>CATIUR010000001.1:338547249-339147249 GCA_949592205.1 Helichrysum umbraculigerum
CGTGGCCCCTTTTTCATTTATATTTTTAACGTTTTGGGGGAAAAGAATGCTTAAATATATTTTATATTGTTTTATCACTGTGAGAACAATCTTTGAACTTTCTTTTGATCATGAGTTGCTATGATATACATGTATAGTTTAATGTGTATTATTTGATTGTGTGGAAGGATAACGTGAATAGATCTTAGCATTTGTGTGTGATTATTTTGTGTGGAACGTAGAAACGTAGGAACGATGGAACGTAGAAACGTACGAACGATGGAACGTAGAAACGTAGGAATGATGGAACGTGGAAACGTATAGTGTAACGTAACGTTGTTGTGATTATTTGAGATGTTGAACGTGTATTTTATTTGAACGTTGAACATGTAACGTATTTGTAACGTGGATAACGTGTGATTTCTTGAACGTTGTATTATTGTACATTGTATACTTTGCACTCATGTGTTTAAAACGAAACGATTTTGATTTGATAAAATGTTTACTTAAAAACCTACGAACTCACCAACCATGTGTTGACGTTTTTAAGCATTTCTTTTCAGGTGAAGCTAGTAATTCAAGAGTTGAGACTAACGTGGCTTAGCAAGAATGTTAGAGCGCATTTTATAATTGTTACTGTGAACGATTGTATTTTTGACGTTGTGAAGCGGTTTCATAACATTTTGTTGAATTTCATTTAGTGAATTTCTTTCATATCAATGTGTTATGATCTAGTCATGCGTTGCATTCCGTTGTTTCCGCTTTAGACGGGGTGTGACAGATTGGTATCAGAGCCATTGGTTATAGAGAATTAGGTGGATTGACCTAGACTATATAGAGAATTAGGTGGATTGACCTAGACTATAACCTAGGACCCTTCATATAGTAGCTATGCTAGGAACTATCTGTGCATGAAACATGATGTACTTATTTGAAACGATGTATGTTACGTGAAACGATACGAATTTAATTGAACGATGTGTGTTTATGTGAAACGATGCGTATTTATTGCAACAATGTGTAATTGAAATAAGATGTGCTTACTTGACACAATGCATGCTTATTTGAAACGATGTGCCCTTAATTGTAATGAACTGTAACTACTATGCAATGAGGTGCTTTATCCTGTTAGGAACTACACTTGTTTGTTGCATAGACAATATAAACTCATTCACGCTTCAGTTCTTGAGCAATATATGCTCCGTTGGTGATTCCGCACGTGCCCGTGTACCTGAAAGGGTACTATAGGCTTAACGGCACAGAATCATTAATGTTGTCTATTGATAATATATCCCTCATAGTATCATTCTCTTAAAACTTGTGCCACTCTTAGATTTTACTATGTAGGAATGAGGTTGAACATTGTGATATAGGATTTGGTAATAAGTACATATATGAAAGGATACCCTAACAATTATGGTGGCCGACGTAATTGCAAAGGTATCACGACATATATGTGTTTATACGACCATATTCGAGTGTCCAATGTGTCACCTTCAAAGTTGTATGACTTCTTAAACATTCGAATCTTTTTGTTTTGAAAATCTTGACTAGTGTTCGTTGGTTTGACTTATACATCTTACACCATCCGAACTGTTTATCTGTTTTGAACTCATACGCCTTTGAACTCGTAGTGAACATGCCGCCAAGGCGCTTTGCTCGTAATGTTAACCGTGGAGGAGAAACTCCTAGTAGAGGTGGTGGAAGAACAGGTGGACGCTCGGGTAGTGGTGGTGGTCGAACTGGAGGGAGTGATGTTAATGGAGGCGGAAATCCCGATGTTGCGGCAATTATAGCGCAACAGTTGCAAGCCCTACTGCCTGCAATTGTCACACAGGTAACAGAGGGTATCCTAAATCACGGTGGTGGTGAAGAGGAAACAGGGGATGAAGAGGATGTCAATGTGAATGGAACTGGAGAGGATGGTACTACAAGAGGATGTTCATACAAAGAATTCATGGAATGTAAGCCTAGGGAATTCGATGGAGAAGGGGGAGCGGTAGCCTACTCTCGATGGGTTGAGAAAACTTAGGCGGTGATGGATATTAGCGATTGTGCAAAGGAGAAAAGGGTAAAGTATGCATCTAGCCTGTTGTCTGGTAAAGCACTAACATGGTGGAACACACAGATACAAGCTAGGGGTAGAGTTTCCGCTATGGGTATGACATGGGATGAGTTTAAGGCATTATTGGGAGAGGAGTACTGCTCCATTAATGAGATGAATAAGTTAGAGAGAGAGTTTTGGGATCATTCGATGGTGGGGGCCAACCATGCTGTCTATACTGATCGTTTTCACGAGCTGGCCAAATTGGTTCCACACTTGGTAACACCGGAGTCTAAAAGAATTAAAAAGTACATAGATGGGCTGGTACCCGAAATCAGGGGTATGGTTGAGGTGACTGAGCCGGCCACTATTCAAAGTGCTATACTAAGAGCTGGGGCGTTGACTGACCAAATGGTTAGAAGTGGCATACTAAAGAGGGATAACGATAAAAAGAAAGATTCAGACGACGTTATCGAAATTGTGGATGAAAAGACCGATAATAAGAAAGCCAAGGTAGCTAGTGGGTTTGTAACGGTTAGCACGAGAAGGAAGGAGTACGAGGGTTGTTACCCAAGGTGTGGTAGATGCAATTATCATCATCAAGCATCAACTTCATGCCACACGTGTTTTAACTGTAATCAATTGGGACACTTTGCAAGGGATTGTCCGGTAGTGGCTAGGCAAGTGCCACCGGTGAACGCGTTCAATGTGGCAGGAAGTTCGAAGACATGTTATGAGTGTGGAAGTCCACATCATTATCGTAATGCATGTCCAAGATTGGTGAGGACATTGACACAAGGAGGGAATATATCAAATCAAGCATTAGTCATGGAAAAAAATCAAAATCAAGGAACTAATATTGACACAACTCAAGGACAATCATCTGGCAGGAATACAAACGAAACACGTCCAACCTAGTATACAGCAACGGGTGAGTTTTTGCAAAACGATCACTTTATCACTATATTGTTCAACGTAGAAAATCGGTTTTAGACTTGTCTACATTAAACTTATGTGTTATTTGATGTGAAACATAGTACCTTAACGAAATAAGTTGAATAAATAAATAAACAAATGAATAAATATGATTTTATTTTAGAATGTTCCCATGGTGGAGGAAGGTCATTTTGGGGTTTTAATTTCTTATCATGTTGGAATGGCATGTTAAAAATAGTAAACCGCGTTTCACTTTGAAGAAGTGAGATGATCTAGGATCATCGAGAACAACCGGAGGGAGCAATGTTCTATCGTTGGAGACGACGACATATTGGAATACTTCAAGGGTTCGCATTGGTAAATTGAAGATTGACTTCGATTAGGCGATGAACATGAGTGAAGGATCACAAAAAAAAAAAAAAAAAAAAAAAAAAAAAAAAAAAAAAAAAACCTGCGGTCATTTTATGATGAGTGTGTTCAAAATAATTTTGATTGAATTTCGGGACGAAATTCCCTAAACGGGGGGATACTGTGACAACCGTCACTCGAGCTAGGTTAGTAGGCTTAGCCATCCGTGATTTACTTAAATTTGTCATAATCTCTACATCATGTTTGATAAGTTACGTGTTAAATTGATTTCTGTGAAACTTACTAGTAATAGAATGTTTCTATTTTTGGAAACTCCAAATAGTCAAAGGATGATTTTATTTCATTAGGATCATACGAGTTGAGTGTTTAAGAAGTAGTAGTCAATCAAGAAAGAAACGTAGTATATTAAGAAACAAAATATTTCTGAGACTTTGATGCGCTTCGTAAATAAAAAAAAAATAATAATATAATAATAATAACAATATAATAATAATAACAATATGATAATAATGATAATAATAATAATAATAATAATATAATAATCATTATCATCGATCATCAGATCGTCATATCATATCATATATATAATAATAAAATATAGTATTAGTAATAATTATATAATAAAGTAAATAATAAAAAAAAATAATAATGATAATGATTATGGTGGCGTGGATGGAATTTGTGTACTAGTTGTTTTGGGTGTCGTGATTGGTAAACCGACCCAATCCTAAACCCCCTCTATCCCTTCTAAATTTCTAATTGTTTCCTAATTGTAGTCTAATTCATTTACTTATCCTTCAAGAAATCCTCTTCCTATATATATACAACATTAAACTTAACCCTAAAATCTTTGAATCATTTATATAAATCGTTCCTGGGGTTATTGTGCTGCTGCCTTTGTGTCGATCCAAACCCAAGAGAGAATCAAGTCGAGTTGAGTTTTGTTTCCGTGTATTACGTGTTCGTGTAGGTACTTTCATGAACCCTAACAAGTTAATTTCCTTTATATTTTCTGAGATGTATATATATATTGGTTGATTTATATGTTTGGGGTATGGATACGTTGGGTAAAAGTGTATTGCAAACCGAAAGATTTTGTACTCGTTAAAAATTAGAATTTGTCTCAGATTTTCGTAGTCATAATCAGAGGCTGTTTTGACATAGCTACGTTTATTTTCAGGCTTCAGCCAAAACACGGAAGTTGTAGATCTCGAAATTTTACATAATCCCGCGAGGTTTCGGTCTCTAAAACGCAATGTATGATTTTATAGAAATTATTCCGTAAACTGTTATGGTATATGACGAATTTTCAGAAAAACCTAAACATATTTCGGTTTGATCAAATTATTTTCTAGTATTTTGGGAGTTGTAAAGAATGTTTAAGGCTAGACTTTTCTGTAAATAAATCACATTTGTAAAATTTTAAGATTTAATTTATATATTTGATTTAAAAAGAATGGGTTATGTAATGGGTATTAGTTGTTACAAATGGCAGTGTCTCAATCGCCTTTTATCATATTTTTAAAATAATAACCATTTTACTCTAATTGTATGATAACATTGGAAGGGTTTAAACGATTAGGATTAAAGAAGTTGTGTATCTCATTTTTGGTTGATGAAGATGAATTTTAATAATTATATAAGATATAAAATATGGTTTGGAAGTTAAGCGTTGGCATGTGATAAGGATTTTAATAATTATAGTATCAAGCTTAATATTTTAATTAAGTTCTTTAAGGTTTAAATGACTTGATTTGTAATACAAAATAACAAAGGAGGTAACAGCTAGGTTATTAATCTATATAAATTTATTTGTAGATTGACGTACTGTTTGGTGGATTTATTTTGGGACGATAGTTGCTTTGTTAATCAAGGTGAGTTTCGTGGCCCCTTTTTCATTTATATTTTTAACGTTTTGGGGGAAAAGAATGCTTAAATATATTTTATATTGTTTTATCACTGTGAGAACAATCTTTGAACTTTCTTTTGATCATGAGTTGCTATGATATACATGTATAGTTTAATGTGTATTATTTGATTGTGTGGAAGGATAACGTGAATAGATCTTAGCATTTGTGTGTGATTATTTTGTGTGGAACGTAGAAACGTAGGAACGATGGAACGTAGAAACGTACGAACGATGGAACGTAGAAACGTAGGAATGATGGAACGTGGAAACGTATAGTGTAACGTAACGTTGTTGTGATTATTTGAGATGTTGAACGTGTATTTTATTTGAACGTTGAACATGTAACGTATTTGTAACGTGGATAACGTGTGATTTCTTGAACGTTGTATTATTGTACATTGTATACTTTGCACTCATGTGTTTAAAACGAAACGATTTTGATTTGATAAAATGTTTACTTAAAAACCTACGAACTCACCAACCATGTGTTGACGTTTTTAAGCATTTCTTTTCAGCTGAAGCTAGTAATTCAAGAGTTGAGACTAACGTGGCTTAGCAAGAATGTTAGAGCGCATTTTATAATTGTTACTGTGAACGATTGTATTTTTGACGTTGTGAAGCGGTTTCATAACATTTTGTTGAATTTCATTTTGTGAATTTCTTTCATATCAATGTGTTATGATCTTGTCATGCGTTGCATTCCGTTGTTTCCGCTTTAGACGGGGTGTGACATTAGATATACTGACGGAGACCAGGTCTGTACTTTCGTACAACAGAGGAAACAACACCCAGTATATCCCCAAATGATGTTAATTAAATTCCCAAAAATATGGCATATCACACATTACTAATATGAAAATTAAGACATACGTCATACATAGCTAAAGTTAATCTAAAAGGTAATATCTACTCCTTAATTTCATTTCTTAAAAGCTCAAAAATTCTCATATAAATTGCCTATCAATACATCATATAATGAAGCTAAATAACATTTTTCACAATTTAAACTTTTAATTGAAAAGTGTAGAAAATTTTAAAATACCTAAATAGTTACAAAATAATTATCTCTAGAAAACAAAAATTTAAAATTAAAAATTTGATTGAAAGACGGGCAAATTATAACCTCTTAGTTACTTATCTTAATAAAATAAAAGCTACCAAATTACAAAATCATCTACTAATTAACTGGACAATTATCTGGAAACTTCACTCTTTTCTCTCCCATCCCCCACTTAAAGATGTACAATGCCCTAATTGTACAAATAATGAAATACAAAAACGGGAAAAAGAGAAAAGAACTTAGAACAGAAAAACTCCCCTGGAATAATGTGCAGTTTAATGAGTATGACAAGGATGATATGAATTTCCACATCCTCTCGATTCAATTTGTTGCGCTGAATTTACTGCCAGCATAACACGTACTCACAACACAATTCTGAGGGAACAATCAACAAACAGAATTAAACAATACCCGATTTAAACATCCTAATTAATAAGCACAACCAAATCCTAAAACTACAAATCCACAGCACAATTAATAAATCCTACAAATAAAAACAGTCATAATAATAATAAACATAATAATAATAATAGTGTTTGGACTCATAAACCACTTAGGATGAACATCATCCTAATCACTGTCATCATCCTGGCGGTACTGGTACTGGTGAGAAGGCTCTCCATACTCTGGCTGTGGTGGTGGTGGTCGTGGCATGAACTCTGGTGGCATCTGGTACTGGAATGGCTGATACTCGGGTCCAGAGGGAAACTGACCAAACAGCTGCTCAAACAAACTATCCTGGTAGTCCAAATGTGCACTGGTCTGATGGAAATGCTGTCTCTGCATAAGATCTATCTGATCAAACCTCTGAGTCTGGTGTAACTCCATCTGGTGCAACTGCTGAGATAGCTGATCAAACTCTGTAGCATAACCTCTGTTATGGCCTCGTGCCGTACCTCTACCTCTATCACTGCCACTCGTATCTCCTCTAGCTCTAGCCTGCCTCGACTGCAAAGTCTGTCCTACCGGAGTAATCGAAACCCAGTAATACATATCCGCAGGACCACCATAAGTAATGCATGGCTCAATAAGAGCAAACGCCTCCAACCGGCGTGCAGTCAACCATCCCATGCTAGGCTGAACAATCGTGCATGACCCCATCTCATCCTGAGTAGCCAACCCAAAATATCTAGCCAACCGTGTAACAAAGTGACCTCCACACAAACTACTCCCATCTCTAGTACCAGTGGCTCTCTTCGACATCCACTTCGCCATCCTCCAAGGTACATTCACTAACCTCTTCCTGATAATCGAGCTCAAATAAAACAAGTCAGGCCTCGAAACTTTCTCAGGCCCCTCCTTCCGACCAACAATGGTGTAAGTCAACAATCTGTGAATGAGTCGATGAAGAGGATCTCGAATACGCGTGTAAAAAGGTGTCGAACTGCCATAATTACCCTGGGCAATAAACTGCCACTCCTGCTCAACTTCCAAGTCAGTGAGCTTCTTCACAGCACCTGCAGAAATGTGGTTTAAAAAGTGAGGATTATCCAGCTCATTGGGCTCATAAAGCCCCAGTCCCAAAGCAAACTGAACCAAAGTCATCTGTCTAGGCTGTCCCCCTAGCTGGAAGAAAATGGAGTTCTCAGTCCATTGAGTCGACCTGGACTCAAACCTAAAAGTGCTATAAAACTCAACAACTAGCTCTCTGTATATATCCTCCCCGATACTGAATAACCGGGACCAAGCATAGGAAACAAATCCAATGTTTCCATCCTCTAGTACATATGGAATAGCAAGTAAATTCCTAATAGCCTCAGCACCATTAGTGAACCCCTCTCTAGCAATCACATGCTCCAAAACATTCCAGTTAACAGCATCAAAAACCTCAATTGACTGGCCAATATTCGAAGCCAGACGCTCTCCAAACTGAAATCTGGTGGTCTCAGAATACGACCCATGAAAAGTGAGGTATCTATGAGCTCGAACCAACGGGTTTCCCAAAGTTTGACCCCCTCTTGTTCTCCTGTTAGACATGATAACTGCTAAACAAAACAATTGTTAATAACACCAAATAAGCAGTTAATGCAAAAAGGTCAATAAAAATTTCGGCAGCATTTTGGTTTAAAATTGAATAATCCACCATAAAGGTTTAGCCTAAAACTACCGCAACAACCAATTTCATGAACCTAAATTGCATCTTTAAACAAAACTACTCAAATTGCATACATATATATATACTTAATTAAATATTCATGACAATTGCCTAATCAAATGCATTATAATAACTTGGTACCATTATGAAAATACGAAATTGCACAATCACTAAACTCGAGCATTAGCAACTAGCAAACATCCATACAATCTCACAATGAATTATCATAACACAATTAATCAAAATAACAATTTATCACATAACCGTAATCACAAACACTTGTGTACTAAACAAATAGTTGCATTAATCATCATGTGGTCAGAAAATTAATAAGCACTAAATTAAAACATAGCACAATTGAGCATATATCATATTCACATTTCATCATTACTAACGGATAATTCGATTAATTTAATATATGTAACATATTAGAAAAATGAGCATGACATTGCAATGTATATATCAATTAGAACATAAATCAATCAAAACATGCCAATAATCATACCCACATTCGAAATACCCAAAATTCTATCATAAACCCTAACTTCCAAACGAATGATTTAACCAACGAAAATGAAAACGGGAAGTTATACCTTGTAGAGGAAAGTGCGTGTAACACGAATACGCAAAAATGGAGATGAATGCGTGCCCGGAAGTGGTTATTTGGTGGTGAAAAAATGGGTTTTAGGTTTGAAAATGGAGAAGAAAAGGGGCTGCTGGCGGTTTTGCCTCTTTTTGATCCATACGGCGTATGGATTCCATACGGCGTATGGATTAAACAGGCCCAGGTCAAACTCATTAAACCCAGTCAACGCCCCGGTCCAGTGGCCCAACCAATCCATACGGCGTATGGATTCCATACGGCGTATGGATTGAAAAATCAGACTTTTTCAAAAACGTATTTTTTTTTTCCAACCAATTTTTAACCTAAATCCCACACTAATTTTATATAATTAAATCTCAAACCTGGAGGATAATCACGACTTCAAAATCTTCACAATTCCACACTATAAAATAAATAACAATAATTAACAAACTTTAAATAAATTCTCATAATTAAATAACACTCAAAATAAATACTTAATATTCAAATCACACAATTAAAAACTAAAAATCCAAAACAACTGAAAGTCTAACATAATTCAAAATAAACCAAAATGTAAGAAACAATCCAATAGCATAAGAAACAAAAGAAATGATTAGAATCACTAGTTAGGATAGAGAGCAAGGAAACGCTCAGTGATTATGGGAATGACGTTAATGATCCCGTTGCCAAAACTAAAGAAATTAGACAGGTGCTCGGCAGTCACGGGAAGCAAATAAACCAAATCCAAACTAATTTTCATTAATGCCTTGGTTACCCCTCCTTCTTCATCCCACACTTCATCATTACCAACTAACTTAATCTCTCGCTCCGGACTGTCATCCTCAAATTCATTAATAAATTCTAAACATGACTCCCAAATCTGATGATGCTTGCTCATCAGTGGCATTTCCTTCAAACTTCTAACTAAGCTTTCAATCTCACCTAAGACTTGCTCTTGAAGTCTGTTGAAACTCAAACCTGAACTCCTAAATATCTCAACAAATCTCATGTAGATTTCCACCATTCCATAGTGGAAATGTTCCCTTTGGTACAGAATCTTAGTCTCATCCACTAACTCTCTCATGTTCGCCACTAGATAAGTTGCTACATCAATTTCACCATTTGGGTGAATAAAATCTGGGCGTGGCCTTCCTTCTTCTTCCTTAGCAAGACGATCCAGCTGTTTAACCATTCTATTCATGTGATAATGGATAGTGTTTTTCACTATGAAACAATGAGGTGTCTCATCCTTAAGATGATCATCCGCTTGTAACAATTGAACCAGATCCTTCAACCCAGCCAAGAATTCCTTGTCAGCTTCAGAATTTGGATGACCTGTTATCTCATACAAAGCTTTGATCATACGACCAAGACACGCAGCCTGATTAACTGAGTAAGGGAACGAATGTTGCCTTAAAATCTCATAAATCTCAACATATCGTCTCTGTTGGTTAGTGAAGAACACCTTCTCCTCTTCGATCCTTAAAGTTATTGATTCCTCAAAATCTAAAAGGTCGTCCAAAAACTGCTGAGAATCCCCAAATTGTCTTTCCACTTCTGCACTATCTAGTAGGTTCTGCACTAGTGCCAGTTGATAGTCGGAGAAATAAACAGAGGATATCCTTATTAGTTCAGCTGTAAAAGGAATGTCCCATCTCACATTCGCAATTGCACCCAATAATTCTTCACATGACGAAGTCATAGGCACAACCTTGCGACCCAAGTGAGTGAATGATGGAATTTCACTTTCTACTCTCGACTCCAAACTCTCAGAATCATAAATCTCAACTAAATCGTAATCGTTAGCATCACTTTCAGAACTTCTCGCCATTGGATTATAAACCTAAATAAAAATAAATCTGAAATACAAAACACCACTAACGAAAAACAAGTTAGTTACACAAAATAATAAAATTAAATAACATGTACAATATTAAATAAATGGAACACCAACCGGCGGACGGATTTCCATCCGCCGGTTGAAACTAAAACCCCAAAAGTTTAACCAATTAAAGGATAATTAGTTTCAACCAGTGAATTAATGAAAATTTGTTACACAATTACTTAAATTACTTTAAACAACTTTACAAAATTATTTGCTTAACAAAATTCTTTTAAAAATCAAAGTTTACAAATCACTAACTCCTATTTAAATAATCACAACCGCTTCCCCGGTAGCGGCGCCAAAAACTTGATGTGCTATGAAAGCGCGTCTTGTTTTATAATTTATAAATAGAAATACCTAATAAATACTTTCAAGCAACCAGACAAAAATACCCGATCAATTGTAAATATAGAATTGGTAAGTCAGATTCGAACACAGGGAATGGTGGAATATTTAAAATAGAAATTAACAATTAACTAGGAAACAGTAAATATGGGGGCGTTTTAGTTCCGTGCGAACATTTGTTTAGAAAACATTTATTTAAAATAATTAATCTTAAATAAAACTTAAATTAAAATAATAAATAAATACTAATAAATACTAATTAAAATAACAAATAGATTACGATAGGAGAGAACAAGTAATTGTATAATTAATGTCACTCAGATTCATATATCTTGATTCATTGCGTATTGATTATCTAATTGTGATTCTTTTATATCAACTTAATACCAAATTCTTCAATGAATATTAAATTGAATGTGAACTAGCCAACGTTTCGGGTCCAACTAATTCCTACAACTTAGGGTTCAACATAAAACACTGGTTCCAATGTCACAAGATGATCAGTCAATTGTGTGTCTTTTCCTAAATTATGCATGAAGTATTCACAACTCATCATAATTAACTCTAGTGGTATGATTCAACAATACCCAATAATTACTTATTGTCTTGTTCATTTTAAAGTAGATAACTATCGTATACTCAACCTATCAAACTCAATCTATTTAGCAATGATCAAAACCTAGATTCTAATCATCAATAATTCATAACATTAAAGGAACTCAATCTCAATAATATTATCAACCACGTTGAGCAACAATAATAACTAGTTACCAATAAACAAGGATTCACGAGTAATATAACCGTTTTCAATTAAATAACTTAGTCAATACGCAATTATAATCGTTCAATAATCATAATCTAAGTTCAATCAACTACACAATCACTTTGGATATTCAATTCATCATGAAAACAATATACATCAGATTCAAATAAATCAAATTCTTCAATGAAATAAAGAAACGAAAGTATACCGAATCAATAATGATGAACTACGAAAGATTTAGATGAACTATCCTCGATCTTCACCCTTCGTACCTCCAAAATACTAAAGAAATTCGTAAACTAAACCTAAATACCGAAAATAATCGTCTGGAAACCAAAACAAAACGAATCACCCTGTTTTTAGGGTTTTTTACGCGTTTTTATATTTCTGGAATTTTGATCCATACGGCGTATGGATTGATTTCAAGCCCAGCCCAAGTCCGCGTAACCTGGGCCTCCTGCACTGCAATTCATACGGCGTATGGATTTCCATACGGCGTATAGATGCATTTTCCATCCGGTTTCTTGATTTTTCTTCATTTCTTCATTTCTTCGATTTCGGCTTCACTTTATTCTTCAACTATGTATCATTTAGCTTGTTTATTGACTGTTTTCCATTCCTTTCTTCACAAACGCTCCATTTCCACATCTAATTGCAAATATGAACGAAATTAATATCTATTCTTAATAAAATGCAATAGAAATATCCAAGAATAGGGGTAAAATATTACTAAAATATAGTACTTTTGAGCGTTTATCATATATATATATATATATATATATATATATATATATATATATATATATATATATATATATATATATATATATATATATGTAGTGGGAGGTTCAAATGAGAACCACTTTATAGTTGAGAACTGTGAGAACCACAACGAATACGTGTTTGTTCACATGTGATTAACTTCAATCATATGTGAACATTGATGTACGTTTAATTGAAAAAGAAAAAAGTAAAAAAAATCATTTTGAACCTTCCCCTATATATGTATATATATGTATATGTATATATATATATATATATATATATGTATATATATGTATATGTATATATGTATATATATGTATATATATATATATGTATATATATATATGTATATATATATCAATATATATATATATGTATGTATGTATATAACACAAATGATTGTTTGAAATCACATATAAATGAATATGAAAGAACGCAGAATTTCAAATAAGGACGTTGGTGAAATATGTATTAAATAATACGAAATTATTTAATAACATTAATCGTTATTTTATATTATGGTACTAATATAATAAAAGTAAATATTTGTTAAAACGTGACCAGAACGCGACGAAAATGCACGAAACGCGCCCGACGGATAAAATAATCTTAAGTTATATTTATATAACTCAAAGTTAAATATTTTGGTAAAATACTTCAAGTGAAAGCAAAACAAATAAACACGTACGATTTATAACGTTTAAAACGTTACATTAATCAAACAACCGTATAACTCTCAACAGACAACCAAACGGACCCAACCAATATTTTATAACTTGAAATATATTATTTTGGACAAATACGTTTATCTAAAATATCGAGTTTTAAACCGGTAACGAAATGTATAATATAAAACGTTTAACGTCTAAACGGACGACAAAACGACCGGGGAAACGAGCACCGCGCGAAGCGAAAATTTGAGGAACAAAATTTAACAAACCCACACCTCAATGTGCCCCATTTCCAACTGGTTTTAGCTCCAAAAACATGATCCCACATTTTAGGATCATGTTTTTATCTACTTTTTGACTTTGAATACACTAACCCATTATTTTTTTTCATTTCTATCAACCTCTTTCTCAATCCCTCTCGGCTCTCTCTCTTTATCTTCACAACTACCATCATCATCCTTATCATCTACCCATAAATCTAGCACCATACTTGAAGAAAAACTAAAGGAAAAGGGAGAAACGGAAAGGAGAAGCAAAACCGAACTCGTCTCACTCATTCTCGGCTTAGATCATCTATTTCTTTGTAAGGTTTCAAAATTTTCATTTGATTATCTTGGATGATGTTATTTTACATGTTTATAAGTTCTCTCAACTTGAAAATGTTCAAAACAATACTTAAAATAAGTTTTTGAAATCATATATATATATATCACAGTTTTCGGTTCCTGAAAAACAGCTCACGAGAAAAATCATATAAAATCACACACATGGAATTAATGGATGAAAAACCTGTCAAAATTTGCGAATTGAAGTTAACTACAACTTTCGTGTTAAGCTCTTAGACTAAATATGCACATATTTTAGTAGAAAAATTGATTTGTAAGTGATAGACATTTTTGGCTGAAAATAAACACTTTTTGTTCATGATTTTTGTTAGCTATGAATATGAACCCCTAAAATCATGGAAAAATTATGTAAGAAACTAGACCCATAGATGCTTAAGTGTGAGTTTTGGTAGGAATTGATTCGGTATAAAAAGTGGTGAAAACGGAAGAATTATTTAGTCGAAAAACCGAAAAACATAAACATAGGGACTGTTTTTGCAATTTATATAAAACCGACACAATGAGCCATACATAAAACGTAACGGTAATTTTTCCGAGCCCTAGAAACATATTTAAGGCTACCTTAAAAGTTTCGGATCAAACCGAGGTCGTTTGACCCCAAACCTGAATACGAAAACATACAAAGATATTTTTTATACGAAACAAACAAAAATTATATTTTTGGAATATAATTTCAATCCGTCACCAACGGGCCGTACTTATTTTATAAACTTCAAATATAAACACTTATCGAATACTTTGGACATAATTAATCGAGTGAACACTAATATGGATGATATAATTAGACGTCCATTTACTCATTTATAATCTCACGTGTTTAGGGTACTAGGAGATTCGGTTTGGATCATAAGCTTACTTTAGGATCGCTAGCTCCTCAGGTGAGTTCATAGCCTCACTTTTATTTATTTGAACTATTTTGGGGTGAGATACATGCTGTAACACCCTCAAATATTGGTTTGCGGAAGCGGTCGGGTCGGGTGTTACCAAATTAAATATCACAGCATAAGATACATAATGAACGACTCTAAATGAGACGTTTGATAATAATTATACATTTACCAAATAGAACGTTTACAACGTGACGAATTTAATAGAATTTCAAATACATAATTTGAAAATACAAAAGTAAATGCAGAGTTGTCCCAAATGTTTGAAATCATGCGACTCGAGCTAGCATAATCTTGTAGTAATCCTAATCCTGTTGGGCACCTGAGAACACATGCTAAAACAGGTCAGCTATAAAGCTGGTGAGTTCATAGGATAGTTAGTTGAAAACGTAAAGTATGAATCCAATGCGTTTTGAAAAGTAGCTCAGAATCCACGATTCTGACTGGTATTATGTTGGAGTTTTGTAATACAAATGTGTATACGATGGACGAGGTATCTAATACCTAAGCAATAGAGTTATGTACCTAAGTACCTAATAATTGAGGCTCTTCGAGCCTGGATACCTTTCTGGTATTACGTAAATTTAACAGAGTAAAGCAATACCTGCCTAAGTTTGAAATCAAGTAAATGTATGACCACGTCATATGAGGTTGAGTAATATTTGATAGCGTGTTGCATCCAGCAACGAAATCGTAATCCCACGGATTATTGTTGTATGTTCGTTTACCCGGCTAGCATGAGCTAACCCGAACATGTTTGAGCTAACGGCCTCGCGTGGGAACTCCACCGACCCGTTAACTTATTGTGAATCCCGAGTATCACTCGCTGATCCATTGATTGAGTTGAAATTGTGCCCACTGCAATACCGTGGTTTAGTTTTGTGCCCACTTTACCGTGGCATCGTTTGGTGCCCGTTGCAATACCGCGGCATCGTTTTTGGATTGCTCGCAAGCAATGTGTAATTGAGCCGGTAGTACAACGACATGCCCGACTAAGTTGTTCGAGAGCCAGCAGTACTCGACATGCCTGACTAAGTAGATCGTATAATTGTATGTATACTAATATACATATGTAAATTGTAGGTAGCACCGAGTGCTCGAGATGATGTATCAGTATGTAAATATATATATGTATATGTCGAAACAGCAAACATGTGTAACAATCATGCCACGCATGAAAATAGTTGATTTATCTAATTATGTATGAACAAATACTTAGATATTTAATAGCACGTTAAACCTAGGTATGAATACTCATCACCTAGTTGGGCTGTATTAGTATAAGGAATCTATACTAACGTGTGATAATATTGTATACTCCTAGCCTAAAGCCTAGCAAGTATATATATCGGAGTCTCGGGAAAATGTTCACTTAAGCCCAGTTCCCGTTCTAATGATAATGAAGCGTGTCGACAGTTTTAGTTATCAGAGAATAACTAAAGTTGTAGCAGTATAGATGTTGTCCAGTGTAGGTAGAACTAACTAGTTCTAATGTATTCAATGATATCGTCCCGCGACAATATGGCCAAATGATTGTGATAACTAAATCAAGTTATGTATTGGTAATCGTTTTCCAACAACCTAACAGAGTATGATTACAACCTATCTAGGTTAAGTATTGATATTGTTCTAAGACAATATTAAGGGTGTAATTCCTAAGTATTACACATTTCGTATTACATACAGTAATATAAATAGTTGTGAATTATAAATGATTATTAATATAATTCGAAAACAGTAATTTGAGCATGTGTTTCACCCCGAAAATAATAAAACGATTGAAAGAGTGGGGCTATGAAACTCACCTGAGAAGCTAGCGTCCTAGTGTAACGAGTCGTGCCAAGTATAATCTCCTAGTGTCCTAAACCCGAGAGATTTCGTATGTTTGTAAGTGCGGTTCGTTATTGATGATTCGTAATAATAATTCATATTATTATTAGGTTTGAGTTTTCGTATACTTTATAAAGTATATTTGTTTTGAGTATAAGTCGTATCATATTTAAATTGTCATTTGAAAACGTTTCCCGACACTTAGAAAGATGTGGCTATTTTCTGTTTTCTGCGACATAACATGCGACGCAAAAATTGGTCATGCGACACAAGGGTCGTGTCGCATAGAGTGCGACACAAGAGCTCTGCGACACAGTGGTTGTGTCGCAAAAGTTTGCGATGCTAAATCAATAGCGACATAAGGGTTGTGTCGTATAAGGTTTACGACACAAGATGCGACACAGCGTACGACATAAGATACGACACAAACGGAATTATGCGACACAACATGCGACACAAGCGTTGTGTCGCAAAGATGAACACCAGCCCAGAAACTCGCGGCTGTCGCGTTTTTTCAATCAAAATCACAAATCAAACGCATTTTTGAGTTGTAAAATCATGTTTTCTTTGTTGTTTAGGTTATAACTAAGTTGGGTAAACATTATTACACCAAAACATTACACCAAAATGATTAAATCTAGAAATTTAGAAATTTCTTACAATTGCAAATCGAGGCCAAACGAGGAAGAAAACGAGGGTGTTGCCTTTGTTAATGTTGTTCCTCACTTGATGGTGATTCCGAAAATGTTGGTGATGGTGGTGGCGGTGGTCGGCCGGCGATGGTGGTGGTGAAGTGGTGGTGGTGTAAGTGTTTTTAGAGAGAGAAAGAGTAGAGAGAAAAGAGAATAGAGAGAGAAGTGGGGAGGTGAGAATGAGAAGAAAATGGGGAGGGGATTTGGGTTTTGCCAAACTCAGATCCCCAATGCGCGGACTATGGCCTCCAACCACAGTACAAAATACCCGTGTTTTATTTGTCCGATATAATTTAGAATAATATTTTAAACTCTAAAGTTTATTTATATTATCTTGAAATGTTTATTAGTGAAAGTATTTTATAAAAATACTATTTTAAAACAAAGGTTTAATTGTTTTGTTTTTGGGCGGTCACGTGTAATTAAGATGCGTTTTAAATTAAAACGACTTATATTTTCGAATAATTAATATTTTTGTCCAGATGTTAAATGTTAAATCTTTATGATTAACCATTGTTTACAAAATTTTGATTACTTGGTTACAATTGCATATAATAATACAATTATTTAAAATTAAAGTTTGGCGCGAAATTTGACTTTTTGACGAGGTGTTACACATGCTCTGTTTTATAAAACTACTTGATCTCTGTTTTATGAACTACTCTGAACTACTTGATTCCTGTTTTGCGAACTACTTTGAATTCTGACTTATGAATTACTTGAACTCTGATTTACTAACTACTTGAACTTTGTTTTGAACTATGTGAACTCTATTTTGAACTGTTTGAACTCTGTTCTATGATTTGTTTTGTACTGTACTCTGAACTATTTTTGGGAAACCACGATAACTACAATAACTACGATAACAACTACGATAACACTTGGGGGAACTATGATAACAACTACGAGCCCCACTACGATAACAACTATGGGGGAACTACGATAACAACTATGAGCCCCACTACGATAACAACTACGAGCCCCACTACGATAACAACTACGAGGGGAACTACGATAGCAACTACGTTTCAACTATGGTTAAACTTTGGAATATGAAATCTTAAAAAATTTCATACTTTGATTTGGCACTTAAACAAACTTTGAAAACATGGAAATTCAACTATGACTTTAAACTACGAGTTCAACTATGAGTTCAACTATGATTTCAACTATGATTATTACTATGACTTTAACGATGGATTTTAAACTATGATTTCTACTATGGTTTTAACTCTGATTTTTACTATGATTTCAACTACGAAATTTTTATATTTTGTTTTGGCATTTGTACAAACTTTGAGAACTTGTGATTTGTACTACGTTTTAAACCATGATTTGAACTATGAACTAAACTATGATTTGAACTATGATTAGAACTACGATTTCTATCTATGTTTTTAACTATGATTATAACTGCGAAAACCTATGAGCTCACCAACATTATTGTTGACCCGTTTTAGCATGTATTCTCAGGTACTTGCAATAGTAGGATTGGCCTTCAGGATCCTAGGTCGGTTTTCTCACTGTACCTCTGTGCGATGATTACCGGATTAGTCACGCCCCGACCCGAATCGCTTCCGCAACACGAATTTGGGGGTGTGACAGTCAAACTTGAGTCAATTTGTACCAGAATTTCCCACACTTACAACCCATGTATTTCCAAATAAAGTATTCAAAATTCTTCACCTACAAAAAAACAAAGGAACCCTTGATCAAAAAAACACACAATACACTTGATGAAATCATCGAATTTATATAGTTGAAGTACACATCTAATGAACAGATTTGTGATGATCCACATTCAACACCACAAGTTCATTCAATAGAACTGAATTATCAATTTACCATTATACATGTATACGCAATAAAATATCCTATCTTATGTAAGACTTGATTTATCGATGGTTTGGAAATTTTTTATAAGACTAAATTGGGTCAAAGTAGTTTAGAAGTAGGGTGTTAAGCATATTTATCAATGATTTAAATAATCGTTAGATATATAATGCCTCGTTAAAGATATAGTATAATCCATTAGTAACAAAAAATCATGGGTGACAATCTGTTGAGATAGTGTTATTGCTTTTACCTAATCCATATCCTCTTCTTTTAATGAAATAACTTATGATATTAGTTTTTGGTAAATATAATTTAAGATATATTTCTTTTTAGGAGGTAACAATTTTGACCCCGTTTACTTAAAAATGGGTCAGCTGTATCCAAGACTTCCTACCTCAGTTTGTCCCAAATAGCTTCACCTGCACTTTTGTAACCATTTATAATAATCAAAGAACAACTAAAGTTAATGAGAATCCCAAACATTTAAATGAATCATGAACAGAAGGGATGGGATCATATATTAAAAATACTCCTAAAACTCCTTCCAACAAAAAACTATTTAAACATGTAATGAAACTTACACCATGTTGAGTTGTCATCGGGGTTGGATGTCAGTAATGAAAATTTGCAAAGTTTTCACAATAAGCTTAAAATCATAAGATGTGAGTATTTGACCAGATCAAGTCAACCAGCAAAGAAGTTGACAATTGATCAGATTCTCATACCTCATGCTGATCAAGGGTTCCCTCAGTTCACTTATCCTATCTGTGGAGACTCATCACTTCCGGATGGAGTAGAAGGCAGACATGGTCTGTATATTCAGTATCCAGCAGATGGCATCTTTTACAGAGTTGGTGATCTTCTCAGATTTCAGAGGACATATGAGTTGGAAAAGGCATGCTTGGATCACTTGGTGAATTTAAGAGCAATGGCATTGCTCAATCCAGCATCTGGTTCTTACTCACTCACCCTTGCCAATGAGATCAGAAGAAGAGGTTACAACCCTGATGCTCTAGAGATGATGAAGCCAGTTAAAGTAGAAGGATTTTAGTGGTTGCTGATGATGTGCACTCAGTAGTTATAATTTCCTTTTCTTGAAATTATCTGTATTTGTACTGTTAAGTCATGTTATGTAATATCTTAACATTTTCCCATGTGTTAATGATAAAGCTGATAACTCACTTACAACGAAGTCAATAGTTGTGAATCATTGTTCATTTTGTTTTTTCTCGTGAATATTACTATCTGTGACATGTAGGATTAATCTTATTTTTTGTTTTGAGGGTGGAGGAGTTGCTGACAGGAATCAAATATTCCAGCTCATAGATTGATCACTTCTAGTGAAATTGAGTACCACACTTTTACTTGTGAAATCTACACTTCTCTTGTGTCTCACCTATTGATCTATTCTTGGTTGTTGTAGTGTTCAGTGGGTATGTTAATGTTCTTCCGTCAGTTTAATAGCACCTCTATATCTTTTTTTCCCTCTGTAGTCGGAAGGGTTTTGGTGCTGTAGTTGGCCGAAAGAAGGATGACCGCATCAAGGTTGTGGTTGCTTCTCTTTTGGTTGTTGTTTTGTTTTTGGGGTTGTAACATCAGCTTTTCATTTCCAGGTCTTGCAAGAATGGTTAGGAAACCGATGGTAGTGCCAGTTGAAGCACGTGTGTTGAAAAAGGCAGACTTTCATAAAAAATTTACAGCCTTTGATCAGTATAAGAAGATCATATTTTTGAATGATACACTAATAAGGATCCTGGAAGGTCCACCAGAGGTTTGTTTTTGTACAGGGCTTTGAGTTTGTTATTGTCGATGTTAGATTGAAATGGTATGCAACATGTGTTGGTTGCACCTTGCAGGATAAACTAGGAATTGTCAAGCAAATTTACAAAGAAGTCATCTTTTTCAAGATGAGAATGAACCGGAAAATTGTGACTATTTTTGTGCAAAATCACAAATATGTGAAAAGATGGAGTCATCTACAGATCTTTTCAAAGGAAAGGCCGTGTGTCATGGATTAAAATAATAAGCATTCCAATTGAACTACCTGTCGGATAACCTAACGATAATCATACAAAAATAACCTCTATTACAGGGTGTTAAGTTGGATTCCTCCGGGTTTGATGATTTCCCAACGTCACCAAAGTTTCCTTTATCACCACATAAACCCCTTTGAAGGGAGGGAGGGAAAATACTAGAAACTGAAAGTTAAGAAGTACTATTGTCATTTGATACTGACACGGTGACATTGTTAGAACATCTGAATTCATATCTTTAAAATTCTGTTTATGAAGTTGATCGGGACGATCAAGATGTTTTACCTGTTGGGCAACCATGTTGAATACGTGTGGGTCCTCTTAAGGGTTACATGTGCCGTGTCATGGCAATTCGATATTCAGATGTCACAGTAAAGCTTGATTCTTAGCACAAGATTCTTACAGGTTAGCCGTGATCTTCAAGCTATTTTAATTCTTTCTTATTACAGATTCCTGTTCTCTCTTGGGTTCTGGAGGTAATCCATTTGTATTATTTCCCGTCTTGTAGTTAAATCTAAGCATCTCGCTGAAGTTAAAGATAAAAGCTCCAGTGTTCCCATTGGGTAAAGTGAAGTGAACTCTCTTTCTCTTTTAGCTTTTTGTTGTCCAACCTGTAGGCCTTATCGTGACTTTTTCTTTGGTTCACCAAAGGGATGGGCAAGATTCTAAACCATTTGAATTGCTCGGAAATCTTGGAAGTTCAGAAGGTGAGAAATAATATTTATGGCTATCATGTATCATTTTTTCTATTTTAATGAGAAGTATGGTTATAAGGTCATGGATGATCATATCAGACGTTATCAATATAGTCTCCATTACAAAAAATTTCTAGGTTAGTAGTGTTACTTGTGAGGTGCAAATGTGCAATTGCTTGTTGTCGCACCCCCAATTTCAGGTTGCGGAAGCGAATCGGGTCGGGGCGCGACTAATTACATATCAAGCACACAAAGTATAATGAACGACCACTATATGCGTCGTTTTGAACTTGTATTTATAAAACAAAAATTTACATCAAAATTATGTTTACATTAGCTCAGTTTCCGAAATTGAGAGATTTACATCACATAATTACTTTATACAAAATATAATAATGCAATTAAATCTCTGATTTTATGAATGCTGACTCGAGCTAATGATTCCTGCTTGGGCAGTCCAACCTACTGCTGTGTACCTGTGATACATGCTAAAATGGGTCAGCGAAACGCTGGTGAGCTCACAAGTTTGTATGTCAACACATATTTGTATGAACCGCAAGATTTATAATTGAATTTAAAATGCAATTAAGCAAAATAAAAGTTATACAGCCATGAGCACATAGTCTGAGCTTAACTTGAGTGTCAGGTCCAATTAAGAAAACCCAACTGAGGTGCCTCCTACGAGTGCCTAATCTACACTCGTCTTCCCAAATGCTAATACGTCCGTTTGACCAGTTAGTGCGTGCTAACCCGGACGAGGATTGTCAATCCTATATGATATCATATACTAATATTCACGCTACAGATGTATTACCAGACTATGCTATGGAGGGCTTTAGTGATTAGTTGAAAACAACTCATGTAGTATTTGATTGATTTGTACTTGCGTTCAACATGTAAATAAAACGAGCAATGTAATCACACCCCTGATTGAAAAGCAATGAAATAGGGGCCATGAGACTCACCTGAGTCTTGAGTGTTTATTGAAATAAACTTGAATTGATGAGCTGTGAATTGATGTCCGAAGACTTGTAACCTAAGGGCGTCCAATACACGCGATGGTTATTAATTGAATAGGTATCTTAAAAGGCTACCTTTGTAGTTGTTCGTTCAACTATAATGTCCAAATTACCCTGATTTGGTTGATTGACTTGTTCCAAACTACTACGATTTGGTTGATTGACTTGAGTATTTGAAAACGTGTACGGCCCGTTGGTGACGGTTTGTAATAATAATTTCAAAGTATTATTATTATGAAGTCGAAGTGTTATACGAGTTTGACACTTGGTGAAATGTATTTACAAACTCTAAGTGACAGGGGTCCGGGGGCAGCGCCCCTGGGTAGTGGGGTTCCAGGGGTGGCAACCCCTGGCGGGGTCCAAGGGGCTGGCACCTGGTTGGGGTCGAGATGCCAAGTCAGCTCGAAAAATTTTTATTTCTACTATATTACTTTAGTGAAAAACGCATCCAGGATTTGAATTTAGGTAAAATTAAGTGATAAATTTTTGGTCTCGACACTTAGTAAAATCTGAGTTTTCAAGGTTCTGGTTTGTGCGACATTAGGTGTGATGTCGCAGGTCATGACTGCGACATTGATTATGGCGTCACATAATGCGACATCCGCAATTTAATGCGACTTTATGTGTTATGTCGCTATATGCGACGTTGTTGGTTCTTGCGACGTAGGGGTCGATGTCGCTATATGCGACGTTAGCAACTTAATGCGACATTGAGGCTGATGTCGCACCATGCGACATCGTGAGAGGTGTTGCGACGCTGTAGCTGATGTCGCAATTGGGCCAAGCCAGATGCGACATCAGCGTCTGACCGGAGTTCGGTGGCCGGAAAAATGGCCGGACGACTTTATTTTGGTCCGAAACTTTTACCCAACCCATTTTTGGACATTTTGAGTATGGAGAAACATTAAACAAACGAAAATATACTATAAATTCACTGCAGTAGTACAAAACTTTGTTAACATTAAATTTTGGCGGCCATCAAAGTGAATTTATAAAGTACTATGAAATTCACTGCATTTTAGAACTGTATACATATAAATTCACTAAATATATCAATCACAAAGGATAGACTTTATCTGTCAAGTATTTTTTTTTTTTTACAAACACAAAGCAAACTATTTAGCAAGCTCTAACACAATAAAATTGCAGCACAGAATAGGAATAACAAATCATAGCAGTTCCAAATATATATAAAGTGACTGCATTTCATAACCGAAGTGCAAGCATACAACATATCAGTAATGAATTTTATTCCATAATACATTTTACTTTGAAGTTATAAGCAATAAATGTGTCAACATTTAAATAAATCAGTATAGTTAGCCAATAGTTCATACATGGAAGTCAAAGTCTATATATGGTGTTTCCAAGTTTCATGTTATCATGGATGCAATATAGTGTCCAATATTGACTTCCGTTGATTTGTGTAGTTTTTAGAAAATGTGTTATAGACCAAGACAAAACACCTAGTTTACCCAAATACATTAATTTTGTTTGATTACGTTTTGTTCTTCTAACATTACTGTGTCTGCGTTAACTTGCTTCGAGTTAGAATTTTCCGCAGTTGCAGGTCTGGAGATTGAATCCGTTGTAGTTAATCTAATAAATAGGTAAGAGTGGGGAAAATGGCGGTGCAACAAAAATAAAACAATGGAGAAGAAGTTTTTTTTTAATATAGAAAATATATGTCATATATTTTCCAACGAAAGATGTGTATATATCATAGGTCTGTGTTTATTAGTTTCAAAGATGAACATTTTTTATAACTAAAGCAATAAATGTAAGGAAGACCAAAGTCCATTGTTCGATTTATTTTATTAGTTTGATTTGATTAAATTGTATTGCTCTAAAAGATTAGTTATTATTTTTTTTTTCTTTAAGAAAAGTTCATGAAATTTACATTCTTACATACTACTATAGACACACCCATAGATAGTGGACTTAAAATAGTAATAGATATGAAGCATGATATTCCAATACTGCCTTTCAAAAAAAAAAGATATAAAAAAAAAAAAGATATGAAGCATGATAGATGATTAAATGTGCCGCAATTTATCATTGGTAGGGTATATCATTGATCAAACCTTTAATTTTTAAATAAACTTCACATGTGTCATGTTAGTGTACTAAATTAGGATAACGATTAGGCCTTTTAGATACGCCTAAATTTAACCACCTTTCCCTGTTTGATAGGTTTTAGATTACACACATACAACACAACTGTAATTTGTAACTGGAAAAAATAATAATTAACTTGAGAAACAAACAGTGTGCAGGGAAGGGAATGAAATATTATGGATCGGCGAAAACAACATCAGATGTTTGTTCAGATCAGCCTTCAAGAAGGCACACATTCAATATCATACAACCTTTGTGTATCACAGTGAATTAAACTTGAAAACAAAAATAATGGTAATTTCATGACTACACCATCAAATATTAAAACTGCCCAAAAGGAAATGGGTCAAATGAGGTAAAGAGGTCTAAGAGGTTAAAACTGCCCAAGCATTTCAAATATTGACCCCGTAGGAAATACATGTTTCGAACAATATTCAGCCCGCCCATTTTACAACCTCAAGTCTAGAAAACTTCCGACCAGATAGTTCAACTTCCAAGAAGACCATAAAACGCCAAAGAAAAGAGTTTGAAATATGATTAATACGAGGACTACAGCGTAGCTCAGCCTTTTGCCTCATGGTACCAAAAGGACCTACAGTTTTAGTTTTCAACATCATAAGCACTAGGAGATTGCCAACATAAAAAGGTAGAACACGATCAGAAAGTTAAACGTTGGCATATGTATTGTGTTGAACTCAATAAGAACCTGGAAAGAAACTGAAGCTATTTGCAGTTTTCGGGTCATCCCAACACACAGAT
Organism: Helichrysum umbraculigerum; assembly: GCA_949592205.1. Taxonomy (NCBI): domain Eukaryota; kingdom Viridiplantae; phylum Streptophyta; class Magnoliopsida; order Asterales; family Asteraceae; genus Helichrysum; species Helichrysum umbraculigerum. The sequence goes on from CATIUR010000001.1 coordinate 338,573,152, forward strand.
GAAGCATTATCATGAAGCTTAACCTTTCGTTTCACCATCGTGTGTCTTAAATACTTCGCGCAGACATGGTTATAATACTCGCAAAAAGCAAATCCCCAATTCCGTCTATTGTTTTGTGACTCCTGTTACACAATTGCAACTTATAATTACATTGAAAACATGATGCTCATACCAAACAAATATAGAAATATCAAATTCAACCAATAAGGATCTAAACCTTTAGTAGCTTTACGGAAGTAGATCCAACCTTTCTAACAGCCTTTTCAATGTCATCCAAAGTCCAAAATTTAGGAAAATTACTGATAAATAATGTATCCTTCTCTTGGAATGTTCAACACTTAATACTTCTCTCTACCCTATAACATATATATAAGTACAAAACATAGAACAACTTAGCTGAATTACCTTCTTTCCGGGCTTCACAAGTCATATGACAACTTCAGCAGCAACTGTAATTACATCAGCTGCTCTACCCATTACAGGCCAATGCTGAAGAATGTGGGTGTTGGCCACAACGTAATCATCCAGACCAATCATTTACTCACCGCCTATGACACCCCCATGTAATGACATCAGCAATGAAACCATCTATATGACACCCCATGTCACTGAAACCACCAAGACCAATCGTGTACTCACCGCCTCACATATAAACTTATAAACAAAAATCATGTGGAAAAATCATCAAATTCTAAAATTGCTAAAATTACACTTACATTTTAGAAAAATGCTCTCCAAAAGCTAACACGATAACAAACTTATTTCATTTTTTGATCCACTAACTAACCCATGTGACCCCCTAATTTGTTACTTTTTGATCCACTAACATCCACCAAATCCTGAACATGTAAAGTATAAGCTCAAGTCTTGCAAGATTATGTATGCATTATGAAATTAACTACATTAACTGTATGAGAAAACTGAACGGGTCATTAATAGGTCAAGAGAGAAGGAGGGCTGTTTTCACCTTCGACACTGGATCGATTGTGTACCATAGTTTTCAATCACTTGATTGAATCCTTTTGAGGCTTTAATTCAACCACATTTCTTGCTCCCTTGCGTCTGCAATATACAAAGAGATTAAACATTAATAGCGTGAAGCATTTAACTATACAATATTAATACATATTAAATGCTTCAGAGAATAATTCAGAATTACCACCTTCAGCTAATTAGAGCATAAAATGAAACGACATTACAAATTCGATAACACATGTTTTTTTAAGGCACTGATGATGATTCGGTGTATTAGCCTACAACATTAATCCAGAAAAATTCTTCATGATGTACATTGTACTACAAAGTAGAGAACTTAAGAAAATTAATAGCAAAAACACTTTTGAAAACATGTATCACACTTGTACATCTTTACTTGACGGAGACATTGGATCTGGACCACATGTATTACAATCGTACATTTATAATCCGTTAAAGATTCATATGCTTTAGCTCTAGCTTTCTTTCCACATTTCTTATAACACTATTAAAACCAGCATTCATCAGTCAACACCATTATAAACAGTAGCCTCACAACACACGTAGAGACCTACGGTTTGACCACAAATTTAAATAAGTGTGTAAATGGAGCTTCAAATCAACATTCCTTCGAGGACTGAACCCCATATTCTAGGAAACCATATCACCTAGTGATTGCATGCTGTTATGCACCATATCTTCTCAATCCCCATCGAAGGAAGCGAAATTATGAATAACAGTTGTGTATTCGCTTATAGTTTAAAAAATGTGAAGAAGCGAGAAAACTCAAATCTGATTGACACAAATAAGGGGCAGAAATAAATTATGATTCTATATGTGTAGAATGTTAGACAAAGTTAACTTTAAAAAGCCCCTGAAATAAATTTAATCAGCAGCAAGCTCATGTTGTGTCTCCCACATTTCATTTGCCATTTTTGCATTCTCAAAAAAACTAACCATGATTTGAAACAACACATATCAACAGTTCAACACCCAAAAGGCCATATTCACAAAATCAATCAGACCCAAACCTGGGCCGATCCCACTTGTATTTACAGTTGCACGTTCTCTCCATAAAGTGCTTAGTTGTACTTTATTTTCTATATTTATAACTACTAATGGTGGCAATATGGGCAGGTCAGGCTAGAAATCGACTTAACATTTGGTTCCGGTAGCTAAAAAATTAATGAATTCTGCAACTACATCTAGAGTTATATGACCCACATCGGCTTAGAAAAATGGAATACAAATATATACACTCTAAGTAGTCACCCATTTCAATTAAAGGCTAGCCTCAAAATTGTTGTTCGCATCTTTGGTTTTCAATAGTGTTCAAGGGTAGCTATACCACTACTGGCCAAGTTAATAAATAGTACTAATCTCTGTATTACTGATAAAAACCATTTGCAGATTGTACGCACACACATGAGCAGATTAGATGCATACACATATTAATAATTTTTCTAAAATTATATAAATAACATTAAAGATAATAGATTTTCAAATCTCTCTTATCTAATAAAAGATTACCATCCAATAAAAATGATTACCATCCAATAATTTACAATTCACTAAACATTTTTTTAACACAGTATAAGCTCACAACAGATCTCAATTGCAGTATTGGTACAGAAATATTGAAAAATAGACGATAATACCTGTAAATAGCTTGTTAAGTGGCATGCTTCTACCAACTTAATGCTAACATGCATCGGTAATTCGTGACCATATGACATGAATAAAAGAGGATGTCTCGTTATTGAAAGTATACTTATTATCATCTTCTAATAATCACAGCAGAGGCATCATAGTGAAAAATAAAAAGCACCTATAATAAAATTAAGCATAACGCTATCAATTGAAATAAAAGTTAACAATTTAATAGTTATTAAAATATTTTGAAATCAATCGAATAACCTGAAGAAAGGGATGAATTTTAAAGCTAGATGAAGAAACTGGAATGGCGATGTAGAAGACGAAAATGTATTATGGAATAAAATTCATTACTGATATGCTGTATGCTTGCAGTTCGGTTATGAAATGCAGTCACTTTATATATATTTGGAACTGCTATGATTTGTTATTCCTATTCTGTGCTGCAATTTTGTTGTGTTACAGCTTGCTAAATAGTTTGCTTTGTGTTTGTTAAAAAAAATACTTGACGAATAAAGTCTATCCTTTGTGATTGATATATTCAGTGAATTTATATGTATACAGTTCTGAAATGCAGTGAATTTCATAGTACTTTATAAATTCACTTTGATGGCCGCCAAAATTTAATGTTAACAAAGTTTTGTACTACTGTTAGCTATTATTATATTGATTATTTGCTTCATTCCTGATTTCAATAAAATATACAAACGACCATACCCATCAAATTAATTATTTTTGTTTCTTGTCTATTGAACTTAGTTAATTGACAAACAAGTGCAAACATCAAATGAGCAACAAAAGAAAACACAATGTTTGCTAACTAAGACCAATGCTCATGAAAAGGACTTACTTGATAGAATGACCAGATTGCAATGGTCTATTTCAGATACAATGATTTGGGATACTGTGACATTTTCCTCAACATCACCAAAATTGACCACATACATGTCTCAAATGTCCAAGGCAATGGGTAATCTAGGAGCCGTTGAAGATTACCTACATCAGGTATTGTATTTATTATTGAAATTTATTTCGACATTACCTTATTACTATCTATATTATTATTATCTTCTATTGGCCACAAATATTAAACACAGATATATACGTAATCTCTACTTGATCCCGACTATGTTTTACTTTCCAATTTGTAGGCTGATCACTTCGGGAGACAACTTTATTACTACTACATGAGATATTGACAAGTGAAAACACAACAATCCGCGATAGCATGGCTGTCTATATCAGATTACTATGCACGTCTAAATGCTCTAAGTGCTTTGTGGGTTGCAAGGCCACGACAGTCCCAACCAATATGATCAATGCACCGTATACTTTCGTATTTGATTTCTTTTAATATGTAAGACTTAAACATATATTTTATTTATCGGTAAGCGATGTGTACTATTCATGTTTTCATTGACATTTTTACATTCATACAGCTTTTGTCGCTTGAATTCCAAAAACACTAAAATAGTCGCAACCAAACTAGCGTCTATAACTAAGTGTACTATGAATAAAATACAATGATCTCGCCCGCAATTTTGCAGGTTATGATCTAGTAAGGACTAAGGGCATATTTGGATCGATATTTTTTTAAAAGAAAAGGGAATTGACGGGTTATGAAGCATAAGGGCATATTTGGAATAAATTAGGTCAAAAAAGATTAAGATTAATAAATCATGTTGGTAATGGTAATTAAGGGCTGTGATTAGAGGAACTAAATCATTGTAAGGTGGTGATTAATTTGTTAGAGGTGATTAAGAAGAAGATTAGTAAATTAAGTCTATCTTTTATTAGATAAGAGAGATGATTGACCCGTGTCCTTTCCAAATGACAAATTATAGGTCGGTTATTTTCTTCGCCTCTTCGAACGGTTCTATTTCAAGTATCTAATACCCCTTTGATTTCATTTAGAACCTCTTTACACTTTGGCAAATATTTTGGACTTCCTTTTTGACTTTTTCCACCAAAAGGACGGTAATATTCTTTTAACCAATTCATATTAATAATTGATTCATAACTAACAACAATTTAATTTAACATTTTTGTTTTTTATTCTATTAATTATTCATTAGGTATGATCCTCTTCCATGACAACGGTTATATTTTGTCATTCTAATATAAAATAACACAATATTTCTAACTGGCAGATTCGTTAACATTAACATTTACATTTTTACTCTCAATATTACTATTGACTACCACATTTCACCAACATCTTCATCCTTTTAGTTTGTGTTTGGTTCTTGGAATTCAATGGAATTGAAATATCAATTCCATTCCACAAACATATTTAGTTCACAAATTGATTGCGTTGTAAGTCATCAAATTCCTATCACTCAAAAGGAATTCACATTCCCTTAAATTACAATTCCTTTGATGAATTCTGATGTGACGTAAAAAGTCATGTTTTTAAGTACGATATTCCACACTTTTTGGACACATCTTTAGTGAAAACATTCCACAACAATCATTATTTACTAAAATTCGCTAAAGTGTTCCATATATAGGCGTTGATACAAAAACCACTAAAAACGTCCAAATAACGAGCAAAACAGAGCGAATAAACAACAACCGATTCTCACACCCTCATTTACCTTATGATAAGCACATTATAACCTTATGATATGTTTTAATAGGTAAAAACGAGACGGGAGAATCAAGAATCATGCAAATTGGGTGAAGACCGGAAGAGATACGGCTTCTACAGATCGTTAAAAGTCATTCCAAACATGCTTAAGTTACACACATCAAATTTATATGAGATTGGTACCATTAGAAGCGTAACGGAATTACGAAACTGTGAGCGCAAGAATCGCGTCAAACGGACATGTAACGAAGGAGATACAGGCATTTTAAGCAACGAAGGAAAGCCGAAACACCCCGTATACGGCCTTGGCAAGCCATATACGGCCCCACATGACCGTATACGGCCTTTTAAGGCCATATACGGCCCTTCTAACCCCATATGCTGTTTTGGCAAGGCTTGGGTCCATCCGGTCATCCCCCTTCATGCTTGGTTCGCTTGTACGATGCGCTTTGATGTTTATACATATTTCTCCTTTGGCTCCAAGCATTATTTCTTTGGCTCCAAGAATGGCTTCAACTTTGGCTCCAAGTTTGGCTCCATGGCTCATTGCTTTGGCTCCAAGTTGATCTTTGCCTATAAATAGAGCCCATCACCTCCACATTTCACACACCATTCTCAATTCTCATTTCTCACTTTCTCTCTCACATATTCTCTCTCTAGCACTACTCTTAGGAGTTAGAGGAGAATTATTCTTGTAGTTAGTTCCTCTCTCTAGTTTCTCTCTCTAGCACTACTCTTAGGAGTTAGAGGAGAACTAGAGAGAGATTAGTTATGTAGCTAATTAGTAGAAGCTAGCATTGTAATACTTGGATATTGTACGAAGAAATACAAGTTGTTATTATGCTCGCAATTCGTATCGGTATTATCTACCCTTTCTATTATTAATTTGTCATATTGTTCTTGTTTAATGTATGTGATTTATTAATATTAGAAATGTTTATTGTTATGCATTGTGAGTAGTGTGCTTGTATGTTTGTCATGATTTAAATAGTAGTGATGATGTTACTTCAAATATATGATATTGGGATAATATCATTATGAAACAACGGAGGTAACATTATACGGCTTTCATTTGTATAGCGCCGGAAACATCACTAATGTGTGGAGTACGGAACGTGGAAGCTATGAAAGTCGTGGGCACAATCCGTTGTGGAATAATGTTCCCGATCATTATATAACTGGGAGTTGTTATACTTTGTTATCTGTCTAAGCTTATCCTGAATATAGATCTAGTGTCTCATCACCCTTTCCAGACTTTCACGTGATTGTTGCCCTTAGGATAGGACTTTGCAAACCCTAATACTACGTAGATACAGTTATCTCCAGTTACAGTAGGAAGCTATGAACTTTCTGTAAAACGGCACAGTACTTCGTATAGCGTCAAATACGTGGAAGCTAAGGAAATGCCGTAGAACTGTTTCATCGTGGAATACCTAGAAGTGACCCTTCTAGAACTCGGGTCTAGGAATTAAAGCTGTGGAAATGCTCGTTGCCCTGTACACCGTTATTACACCTAAGATCTGGAAAGCTGTGGAAATGCTTAAATGCCCGGTACACCGTTAGTACATCTAGGATCAGGAACACTATGGAAATGCCTAATTGCCCTGTACACCGTGAGTATTCCTAGGGATGAACGCCTGAATGTAAAGGAGGGTCTATGTTTATGACGGTAGAATATATGCTTCAATGAATGAATACAGAGTTCTGTCAAGAGGGCTTAATGCTCCATAAACATTGCTTAACTCTACAATACTGATAGTTTAGAATAACAACAGTTAACAACCAGTACACAGTTAGATAATAACAAATAGACTTAGGGGTTAAGAAAGGTCAGTAAATACAATTGCGGCCTGTTGCCTTATGCCTGCTCCCTAGATAAATCAAGGGTGACTTTGTCTTATTCAAGCAAAAGTTCAGGGGGTTTTGAAAACAGTCTGATCTGATCAGGGTTCATGATAGCCTAGGTACTCAGTGACATACGTATTTAGATCCGGAACTAAATAAGTAGGGTCCTAGTGTTTACAACTAAGTTTATCTGTTTGTTAACTGACTGTGTCCCCAATAAACATCATCCTAACTATATGCTATCCTAAATCATGGTGAACCACGTCTTTGTTATGTTTAAGTGTTACATATGAGCTAGCTTCCTTTTACTTTTATGTTTTATTAGTTTTAGTAGTTTTAATTAGATAAAAATCAAATCAAATACCTATCCAACTATCTAAACCCTAGCTTGATCACTAAGTTATCTGAACGAGCTTTGTTTCAATTCTGCCGTCGTGAGGAACGACCCTGGATCATCCTTACCATATACTAGTATCAGGTATTCGTACCAAGTACCAGTAGATAGTACGGAGGATTAGGCTCCCCCGACAAAATATAAATTTAAAACTACCACCTGACGCCGCGCCCAGCGGAAAGGTCCGCAACGACGGGAAGAGATTCCTGATCCGACCGTTGGACGCGCGTCAAGTTTTTGGCGCCGCTGCCAGGGACGGTAGTACGATTCGGAGCCTGTTTAGACAAATTTAGTTTTTAAGCGATCCTTTTGGATTGGGATTCACCATCCCTATCTGAAGTTACTTTCTGCCCGTAGATTAGTTAGATTAAGTTAGCGTAGCGTAGTTTAAATTAATTTCCCTTCTCACCCCAACTTTAATTCTAAAACCTTATTCTTGTGCTGTCTTTACTGATAACTTGGCAATGGTAACTGTACAACAACTAAGTGATCAATTGGAAAGTCTCATTAATTCAAACCAAGATAGATGTATGAGTGATGCCCACATAGATAATGAATGTCAAGGGTATAGTATGACTTATCCGGATAACATAGGGTATTTAGATCTTCAATCACAATACCAATATGACCCTTATGCTGTCCAACAACATCAAAACCAACCTTACTATCCTGACCCATTCAATGTCTACCCACACTCATCTTACTCTATACACGAACCACAACCGTATGAAAGTTCTAACTTGAGAGATATGCCCATAGCTTATCTCAGCAGTAATGCTACTCTTTCACCCTCTCACAACCCACTTGAACAATTACTTAAAGAACAAGACGACATGCTTAGAAGGTGTACCAATAGGCTGTCTAAAATAGAAACACTAGTCCAAGTGAGAAGTGAGAGAACTAGGGATCAAGTTACAACTGACTATAGGCTACAGGAAGATGAGAGGCACCCACACACCACATCTACATCACTTGACATAGACTTTCGTTCTCATGAGTCTGGTTGCAAAACTTCTTCAAATCCTACACCTACCCAATCTTCTAAATCCTCATTTCCACCCATTCTTAACCTATCTACGTCCGATACCGATGAAGAGTTCATTCTAGAGGAACTTTCCGAACCACTGCAACTCGAAACTACTGGCCAGGGTGACGAGTATGACGAGGTAGACGAAGAAATAGAAATGGAGAACCCGGATGTGGAGATTTACAAAGAAGATTCAGCTTCAGAAGGACCAGAGGAATGCACACCAACTCTGAGTAGTGATCTCATTCTAATTCAAACCGACGTGGTTGATACTATCCCACAACAAGTTGTGGTTGATGATATCCCACATATCTTTCCGGATGAATCACCCATTGATCTAGTTGAACCTTCTATTGATATAGAGCCCACTACCCAAGTTGTCGATGAGAATGTTGTTACAAGATTGGAGACCATAACGGATACTGTCCCACCTCCATGCCCAGAGTACAACATTCTCATTGACCCAAAGACCATAGGAAGTAAGGCGGGTTCTGCGTCATGGTTTCCCTACAAACCTTCTCTCCACCACATAATGACATATACGTCCTGGAGTAGTAAGGATTCCTTTGACCAACCCATTCCGACAATCCTACCTAAGGAGGTATTAGAAGTTGAGAGATTTGTTATACGTCTGGTAGAACCACTCCCTCACTTTGAATTATCTCCTTATATTGGACATACCCTAGCCTCAACTTGCCTTAAACTCTTATGTATGTACCAATATTACCCATTGTGTCTACTGATGGATGCAAGGAAGCCTCTAGGATTGCCTGACAAATAGTGGTAGAGTCAAGCTAGAGACTCGAACAAAAACAAGCGCTTCTCAGGAGGCAACCCGTGTCTAACATAGTTTTGGTAATAGTAATATGCTAACCCAATAAGTAGAACATGAAACCCTAAGATTAATGTTCTAAGTTTTCTTTATTTTTATGAACAAAAAGGATGGTTTGCGAAATTACTTCATTGAAAATTTTGTCAATACCTTAAAACTTCCTACTCCCATTTGTTTGAACTTCATTGCAACATCTATTTTTAACCATTATCTAAGATCTCTAGTTCTTACTATCCCTTTCACTCACGAACATGGAAACCTACTAGAATGATAATTAGGAACCTTAGTCATCTTATACACCCAATCACATATTTCGAGCATTGGAGGTACTTACATATGTTTCTATGAACATACATGAAAGATCTTTAACTGAATTATCTGATAACTTGATTTGTATGTCAATATGTGTATTATGCTCGAACTCGTTTAAAAAATGTGTGCTTTGGAAATCTTTATACTTGGTTGCCTGATTTAAACTACTCATGCTAGTATTTCCATATCTATTGTTTGTGCTACGGTGAAATTATAGGCAACTAACACTTTTGGTGTAAGATTTGATTCCAAGTCATACACTGATTTGTTTCATCTACAAAGTACTCACTTTGATAGGTTATTTGCAAACTAGTGAGTCTATGATTTGGAAGATAATCACTTGTTTGTTAGATCACATTTGCTTGTTCTACTTGTACAAATGCCTAGCAAACAGGAACCGACGCCTATGGATAAAGGAATCTTTGAGTATAATGGGAAGACAACAAGGGGAGCTCACAGTTCATTAAATTTGAAAATCTTTGGAGCATTGCTTTGCAGGGGAGAGGAGATAACACTTCTAGACACAAAAATGAAGCTCTACTTGTGTCCGGAGGATGACATCACTTCATATTATTTTCTATCCTTTTGGAAGTCAAGCTCTCGACTATAAAAGCAGTGCTGCTCGGGAGGCAACCCGTGGAATAAGACGTGTTGAGAGAAAGTGTCAACAAGTGAAGAAAATCTCTGACTACCCTTCACACTTGAGCGTACCTAAAATACTTTATGAAAACTTCTCCGGAATTACAACTCATTTGCAAATAAATCACTGGTCTTAGAAAATAGGGAAATCACTTTGAAAACTGATAATTCATGTGTTTCGAGCATTTGAGGTAGTTGCATACTACTTTTATGCATTATGCTCGAACTCGTTTAAAAACACATGTTTTATAAATCTGATTCGTAATAGAAAACATCTTTTCAAATTTCTGAGACGGTGATTTCTCTTTCCATTTGCAATAAAAACTGAGTTTGTAAAATGGTACGTCCAATGTGTTCACACTTACGAGATTAATTCACAAGAGAATGATGGATGAATAAACCAATAGAAAGATGCTTGAAGCCAAGTCGATCTTCATGGATGCAGAAAAGGATCTTGGCAACATCTCTTTTCAGCAAATTCAGACTCTCAGCTTCAGTGCAGCTCGCTATCTGGGGAGTGTCTTAACCCTTTACCCTCTTTTGTTTATGATTCAGTATATTATTTGCTTTGTTAAGTTTGTTAAGTAGTCTATACTCTATCCTAAGCTTATCACTAAGTGTGGGATTCCAGCCCAAAACAAACACTTGAGAAACATTTTCTTATGTTCAAACTCTAAGTGTGGGATTATACTTTCAGTAAATCTCAACTCAAGAGAACATTAGGGACAATGTTCCTCTAAGTGTGGGATAGCAGGTATAGAATACCTTGGTTAGTTTTTATGATCTTGAATAGTAAACTCAGAAAATGTTCCTCAGTTTTTTCAAAATTTTTCAAGAAAATCTAAAAAGTACGAGCCTAATCTCTCGATTAACTCTACTATTTTGAGTCATAATATCTTTTGAGAGAAGCTATCTTCAAATATGAGTAATATATTTTGGAATCTAGGGAAAATAAGGTAGAAATTTCTTAAGCAAGAAATGATAATCTAATAGGAAGCATGACGAAGCACATACAACCCTATTTGCAGTGAGGTATCTTGAGCCTAAAAGCATTCATCTTTAATACTTTACTATTCATTTCTTGTGTGTGCCGATGCATGTATCTCTGAATTAGAACTTGCTCTTGACATACGCTTCGAGACCACATTGGTGTGTACCGTACGCGGTATAGGTGCAATTAGATGACCTTGACATTCCCTAGGATATACCCCATTTTTACATATCTATGATCCGCCTAGTAAACCCTTTCGATACTCATTTTTAGTATCGATGATCCGCCTAGTAAACTCTGTTGAGCCTAAACCTTTTGTTTCATTAAACCCTCATCTTTAAACCCTACTTTCCCAAAATACCCCCAAACTTATCTTAGAATTTCTGAGGTTATGGAAAACATCTTTTAGAATATCCGCTTCACTTATCCTACCATTTCGTGTTCTCCAAAAGTCATCTCTCTTGAGAATCCTTGGTGTGTAAAATTGGCACCGCGAAAAGACTCGAAACGTTCAAGATAAGGGATTTATGAAAGAATCAAAATAAAAAAAACATCCTTGGAAATTCTCTGGCAAAGAAGTTCTGAAGAAGAAAAAGAAAATAGAAAAGAAGAAAAAGCAGAAAAGAAAAGAAAAATAGTTCCGCAAGAATAAAGCTAAGTCCTTCAAAGTATCATCCTCTCAAGAAGAATCTGATAAGAATACGAATAGCTATCTCCTTTCCGTTCTAAAATAAAGTTTTTCATGATCTCAGTTGTTTTTAAGATAAGCAACCCTTACACCCAAAAATACCACTATCCATACCCTTTAACCCTCACCAAACACTACAACCCTCATGAATGTCTTGGGATAATTAGCACAGTCCTCACCTAAGTGGTGGAGATCCGATTCTCGATCAAGCCTATGACGATGAGTGCTGCATGACTGGCTATTTGAGCGATTTCGTTTGTTCTAGATTGATAGGAAACCCGATACACTTTGAGTGAATTGAGTGACCACCTTTAGTGAGATCGCCTAGTCATGTGTACTCCAAGATCATGAGATTTGGAAGTATGCCTAAGAGAATCTTTTCTTGTTTATGAAAGGATCATCTTATCTTTCCTTATATTCTTGAAATTATCTTACTTACATCTGAAAGTGGTAACTCTTAAAACATGTTGTGACTCGCCCTAAAATGTTTTAAAATGTTTTCAAAAACTGAGTGTTGCTTGAGGACAAGCAACGTCTAAGTGTGGGATAACTTGATGTGACGCAAAAAGTCATGTTTTTAAGTACGATATTCCACACTTTTTGGACACATCTTTAGTGAAAACATTCCACAACAATCATTATTTACTAAAATTCACTAAAGTGTTCCATATATAGGCGTTGCTACAAAAACCACTAAAACGTCCAAATAACAAGCAAAACAGAGCGAATAAACAACAACCAATTCTCACACCCTCATTTACCTTATGATAAGCACATTATAACCTTATGATATGTTTTAATAGGTAAAAACGAGACGGGAGAATCAAGAATCATGCAAATTGGGTGAAGACCGGAAGAGATACGGCTTCTACAGATCGTTAAAAGTCATTCCAAACATGCTTAAGTTACACACATTAAATTTATATGAGATTGGTACCATTAAAAGCGTAACGGAATTACGAAACCGTGAGCACAAGAATCGCGTCAAACGGACATGTAACGAAGGAGATACAGGCATTTTAAGCAACGAAGGAAAGCCGAAACACCCCGTATACGGCCTTGGCAAGCCATATACGGCCCCACATGACCGTATACGGCCTTTTAAGGCCATATACGGCCCTTCTAACCCCATATGCTGTTTTGGCAAGGCTTGGGTCCATCCGGTCATCCCCCTTCATGCTTGGTTCGCTTGTACAATGCGCTTTGATGTTTATACGTATTTCTCCTTTGGCTCCAAGCATTATTTCTTTGGCTCCAAGAATGGCTTCAACTTTGGCTCCAAGTTTGGCTACATGGCTCATTGCTTTGGCTCCAAGTTGATCTTTGCCTATAAATAGAGCCCATCACCTCCACATTTCACACACCATTCTCAATTCTCATTTCTCACTTTCTCTCTCACACATTCTCTCTCTAGCACTACTCTTAGGAGTTAGAGGAGAATTATTCTTGTAGTTAGTCCCTCTCTCTAGTTTCTCTCTCTAACACTACTCTTAGGAGTTAGAGGAGAAGTAGAGAGAGATTAGTTATGTAGTTAATTAGTAGAAACTAGCATTGTAATACTTGGATATTGTACGAAGAAATACAAGTTGTTATTCTGCTCGCAATTCGTATCGGTATTATCTATCCTTTCTATTATTAATTTGTCGTATTGTTCTTGTTTAATGTATGTGATTTATTAATATTAGAAATGTTTATTGTTATGCATTGTGAGTAGTGTGCTTGTTTGTTTGTCATGATTTAAATAGTAGTGATGATGTTACTTCAAATATATGATATTGGGATAATATCATTATGAAACAACGGAGGTAACGTTATACGGCTTTCATTTGTATAGCGCCGGAAACATCACTAATGTGTGGAGTACGGAACGTGGAAGCTATGAAAGTCGTGGGCACAATCCGTTGTGGAATAATGTTCCCGATCATTATATAACTGGGAGTTGTTATACTTTGTTATCTGTCTAAGCTTATCCTGAATATAGATCTAGTGTCTCATCACCCTTTCCAGACTTTCACGTGACTGTTGCCCTTAGGATAGGACTTTGCAAACCCTAATACTACGTAGATACAGTTATCTCCAGTTACAGTAGGAAGCTATGAACTTTCTGTAAAACGGCACAGTACTTCGTATAGCGTCAAATACGTGGAAGCTAAGAAAATGCCGTAGGACTGTTTCATCGTGGAATACCTAGAAGTGACCCTTCTAGAACTCGGGTCTAGGAATTAAAGCTGTGGAAATGCTCGTTGCCCTGTACACCGTTATTACACCTAAGATCTGGAAAGCTGTGGAAATGCTTAAATGCCCGGTACACCGTTAGTACATCTAGGATCAGGAACACTGTGGAAATGCCTAATTGCCCTGTACACCGTGAGTATTCCTAGGGATGAACGCCTGAATGTAAAGGAGGGTCTATGTTTATGACGGTAGAATATATGCTTCCATGAATGAATACAGAGTTCTGTCAAGAGGGCTTAATGCTCCATAAACATTGCTTAACTCTACAATACCGATGGTTTAGAATAACAACAGTTAACAACCAGTACACAGTTAGATAATAACAAATAGACTTAGGGGTTAAGAAAGGTTAGTAAATACAATTGTGGCCTGTTGCCTTATGCCTGCTCCCTAGATAAATCAAGGGTGACTTTGTCTTATTCAAGCAAAAGTTCAGGGGGGTTTGAAAACAGTCTGATCTGATCATGGTTCATGATAGCCTAGGTACTCAGTGACATACGTATTTAGATCCGGAACTAAATAAGTAGGGTCCTAGTGTTTACAACTAAGTTTATCTGTTTGTTAACTGACTGTGTCTCCAATAAACATCATCCTAACTATATGCTATCCTAAATCATGGTGAACCACGTCTTTGTTATGTTTAAGTGTTACATATGAGCTAGCTTCCTTTTACTTTTATGTTTTATTAGTTTTAGTAGTTTTAATTAGATAAAAATCAAATCAAATACCTATCCAACTATCTAAACCCTAGCTTGATCACTAAGTTATCTGAACGAGCTCTGTTTCAATTCTGCCGTCGTGAGGAACGACCCTGGATCATCCTTACCATATACTAGTATCAGGTATTCGTACCAAGTACCAGTAGATAGTACGGAGGATTAGGCTCCCCCGACAAAATATAAATTTAAAACTACCACCTGACGCCGCGCCCAGCGGAAAGGTCCGCAACGACGGGAAGAGATTCCTGATCCGACTGTTGGACGCGCGTCAAATTCCAATTCCATCAAAAAATTCCCACGAATAAAACGCAACATTAATATTCAATTTAGCATCTTATTACAACAACACGAGTGTATGTTTTCTTAGTATTCAACCCAATATCAATCTTATTATGTGCCACTGCAAAGTGCAAATCTTCGTACGTCGTTCCTGAATTATTCTCAGCTGACGTAGAGCCAGAATTGTTTTCAGGTACATCTTCTTCCCTTTCAGAATCTGATGAGAAATTTTCATATTTCTCATCATTTGGTTTCCTTTTGACTGATGAGTCACCATCCATTTTATTTAATTCATTGAAAACAAGATTTTCATAATCTTTTGGATCAGTGAGTGACTCATCATACGATTCATCAAAAGTAACATCCATTGATTCCATTCTCTTCGTTTATTATAAACTCTGAAAGCTTTTGAGATGATTGAGTAACCAACAAATATTCCTTCATCAGCTTTTGGATCAAACTTTCCTAAGTGATCTTGTTTATTTAAGACATAACAGGTACTGCCAAAAACAGGAAGAAAACTTATGTCAGGTTTTCTCCCCCTTAATACCTCATATGATGTCTTATCATGTCTTTTGACAATCAGTGACCTATTCTGAGTATAGCAGGAAGTACTCACTGCTTCAGTCCAGAAATAGGTCTTAAGACCAGCATCAATGAGCATTGACCTGGCTGATTCAATTAAGGTTCTATTTCTCCTTTCTGCCACCCCATTTTGTTGAAGTGTCCTTGGAGCTGAAAAATTTTGAGAAATACCTTTTGAATCACAGAAAGTTTCCAAGTCAATATTTTGAAATTTAGTGCCATTATCACTTCTTAAATGTTTTACCAAACTACCATTTAAGTTCTCCATTTTATTGATAAAGGATATAATCTCGCTGGCAGCATCACTTTTGGATTTAAGAGAGAATACCCAAGTGTATCTGGAGTACTCATCTACAATCACCAAACAGTATCTCTTTCCACCAAGACTTGGAGTACTCACTGGACCAAACAGATCCATATGGAGTAGATAGAAACATTCAGTCATTGATAATGTCTATTTACTTTTGAAAGATGAGCTGTGATGCTTTCCTTTCTCACATGCTGAACAAAGCTTGTCTTTATCATAGGACAATTTTGGAAGTCCAGTGACTAAACCACGTTTGCTTAATCTGTTGATAGCTTTTAGATTCAGATGAGAAAGTCGCTTATGCCACAACCATTTTTCTTCCGAAACAGTTCTGGAATAAAAGCATGTCCCTGACTGAGCTGAGTCCATATTGACCACATATGTATTTCCCTTTCTGTTGGCAGCCAGTACAACACTTCCTTTCTTATTGTAAACAACACCAGCTTCATGATCAAACAGCACCTTGTTTTTGGAGTCACAGAACTGACTGATGCTCAATAAATTGTGCTTCAGTCCTTCCACATATGCAACCCGCTTGAACATCACATTTCCATTTGTTAAAACACCATAACCCCTTGTTTTACCAACCTTGTTATCACCAAATACTACATCAGGACCATTTTCCTCCTGGTAGTCACTGAGCAGGGACTTACATCCGGTCATATGTCTGGAACAACCGCTGTCCAGATACCAGATAGTCTCTCTAAGAATGCCCTTGTAGAGAGTTTCAGGATCCCATTCAGATGCTGAACATTTATGAGCGACCTCTTTGATGTCCTCATGAAATTCAGCGTCATCAGCCATCAGACAGTAATCCCTATCTAAACAAATTATCGCTTCTTCTTCATCAGATGATGAGGATGAGTCAGAGTCACTGAATGAACCCTCTTCAGCGACAAAACCTTTTCCCTTCGTTTTCCCAGATTTGGACATTGCCTTCAGCTTCTTGTACTTTGCTTTGTATTTGTTGTACTTGTCATTTCTGAGGCTTGGCTTTGGTTCAGGGATTGGATTTATTGATTTTGATCTACAATCAGCTGCGAAATGACCAGGTTTACCACACTTGTAGCAGTCACCTTTTGATTTGAAATTATCAGATGATGGAGCACCAGCAAATCTTTTTGATCTGGTGTTCCTTCTAAAATTTGCAACCATCATTGCCATGTCCCTTTCCAGCTTTTCTAGACCCTCATCATATTCATACTCTGACTGTTCTTCAGCCTGATCACCTTCTTCATCAGCTATCAGCGACTTTGAGCTTAGCTTAGAAACTTTTGATTTCTGCCTCTGATCAATTTCATCAAGCTCAGCTACAAGGGCATTCGATATCTTCTGACTTCCAAGTGTTGCATAGCTTGCTTTTCAAACTGCTCCCAGTTGAGCAGAATATCATAGACTTGAGTTAGATTAAGAGTTGTATAATCATTCCTCTGTCTTGTACAGGTAGCAATAGTTCCCCAAACTTTCCTTGGCAATAATTCCAGAAACTTTTCGACCACAAATCTCTGCTCTTTGCCTATACCAGCCTTTTCCATCTTGTTCATCAGTGACTGATATCTGGTGTAAGTGGAGGACAGAGATTCATTTGGTTCCATTGCAAATAGCTCATACTGGCGTGTGAGATTGACTTCCCTACAGCGAATAATATCAGGTGTTCTAATATATATATTCCTAAGGGTGTCCCACATATCCTTGGCAGTCTTACAAAGCCTAATTGATTCAAACACTTCATCAGGAAGTGCCATACCTATGTAGATTTTAGCTTGTTTGTCTAACCTTAATAACCTCTTGTCCTCATCTGACCATTGTTCCTCTCTCTTTGACACGACCACTTCTGGTATAGCCTGAGTAGTTGCAGTAGCAGCAACAGCAGGAATAATAGTGGTCAGAATATGAGGACCATTGGTTATAATGTTACAGAGACGATCATCAACAAGATCCAAAAACATCATCATCTGGGACATCCAGGTCTCAATCCTAGAGGGAACAAACGTTGGAGGTTTGGTAGTAGAACCATTTCCCTTTTGATACTCAGAATCGACACAACTGTACTTTACTGATTCCATTGCAGATCTGGTTAATTAATTTAAACCAACTCTGCTCTGATACCACTTGAGAGTCCCGTATTCACTTGAGAGTGCCCCTTATCTTTGATCTAGGATGATAGAAGTAATTGATTACAAGGCGGAAACAAGTAATCAAACTAAACAAAACACAATATCAAACCGAAACAAATAATCAAAGAATATTAGCTTGAAATGTTGAACTATAAACGATTAGAATCGATTACAGAGAGTTTTAGTCGACAAATGGTGCTAGGGTTTCGTCAACCCTAGCCTGAAACGCGTAGGTTTGAATTTATACTAAACACAAATCGGCAGACCTACGACACTTGGCCAGTGATGCAGGTGGCCGCCTTCATGCGTCACTTACCTAAGTGTCGCTATGCGACACTAAGGCAAGTGTCGCCTAACACAGAAACTTAATCAAATTCATTTCTAATCTATACAGACTCTAGACCAACTGACGGACACACATAATGTACTAACATCACTATTACGAAGTGAAATGGAATCGCAATAAGTAAAGTTTAATTGTAGAAGGGGGGTTGAATACAATTAAACACTTTTTTAGATTTTTTATCCAAGTTAATTATCAAGTTTTTAATTGTAATACATAAACAGAGTATATAACAGATAGATATGACAGTTAAAGTAAATGTGCAATAGTAGCTGAAATGTGATCTTTATTAATCATAAAATCACAGAGTGTTGATTGCGGAATGAATTAGCCAAGGCTAATTCAAATCAAACACTTAGCTAAAACTATTACAAATAATAGTAGAACAGTTGCTGACATACAAGCAAACTGTTTACTCAATGCTCGCTGATACGTACTTAGACAAACTGTATTCACTGACAGACAAGCGAATAATACGTATTAACGGCTAACCTCTAAAGTACAATATGCTGAACTATTTATACTACAAGAGTTCCTAAAATATCTCCTAAAAATAGGATCTTAGAATGACACGTGTCGCTTGGCTTGATCTCTGATGAATCGACATTCTGTGGGTCCCAATTCTATTACCGCAAATATCTCGTTTCCTTAAAACCAATCACTTGCTGCCACGTAATTCTTCAGAAATTCTTTAAGTACGAGGAACTCTTGCTGATGTATATAAGTACAATACTTTTGTACTTGTAGTTAAGAGGCTTTATTAAATAGTCACTGAAGATGCATTAATTCTCCTCACTCACTGCGAGCTAACATGCTCTTGTAGAATAGCTTGAAATATTATTCTTCAGTGACTAGCTATTATTTGGGCAGTGACTTTTGCCTTTATTCTTTTTGAAGATATAAGACTCTCGTTGTTGGTTCTAAATCAGTGACACACGGAGTTGAGTCTTAATCTTTATCAGCATATCAAATCCTTGAGTAGAATGAATAGCGATCAGTGATTATCAACTTCAGCAACATGAGCTTTGACTTAAATCATTTCTTTCATCGATTGGATCATTTCTTTCATGAGCAGTGTTTCATTGAGTTGGTCAGCAACCAGTGACTTGTCATGGTCAGCGACCAGTGACTCAACAATCTCCCCATAAATGATTGTGATCAAAGCTCCCTAGACGAACTTGTTGCTGTAAAAATTTATAGTCAATGTTTAAGGATTTTCACCTTCAACTACCTCAGTGCCTTCAACTTTTGGCACACCATCAAGGATCTTTAGATTTAACTTTGAAGTATTTGGGATACGGTATAGCTGCTGGTACCTGACCTATACCTTGGACTTGGTGGCTGCACTATTTGTATGACAATATCTTCTGGTCTGAGTAGCTGCAGCGATACCATCTTCTGAAACAATCGATCAATCTCATTGAGCACCTCTCTTTTTGCTGCACTTGATGAGTGACTCACAGCAAGTCTAATCTCATTCCATTCCTCTCTGTGCAATTTGCAGACTTGATCCAGAGCAATTGCTTGAGTCTCTGTGCCTCTGTAGATGAGTAGCTGTGCTTGAGATTTATTCTTTGGTTTCTTCAGATGTACCTTGGTAATAGGAGCAGGGTTTGATCTTCCAATCATTCTAGCTGCATATTTCTTTCTTTCAATCTCATCCTAAAGTTTATCCACTGATGTTTTATTTCCTCTCTTCTATTTAGGGACAGCAGCAGCAGCTTTTTCTTGTTGCTGCTCTGCATCTTCTACTTCTTGCAGTATACGAGCAATCACTGCATCACCTTCTTCCTGATCTCTTTTCAACTTCAGAGACCTTTCTCTTTCCTCTGCTTCTTTTCCATTCAGTTCCAATAGATATTGCCTATCAGCATCTGATTGTTCTTTCAACCTCCTTTTTCTTTCCTCTTCTTCTTTTGCTACTACCTTAGCTTGAATTTTTAAAATTATTTCTCGCTCCTTATTTTGTCTCTCTCTGATATTTCTTGCAACTCTTTCTTCTTTAGATTCATTGTTGTGCAAGCTTCCTGATGTAGACTCAGACGAGAGAAGGAGAGCTGATGCAAAAGAGAAAGGATTGATGGTTGTTGTTGTTGTTATGATTATGGTGTCTGTGGGGTTGCTGATTATTGGTAATGGTAAAGTGATTTGTGGAGTGGTTGTTGTTGTTGGTGTGGTTACAGGGATTTCCTCAGATATGACAATGTTTAATTGAGGCTCTATTGGTGTTGATTGTGTTGTTGTTGTTGTTGTTGTTGTTGTTGTGGTTGCTGGTATTGTGGTGGTTGCTGAGGTTTCCTCATGTGTGACAATATCTGATTGAGGCTTTATTGGTGGTGATTCTGGGGTTTCAAGAATGGTTTACAGATGGTGCATGGTTGCTGATATATCCTCCTCAGTGAATGTTTTCTTTTGATGCTCGGAGGAGGTAGACCCTGATGTAGGAGACTTGCTGGACCTTTTTCTTTTGGTCAGAACAGAAGAGATAGGTTGCTGATCCTCCATGTTTTCATTAGTATCATATTCTTTCTTATCAGCACCATTGCCCTTATCATCACCATCATTATCATCATTGTTATCACCATCATCATCATCATCATCATTACCATCACCCATTTCCACATCATCATCATTCTCCCTGTTCATCCATTCCCAGCGAGCTAGATCAAAACTCACTGACTCCCCCTCAACCCTTGCTGCCTCATCTGCAGCCCATTCCTTGAATTTTAGATTATACATCCTGAGTTCATCAGGATGAAACTCAATGAAATTTATGGGGTTAAAGTCATCATCATCATCAGCTTCTTCATCCATATCGACCCAGTTCAATTCAGCAACAGCGTCAGCTTCATTTTCAGGGCGCTAAGTGATTGGACGGAGAACATGACCATCAAATATGATTCTGTTATGATCAGCATTCTTGGTGACATCATCAACATCATCATCAGCAACATCATCAGCGTTCTCCCCCTTGATGTTATCATTGAATGCTGTAACCAACTCATGAACACTTTTAGTGAGAGTGTTGATGTCAGTTCGAAGAGCGGCTATTTCATTTGTGGTTTTGAGCTAATGATCCACCATTGTAGGGATACCAGCGATGATTTTGTGAGAGTGTATGATGTATTCAGTGATAGATGAGGCCATTTCTGATTGCTGGGCAGTGAGTGTGGTGATGGCTTCATCATGAGTGTGCAGGTTTATTCTGGTTAAGGTGGATAGATCAGTAAGAGCTTTGGATTGAGTCATGTGTAGCTGGGAGTGGTGGAGCTCAGCTACAGCGATTGTTTTGACTTTTTCGCTCACAGCTTCACTCCAGGGATGGATGGATTCATAAGCAGCTGCTAAAGAATGTACTTTATGGGTTAGCTCAGTAACATTACCTTTTAATGACTCCCTTTCTTCAGTAAGAAGTTTTATTTGTTGTTGGGAGGCGGCAATGTACTCCATCAGCAGCTTATTAGTTGATGTAGATAATGATGGTGGTGGAGATGGGGATTTTTGTTGAGTGGCAGGTGAGTGAGGTGGAGTAGGTTGTGGTTGGGATTGAGCTGTGGTAGTGGGTGGTTCATCACCAGCTACTTTTGATATGTTGTCACTGGAGAGAGACATGGCGTCTAACTCCTTTATCGATGAAGTTGCAGTAGCAGCTGGTGGAACAGTGGTGAGTGGTGTAGGTGTGGGTGCAACATCAGCAGCAGTAGTAGTGAAAATAGGTAGGTATGGTGGTGGAGGTGGTTCGTCATCAAATGTGGAGGTGTCCATTGGTTGGGCTTCCTCGTCATCACCAGCTTGTGTTTTAGCTGATGGATCATTGGAAACAGAGATTTCAACCTATATCTCTCCCTGTGACTGGGGAGAGACATTGACGGTTGGTGCGGTGCTAGATGAGGGTTGGCTCAGGTCTGTAGCCAGTGGTGTGACATCTGCGATGGGTGTGTTATCACCCACTGATGCCACTAGCCCTTTGTCTAAAATGTCATCCTTTCGGGAGGATGACAAGTGGCTGATGGGTTGACTCGATAAGTGGGTGTGGGATGCACCCGAATCACTACTAATAATGGGTTGAGCCATTGTAGCTGTCTGTAGGTTAACCTTTGTTAAGTCACTGGACTTTCAGGAGTCCAGTGAAGTAGCTGTGGTTGAGGGTTGATCAAGGGTGCCCGCAGAGACTGAACGTTCAGTCTCCGCTTCACTCTTGGCGTCCGTAGACGTCTTCCTTTTGCTACGTCCCTGATCCTTTAATGTCAGGGACCCTAATTTGGATTTCTTTTTGGGAGTGGTGGATGATTTCTTGACTGGTATTTTGACCACAGTAGTCACTGGGGGTGTGGTCAGTGACGTGGTCGGTTTAGGGGTAGAAGCGGACGGATGTACAGCAGTGATAGGCTGGGGTGCAAGTATCCCCTTAGGTTTCATGAAATCAGGGAGAGACACAGTCGCTGATTTATTAAAAATTTGACTCCCTACCAGGGTTGGTTCAAAGCCATTGAAAGAAATCCTATCATAGGGTTCAAACTGATCTTTGAAGATCAGTGACAGAAACCTAGGATAGGGCACATATTTTGCCCTGGTAGGCTCAGCGACACGATTGACCAGCTCATCGTAGATCACACTTGCATAGTCAACTTGTAAAGAGTTGACTAGTGACCAGCTAATACGTGCCTCTAGGGAGCTGAATTGATCATAGCTCCCTGTTTTCGTGCCCAAAGATTGGATAAAATTTGAAAATAGGGCATTCTATACACCATCCATCTTTGTTTTGTATACAGTGGCATACTTACGGTTGCCATTGCCATCAACAGAGTATTTACAATCAATCCCAGTGAGATTGACTAAGCCTCCTTTGACTTCGTCTCTGTCAGGCAGTGGTACATAAGTGCTCAAAACCCAAACCTGAAAATCTAAACTACAACAACAAACTCAGATTTCTACTACAACCAATATTTCAAGTACATCAAACCACTTCATATATGATCAAATAACATCATCTCAAGCTTCAATTCCTTAACAATCAACTACCCTAATCATTTCAATTGAAATTAAAATTCAAGAACATTAATTCAAAATTAACTTCAAACTAAGATTTCTAATGTTACTAGTACAATCAATAACATCAATAAACTTCACATATGCGTCATATAACCTCAACAACATAATTTCCAACATCAATTCATAACCTATACAAATTTGATCAATCATCACTTTTAGGTTAGAACAAGAACACCACTTACAATTAATATAGTGAACAAGATGATGAAGATGATGGTGAAATCAGATGCTAGAGCAAGAATCACAGCCTTGATGTAGCTAATTTCTTGTTTATGATTTCTTTGTGTATGTAGTTAGTGCAAGTGAAAGGAACTAGCAAAATTTAGAAAGTATGAGGGATATTAGGGTCGGTCCTCATCTAAACCGACTCAATTTTCATTTTAAAAATGTATCCCTTTCTAAATCTATTGTCTGGAACCTAAAAACCATTTACGAGACCAACTATTTTATTTTACTGTCAACTGTATAAATTTAAAATAAGCAATAATTCACTAGCCACAATAAGTCATTTGACCTATTTCCTAATTTCACAATTAAACATAATAATGTAAACAATTAAATTTCCTAACAATTTAAATAATAAATTTAAAGTCAAGAAATTACCGCATTACTACTAGGCCCTTAAGGTGGATGTTACACCATCGATTTGGTAAGTTAAACGTCGAGCAGAAACACACAAAATTCCATGGATGCAAATTCGCTCCATGGATGCAAATCCGCTCCATGGATGCAAATCCATGAATTGCTTGTATGTGTGGTCAATTGGTTAGATGTTGCACTTCTTGGACATATAATTAACAACCATGACAGAGATTTCCTTGGATAACCAAAATTTCATCATAAGATTAACAATTGAAATGGTAATGTGGTTAAATCGGTTTAGTAAACCTCATGTTTTTTATAATTATATGTTTATTATCTAGGATCCACTAACTTATTGCAGCTTTTTTAGGTGGCTGGATGTTGATTTACAAAATCAATGGTACCAAGAAAGGATATATTATCTCCATATTTTGCAATTCCAATGTACTATTCTTTGAACCAGTGACCCAAAATTAAGGTTGGTTACCCCAATCACCT
The DNA here is from genome assembly GCA_949592205.1 of Helichrysum umbraculigerum. Taxonomy (NCBI): domain Eukaryota; kingdom Viridiplantae; phylum Streptophyta; class Magnoliopsida; order Asterales; family Asteraceae; genus Helichrysum; species Helichrysum umbraculigerum. The sequence continues at coordinate 338,597,815 of CATIUR010000001.1, forward strand.
TCAAGGGCTGTTAATTGATGCTCAACTGTACATTGGAATTGCAAGTGAATTATCATCTGTCATCATGGTTCTGATTGTGCTCCTTCAAGAAAGGTTTGTTGCATTCATTAACTTAATTATTTGATTATTTTATATAAGTTTAATGGTTATTTGATGTGTATTTTCAAGATAACAAGGTTAGGTCTGTTATGGAAATGAATGATTTAAGTGAAGAATTTCAACTCAAATTCATTATTATACCGGTAGTGAACTGATCTCACCCAGTCACTCCTAATTTCTGGAAACATGGTAACAAATTTATCGCAATTTCTATGTTTGTTTGCTGATTTTTTTTATGTGGTTTCAGTTCATCTCAAAGGTTTTGAAGTAATATGCTTTGCAATGTTCCATTGTTTTTGTGTGCCCACCATGTGTTCGATGAAGTGACGACACAAACTTTGGAGATTAGCAATTTTATTATGGCCTACACCACATCATTCTGAACTGCTATCTGCCAAAATATCATGTGATTAGGTATACAAACCAATGCCGATAATATATCATGTTGTTCTGTGCCTGCTGGCTTCTGATATAAAATATATAGGTACGTGTTTAGGTTATCTGAATAAAGATCTTTTGTGTTCATCTGATCATGTGGTTTTCAGGTCCTTGGCAATTATCCTTAGAAAATTGAGAAATGTGACACATAGGGGGAGTCCGTGGAGTGTATACAGAAAATGCTCATAAGGTTTGCTATATGCCATTTTTATTATTGTTGACATTATTTGTGTGCTGTTATCTTGGTGTTATGTGCTATTGACTTCTATTTACAAGCATTTTACTTAATGTTGTAGTGATATGATTTTTCAGGTTGTTTTTGGCTTGTGCTTCATTTCTATATTGGAGGTGTCTCGAACTGTCAATTGCTTTTTATTTGTTGATTTAATCCGTTAAAGTGTTCAGCTCCTATCTGTATATCATCTTACTCACACTACATTGTCAGCTGATAAGTTCATCTATAATTTGTAGACCTCTATTAGTATGTGAGGTATCATTACAGCTCGGGGTTCAATGTCAAAAACAACAGCTAACTCTCACATATATATTGTTAGCTAACTATTTTTTTTTTGTTTTTGGCAGCGTTCTGTATTAGGGAAGATTCAATCACCACTCAAGGTTGACTTGGTTCTCCTCTGGCAGTAGAGCATGCATCCTATCTTGCAGACCCATATGTTCACAATGATTTGATTTGTCATGCAACACTACTAACTTCCCGACAGAAGACTCAACCCGATCTGTAAGTCCCTAGTTCTTAGGATCGATAACGAGGTTATCTTTAGGTATTAAGGCACGGAATTCCTCAATACTTGGTTCACGGATTGTGAACGAATTGTTTCGCAAGATAATAGCGAATTGATAAATGTTTTGCTTTGTATTGATTATAACAAATGTTAATCTATCAATACCTAGCCTAACAATGCTTAGAATCACGAAATTATGCTCTGGAAATCGAAATTGCAAAAGTTCTTATGTTTAAACCCTAAATTTTGTATTTATATGAAATCAGCCGACTCGACTCGCAGCCCGATGGGCTCTGCGAGTCGACTGACTTCGCAGCCCAAAATCAAGCCCATTATGATCTCGGTTCGTTGCCACCTCTGCGAGCCCAGATCTCGATTCGCAGAACTCAATCCTGCGACTTGAGATCTCATCTCGCAGACAGACTTTAGTTTGCATTTTCATTCTCGATATTCGTCTAACACTTTATCTTACTAATATATTTAACGAATATTAACAACAAACTAATATCATATCAATTATTAAAAATCAAAATCAATTGTACACACTTGATTACCATAATCACTAGTACTATTACAAGCTAGATCTGTTGTCACAAATACATGTCCGAACAGACTCCCCCTTGACAATAGCTCTAGCGTCTATGCTACAATGTCTTCAAGTTGTCTTTGATCTTCATTTGTAAATTTTACTTCCAGCAAAAATCTTCAATTTGATACAAGTCTTAACCATCATTTGATAATCACGTGCTAAATCACCCCATGCTTCTGTCGTCAAGATTCTATTTTCATTCAACTTTATCAAATCTTTCTTCGACATGTTCATTAGGTGTCGATGATCATAAACTCTAAAGATTTCTCTTTCACCACCTTCAACCTCATCATCAGCTTCAACCATGACAGCTTCTCCATTCTCTGTATCCACATGCCATCTCTTCATATTACCCAGAATATCTTGTGGCATTGTCTTCAGTGGAATCTGCTGAACACACCTGACAGCTGGATAAACTTTCTTTCTCCTTTTCCTTCCAATCCTTTGAATTCTCTCTTGTAGTTTCACAGTCTTCCCTTTTCTTGGCTTAATATGTACGAACTTATTTGTACCAACTTCAATTCTAATTATTCGTTCAACACGTTTAGCATAATCATCATTACTCGGATTATTTATCTCCAATCTAGCCAAGTCACGTATCTCATAACGTGGTAAGGAACTAAATACTGCAAGCTTTCGCTCAAAATATTGAACTCCATCAAACCTTTTAATAGCAAAAAGCTTCAGCTCAGAGTCAAAGTACCATCCTATAATCCCTTTACGAGGAACACGTTTTCCCGTAATATCAACTTCTGAAACTCCAATCTTCTTCTTCTGTTTTGGAAGTTTCCTAAGAAAAATAGCAGGATTCTTGGTAGGAATCAAAGTTTCATCATTTTCAGAATCGGTTGAGTCATCGATTTCTTCATCTACATCGACAACTGTTGGACCTTGATCATTTTCAATAATAACTTCTGTCCTAGAAGGGCTCACATGGTGTTCATCAATATTTGCATCTGGATCTACACCAAAGTCTTGCACAATCTCAGGTACAGCAGTCCAATCTTCAGGTAGTAAAAATTCTCCTTCTTCAAGATCATAGTCGATATCTTCATCAACTTCATCAAGAATATCACTTCCAGAGTCACTCAATTCTAGCATTTCCATACCTACACAAATCAAATTAATAATATAAATTCTTTCATTGATTTCCCTGAATCAATCTAAGAATCTCTTTATTTATCTCAATTGTGTGATATAACAATATTATATAACTTATAAAATTTTATTGATTACCCTGAATCAACCAAAAAAATTCTTAAGTCTTATTAAAATACTTAACAAATATTAATTAAATTTAAATTCTAATGCATTGTGAATAATCACCAAGCATTTAAATTTACTATAATTATCGTATATAATTTCTAAGATTTAATTGAACTATCAATCTAACTTTTAAATTATATATCATTTGTCTAGTAAAAATATTACATATTTAACTTGTCAGTTATAAAAACTCTCAAGTCTAAAATGTCTAAGTTAAAATAAATTTTGACCGCTGATATAAATCAGAACACGCCGCACGACTACTCAATGAGTCGGAAGTCTTTCGATCACTAATTTATTTAACTTTTCAAAATCAGCTAACTTAAATAATTTCTAATATATTTAACTTGTAATAATAATCTCAAGCCGAATATATTACCAAAAATATTAAGTTACAATTATTCAGTTACAATTATAATATACAATCATAATTCGACTAAATTCTAAGTACAAATAACTACATAAGTCTAAGCTGTCTTACCAGCTTCACCTTTACCAGTAGCACTTGTACCAACACCATCATTAGCAGACATAGACTCCCCCTGAGTAGTAGTTCGCTCACTAGTCTTTGAAGGACCAGTCGGCTCACTCTCTTTCTGTGCACTGGGATCATCATCTTCATCTCGTCTCTGCTTCTGCCAGAATCTCCCCCTGAGACGGCTTGTCCTTCGTCAACTCTAGCACTAAGCGCTCAAGTCGATCAAGCTTTCTCCGGTTATCCTCAGCATCTACAAGTAACATCTTATGTGCCTTCAGCAGAGCAGTATAAGCCAAACCTTGCTCAGTAAACTCCTTCGCAAGAATAACATTCTGAGCTTCAAGAGTCTGAACTCGAGACTCCAAGCTAGAAATCTTCTCAGAAGCTTTCACTGGCGGTGGCGTTTGTTGTGCAGTTTGAGCAGCAGTAGATTGTCCTACTTGATGGACCATCTTATCAAACGCATCACTCAACATGCCAGCTGCAATACGAGCAGCCTTGTTCGTCGTAAACCGACCAGTCATACCAGATACCTATATACAACTTAAATTAGTAACAGTAAAAGAATTAAATGTTGCAATCTCTAATTAAGTTCTACTGCAATAATGATACTCATATCTCTAACCTGCTCTGAGGTTTCAGATATACGAGCAGTCGGTCGTTGCATCGTAGGATTTGACCTAGCAGGCTGTCGTTCCCTAGCAACTGTTATAGAAAAGATCTATCTCAGTCTCTATGTCACAACTTACAACCTACTATTAATAGCAAAATAAATAACCTGGCATGTTTCCAATCGAAAGCTCAGGTGTAGATGTCCTAACACGCTTACGACGTGTAGTCCTGAGAGGTTGAACCTCTACATCATCATCCTCATCTACAAGCTTTCGCTTTCCACGCTCAGTCGGTTCTAAAACCTTCAGCGCATCATCATAAGTGGTTTCCTCAGAATCTGAATCAGATGATGTATCACCATCTTTCCTAAAAGGAACGGATGGACCAGCACCACTCTGACCTTGTAAACCCTCAGGTTGAAAAACCTCTAGGTCAACAACTTCAGTATCCTATTCATGAGTAAGCACATATAATGATAAGAAAGATAATAAACTTTAACAATTGAATTATTATATATAACAAATATTACCTTAAACTGTTCAATTGCAACCAAAACTGGATCATGAGCATCATCGTTCTGTAATAAGACGTCATGTAAAACCTCAGCAGCTAGCTCAGGTATAATCTGCTCCTCTTGTTGTGCAGCCTGATGTATCACATCTTCAATGAGCTCTTGTTGCTCAGCTGCTTCTGGAGCTGGAGCTGGAGCTGGAGGTTGTTGTTGAGCTTGCTGTTGCTCTTGAGCTTGAGCTCCGGCATCCATCCAACCATTGTTTGGTGGAGCAACATAATCAGCATCTAGAAGATGCCCAAAAAGATCAGCAGCCTCCGTTTTGATGTCATCTTTACGCTTGGATAAGAGAAAACAAGCGTTGTAACCTCTCAAACCTATCGTCTCAACATGAAAATCAGCTTGATAAGCAGGTAGGTTCGGAACTTGATTTTGAATCAGAAGCATGCAAAAGCGGGGATAAAGAATAAACTGTGTTCGCACAGTTCCAGTAATCTGTCCAATGAAAGAATTGAAGATGTAAGAAGAGAAACTGTATGGTTTATTGTAAACCAGTGACAGTACAGCAGACATAAGCTCCGGACTGAGCTCATCTAATCCTGACTTCTTGTTCCCAAAGCCAGAAACAATAACCGTAAACAGGAATCTCCACTGTCCTAGAACAAATGCCTTGACAAACTGGCGTCCTCTCCTGGGTCCAGAATATCCAGTACGACCCAAAGCACCCTCAATGAAATCAGCAGAATAAGGATGAATACCCGCATCTTGTTCTTCAGTCCCTAAACGTAAAAGCTGTCTAAGATCAGCTGCAGTAAAAGATATAGGATGCTGATTCACCATTGTACGAATCGTTGGAGGATTCGCAGCAGCATCGTATGTAATGTTTCTCCAAAACTGAGTAAGTAAATCTCTGTTCAGTGGAGGTGACTCTGTAATAGCAAATCTAATTCTCGATCTTGCTAGATAAGTCAGAATCTGCTCAAAGCGCCCGCGCTCATTCAGATCTAGGTTCACGAGAATGTTGTGACCCTTCTCGAAAGATCTGTTCGCCATATCTGTAATGCAAAATTACACAAATAGCAAGAAGATTAACAAAACAAACATTAATCAATTTAAACTTTTACGTATTATGATCATAAGATCATCAAACGTCTAAGTATACTATTAACTAATAACTTAATTCACTGAATCTTAATTGAACTATTAATAGTTATTAACTTTTCAATTATATTCTATAAATTATATATAAAGTTTGTTAGTTAAAACACAATTTAAGTTATCATACCGCCGACAAATATCAGAACACGCTATTCAACTACTGTATGAGTCGAAAGACTTTCGATATGAAATAACTGAAAGTGTTAATGTTAACACAATTTTAACTTATAAACACAAGTTCGTAAGTCTAAAAGTGTAAAAACAAGTAACTTGTTAATTATTTGTAATCAAATGATTCGCAAATCGAAAACAAGTTATTATAAAAAAAAAATTATAAAATTTACTTAATTTTACAAAGTCAACTGAAGTCAACAGCATTTATTCAGTTCTCAAAGTCAAACAAAGTAAATTAAATAAATCGTTCAACTCGGTTCACATAATTTCCACGAGTTGAATTCGAGTCACTCAAGTCAAACGAAGTCAAGTTCATTTCGTTTCAGTCAAATAAAGTCAACCAACAAGTCGGTTCGGTTCGTTAAACTGAAACCAGCTATACTCGGTTCGTTGGAGCGGGCTACGAAGCGAGATTAGATCTCGGGTCGTAGGATGAACGGTTTAACGAGATCAATCTTTAAAACGACAATTAAACATGTTTCGAAGCAATTAAACACTGAATACATGTTCCATTATCATCGATTAATCATTAGAAACATTGTTTAGGTTTTCTAAATCACTAATTTGTATGAAATCCGTGAAAAACTAAACCGAAACATTCGAAAACTTAAACCGATTAATATCTCACTAATTACACGGTGAAATAGTTTGAAACTTACGTCAAAAGATGCGTAATACAAAGATGAATAAGTTCCACGGATCGAAAATTCCCTCCTCGTTCTAAAAAATCAAAAATCAACTGAAAATATCGTTCGGTTCGTTTCGCCCGCAGTCAAGTCGCAGAGGATCTAGGTTCGGTTCGTTGGAAATGTGGAAAATGTAAGTCGGTTCGTTGAGTTATCTCCTTTTATACCCCTTTTTTTTAAATTCGCACATGTAAACTCATTTCACAAATTTGACTGGTCAAACGTGCAATCTAAATTTAAAACTACGAAATAAAAATCAAGTATAAAATAAAACTCATTTATTTTTACAAGTCTAAAATAAGATTATTTTTCACTTGTAATTGTAACAATTGTTCAACAACAATAAATAGAAACAATTATCCAGCATAATTTAATTCCAAAGGGTAATATTTAAAAATAAAAATAAAAATAACATAAAATACAAAACAACATAAAAACTAACAGTGGTATCAATTATCATATTATTAATTACTTAAAAATACATAACTCAAATGAATAAGATTTTAACTGCCTAGGGATCATATTAGAAAGAATAAGCAATTAAGTATATGTTTAAAAGTCTAAGCAGATTGGTAGTATACATACCTCATGAAATTCAAATAAATTACCATAAAATTACAACTAAGTTTATCATTTATACATTTATATTTATAAAACTATATCTTAGGTACCTTTATCCACATAGCATAATTAATAAATGCATTACTCACATAAAGTGAATATTTTAATTATAGATAGTTCAAAACGATTACCGATATTATGATCCACATTAACAAATTATACTCAAATTTCTAAGCAAACACTTTATTGTTAGTATGAATATTATCAAGTGCTTCCTATTATATGACATACTGAAGAATTTCAAGTAAAACTCATAACACTGCATCATTAAATTTCAAGGTAGCGGTTACTAAATGATGTATCTTTTCGAAACATATAACATACACTTGAATTTTAAGGTTAGACAAATATCAGACATACTTTGAATATGCTATGTTATCCAAGTCTGTACGTAGTACAACAGAGGATCCCTTCTAGCATAACTCAAAATATATTTGAGAATATTAATTTAATTAAAGGTTTCTGATCTGTACTCAGTACAACAAAGTTACCAGTAATTAAATTAATATCCATACGCCTTTTTTTTTTTTTTTAAACACATAGAAATACTAACTATTACTAAAATACCCTTGGAAGACTAATCACTCTGGATTTCTCATTCCGTTTAGTTGAACCAACGTCTCAAATCTTGCTCTGTCGAACGCCTTTGTGTAAAGGTCTGCTAAGTTATCCGCAGTCGGAACCTTAACTAACCTTATCATTTTCTTTTCAGCACAATCTCTAATAAAATGATGTCTAATATCAATATGCTTAGTTTTACTGTGCTTCACCGGATTATTGGTGATCGACATAGTAGATTCGTTATCAATCATCATAGGAGTATTGGTTATATTTAACCCGTAATCCCGCAGTTGCTGTTGAATCCAAAGTACTTGAGAGCAACAGCTGCCAGCTGCAACATACTCAGCTTCACATGTAGAAATGGCTACCGAGGTTTGCTTCTTGCACTGCCAGGATACTAATCTACCTCCTAGGAATTGACATCCTCCGGTCGTAGATTTCCTATTCTGATTGCATCCTCCATAATCCGAATCAGTATAAGCTACGAGATCTAAGTCTCCATCAATCGGATACCAAAGACCCAGCTTAGGTTTCCCTTTGAGGTAACGAAAGATTCGTTTAACAGCTTGCATGTGTGACTCTTTCGGATTAGCCTGATATCTTGCACATAAACAAACAGCAAACATTATGTCAGGCCTAGAGGCTGTGAGATACATTAGTGATCCGATCATGGCTCTATAAAGAGTTGGATCCACATCGCTATCACTCGATGTATCTGGACCTAGTCCATGATTGACTGGAATTGGAGTATTGTAGACCTTACTTTCATCCATCTTAAAGCGTTCTAATAACTCATATGTATATTTAGATTGATGAATAAAGAATCCATCATTCTTTTGATCAACTTGTAATCCTAAGAAGAAATTCAACTCTCCCATTGCAAACATTTCAAACCTTTTTCTCATAACTTGTTCGAATTCTTGACACATCTTTTCATCAGATGATCCAAAGATAATGTCATCAACATAAACTTGCACGAGAAGAAAGTCTTTCTTTTTCCACTTCACAAACAGTGTACTATCAATCGATCCTCTTGTAAATCCATTCTCAAGTAGATACGGTGATAGTGTTCCATACCATGCCCTAGATGGTTGATGTAATCCATATAGAGCCTTATTCAAACGATATACTCTATCTGGATACTCAGGATCAGCAAACCCTGGCGGTTGTGAAACATACACCAATTCTTCCACTTTGCCATACAAAAAGGCACTCTTAACATCTAACTGATACACTTTTATACCAAAATATGATGCGAATGCTAAGAATACTCTAATTGCTTCTAGCCTAGAAACTGGTGCAAACACTTCATTGTAATCTATACCTTCTTGTTGATTAAAACCTTGAACCACTAGACGAGCTTTATTGCGAGTAACGATTCCCTTATCATCTCTCTTGCACTTAAATACCCATCTAGTTCCAATTGGATATTATCCCTTTGGTAGGTCAACCAACTCCCATACTTGTAATTTAGAGAACTGAGATAGTTCTTCTTGCATTGCTTCTACCCACGAGCTTTCTTTTAAAGCCATTTGAACATTTTTAGGCTCGACTTGTGAGATAAAGCATGAATATAGACATTGATTAGGAATCCCTGTCTCTTTCATTGCAGTATACAAGCTTTGGTATTCTAAATTTTCAGACGTACTAGCTTTTGATTGAGTCCTTGTTTGAACCGGAGTATTAATATCACCGATGATGTTTTCAACGGGATGATTCTTACTCGTTCTAGTTGAAGCAACAGGCTCAACTGGAATCTCATCTCCTAAGTTAGTACCGATTTCTTCAAGAATACTGTGTTGTTCAGGAATGTCTTCCAAATCTGGTACACCCTCTCTAGATAGCTGTGAGTTATCAATACCCATAGATATTCTTAACTCTTTTAGTGGTGTGAGAATTTCATCCACTAATTTATTAGTCAGCTCTTCTTCATTTAGAGGTGTATTTACTTTGGATTTTTGAGATCCACTAGTAGATGATTGATTTGGATCAACATTTGTCTTGATTCCAGAATTAGGAACACTCGATGTTGAAGTATGGCCAGTATCCACATCTTCAGACACTAAATGTTCAGCAATCTCCGAATCACTGACATAGTCACTAATAGGAACTTTAAATGATGCAAAAAGATCAGAATAATCAAATTGCCAATCTAAGCCCTTATGAACATCCGGTGAATAGCTCGTAACTTCAATGTTATAAACTACTTCCAAACGTCATGTGACTTTATTAAAGACTCTCTTGTTTGGTGAATTGGGCATATAACCTAGGAAAAATCCTTCGTCAGCCTTCTCACCAAATTTAGCTTGATGTCCAGTCTTTAATATGGTGCATGAAACTCCAAAGGGTTCAAACCCTTTTAAGTTAGGTTTCTTATTGTTCAAAAGCTCATAACAAGTCTTGTTATGTCTTTTAACCGTAAGAACTCTATTGAGAACATAACATTCTGTATTCACTGCTTCTGCCCAAAAGATGACCGGAAGCTTTGAATCAGCAAGCATTGTTCTTGCAGCTTCAATCAACGTCCTATTTTTCCTTTCAGCAACACCATTCTGTTGAGGTTCATAAGGTGCACTGAATTGATGTAATATCCCTTTGCTTAAGCAATAGATATTCAACGTTGAATTCTTAAATTCTGTTCCATTGTCACTACGAATACGCTTCACTCTCTTTTTATAGACATTCTCTACTAGATCAAAGAACTCAATTAGAATTCTTGGAGTTTCATCCTTTAATCCCAAAAAGAATACCCACGAGAATCTAGAATAATCATCTGTGACAACCAAGCAGTACCATTTGCCACCTAGACTTCTCTTGCTTATAGGGCCGAAGAGATCCATATGTAGCAATTCAAATGGCGAGGAGATTGAGTTTTCAGTCTTAGATCTGTGTGGTTTCTTGTGCTGCTTTCCTTTCATGCAAGGAACACACTTATCTTCAGACTCGAAACGTTTTTGAGGTACACCTAGAACCAAACCATTTTTGGTTATGTAATTCATCTTTCTCCAGTTCAGGTGTGCCATTCTCCTATGCCATAACAAAGCGTCTGTTTCCGAAGCCTTGGATAATAAAAAAGTAGACACCATTGAAGAGTTAGGAACACCCATGTTGATAGCATAGATGTCCTTCTTCCTTGGTGCCCTCATTAATATCCATTCATCAGGAATTTTGAAACCTGGCTTCAAGACTAAAGCCTCCTTTTCATTAAAATAAACTGGATGACCTTTATCACAGACTTGGGAAACACTCACTAGGTTATGAGTTAGTTCTTCAACATAGTTCACATCCTCAAGAGTCAAAGTTCCATTTGAAACTTTTCCTTTTCCCGAAATTACTCCTCATTTATCTCCTGCAAATTTACTTTTTGCTTGAGACTCTCCTTGAAGTCCTTCAGTAGACTTCGTTCTCCTGTCATGTGTCTTGAGCATCCACTGTCTACATACCACCAGCTATCCTTGTTCACAGCATGCTCCTGCACATAACACAAAACACGATCAGTTATCAAGAGGGACCCAAGCCATTACGGTCTTGGTTTGTCCCTTATCATCAACAAACTTAAGTTCTTTAAAATAACCATCATTCCCATCAGGAGCTTTGGTTACTTTTGAAGATACTTGAGCTTGTGGATGATCAACCTTAAGAGGTGAATTTGAGGAAAACCTCCTAGGTGCTGAATTCTGAGCTCTATTATGTGTATTATAATTAAGCCCATGTGATCGCGAAGTAGAACCATTCTCAAAATGACTATGGCTTCTACCTTGAATTCTAAACCTTGAAGGTGTCATATCCCTAGGTTTATTGAAAGAATTATCGCTTAGTGGATATGGTCGCTTAGGCTTAGGTGGGGAGACACTATGATTACATTCTCTTTTAAGAATGTTAACAGGTTTATTACCTAACTTAGGTTTGGTATCTAACCTATCTACAGTCGTACTAGAGTTAGTCGGTGTCTTTTCATAAATCACTAACTTATGTGATGCTTCCGGCTTCTTGTTTGGACAACACGAAGCAACATGTCCCTTTTGGCGACATTTAAGGCAAGACATCTGTTTTCGTGATTTACTAACTTTTGCTTTCTCATCCGGAGTGTTAGGCACTAAAGGTTTAGATTTTTTTTCCTTATTAACCTTATCATCAGTCTTAGTATCATTAATCACTCCACCCGATACAAACTGTATTTTGATGAAATGAGCAACCTTACTATTATCTGGTGATAAGTTATTAACAACATCCTTCTGTGCCTCTAACTTTTCAGGGTCATTAGTTACTAAAATCTCAGGATTAGCATCTGTCATTTCAGAATCTATCGAGTTACTAGTGTAATTGGCATTAAAAGGATGAGGTACATCATTGTATCCTATCCCAGTCTTGTCCTTTACACTACGTTGAGTATCTAGCATTTTATCCATTTCTAAAGTTCTGTAGGACTCAATCTTACGATTTTGTTCTACTAACTTATGCTTAAGGTCAGCTAACTCTCTATCCCTATTAGCTATTGTTTGATTTAAGTCATCAATGTTCATATAGAGACCATCTATGATTATTGCCTTTTCATTTATGGTATCTCTCAGTGCAATCTTATCAGAACTATCAGACTTAATATTATTCTTAAGATCTACCTTATCTGTACTTAACCTAAGGATATCACTTTTAGCTTGTTCAAGTTCAGATATTATAGTCTTATTAGAATCATTAAAAGTGCTAACTTGGGATGAAAAATTCTTATTCGACACAGTAAAACACTCAATTGAGATTGTAAATCAGTAACTAGATAACAAACATCAGCAAGAGTAAGAATATCCAAACATACCCTCTTCTTGTAAGTTTGTACTTCAGCCATGCGTGCACAAAGTCATCTGGACTCATATCAGAAGTTGAATCCATATATAGCACGTCATCATCACTTGCTTTCTCATGAATCTCCGGCACCTTTATTTCAACATCAATAGGCATATAGCTATTGGACTCATCAGCTATCTCTTGATCTTCAATCTCAGCCATGAGAGCTTCCTCAGACTGAGCTTGCCAATCATAAGATCCATCCAACTGTTTCACAACTAAGGCTTTGGAAGCTAAGGTACTTCCCGAACCTTGTTTGCTATTGCCAGTTTCAACCTTAGGTCTTTGACACTCACGAGCAAAGTGTCCATAACCTTGACAGTTGAAACACTTGATCTTGGTTTTATCAAACCCTGATCGATTTCCCACCACTTTTCTACCAGTTCTCTTCAAGAAATTTTTAACTCTCCTTGATAACATTGCAAGTTGATCCTGGAGATCTATTTCCTCAAGATAATCAGGGTCTATCTGATCATAGTCTTCATCAAACATAATCGGATCATTGATTTTACCCTGAATGTAGTTTTCATAAGAACCAACAAAGGATGCAAGGACAGATAACTGTTGCTCAGCAGATTTCACACTCATTGGCATCTTTTAATGTCCTTGAGTTGACTTCTCAGCAGGTGTACCTTTAATTTCATTACCTGATGAGGTAAGAAGGCACACGTCATCTGTTATCATTTCACCATTTTCATCAGTATTACCCACTAAAAGAGCAGTGGTCGAACTAGATGAAGAAGTTGAGAGATTTATTTTCCCATGATATAGCCCAGGATTCTGAACCTGATCAGAATCAGTTTCTCTTGATTTCTTAGTGAAATCATAACCTTTTAGCTTGTCAATGACCTGCTCAAAGGTCATGGTTGCATACCTTTCATCGTTATCTTTGAGCATTACACCATACATTTCCCACTTAGACGGCAAACCCTCAATAAACTTGTCGGTTCTTTCAGTCTCAGTAGTAACAATATCATGGTTATCAAGCTCACTTAACAAGTGGTAGAATCTAGTGATATAAGCATCTAGATCTTCTCCTTTTAAAGCTTTTATAACAGTAAACTGTTTCTTAAGAAGATTCTTCCTGCTTGCCTTCACTTGAGGACTTCCCTCACATCTTTTCTCTAACGCTTCCCAGAGCGTTCTAGCAGTTTGAAAAGATTTGAGTTGATGGTTTATCTCCTTTGGTAAACTCATCTTAATTGCAGAATGAGATTTATTCTCCAATTCATAATCCTTCTTTTGTTGATCGCACATCCGGTTATAAGCAAGAGTAACAGTTGCATTATTAACCGTTTGAGTAGGTGCAATGTATCCATTCTTGATACACATCCAGATCGACAAATCATGGAATCTACAGTAAGATTCAAATCTGTCCTTCCAGTTATAGTAATCTTCGATCTTCAACAACTTAGGTGGAACATTTTATTTTCCCACCTCATGTTCCATCTCAATCATTCTACTAAGATCAGACATCTTATTGTTTCAAAAATTAACAATCTCACGAAAATCAGTAAGTTCAGTTCGTAGGAACTCGACTCGCAAAACAGAAACTCAGTTCGCAGAACGGAACTCGGTTCGTAGGGTCAAACTCGGTTCGTGAAATTAAACTCAATTCGTGAAACCGAACTCGGTTCGTAGGATTGAACTCAGTTCGTTGGATTTGAACTCGGTTCGTAGGATTTGAACTCGGTTCGTAGGATCGGCTGAAAACCCCAAAAACGAAAATTTTAGGTTTTTGATCGACTAAACCCTAAGATTTCGGTCGAATTCGAACCTAAACACTTCCAGAGACTGATTTTGATCGTTTTTACGCACTATTGCACGTACCAACAATCCTAAATCAACCGTTATTATCCAAAAACCTCGAACTTAATTGTATTTAGCCCGAAAGCTCTGATACCAATTGTAAGTCCCTAGTTCTTAGGATCGATAACGAGGTTATCTTTAGGTATTAAGGCACGGAATTCCTCAATACTTGGTTCACGGATTGTGAACGAATTGTTTCGCAAGATAATAGCGAATTGATTAATGTTTTGCTTTGTATTGATTATAACAAATGTTAATCTATCAATACCTAGCGTAACAATGCTTAGAATCACGAAATTATGCTCTGGAAATCGAAATTGCAAAAGTTCTTATGTTTAAACCCTAAATTTTGTATTTATATGAAATCAGCCGACTCGACTCGCAGCCCGATGGGCTCTGCGAGTCGACTGACTTCGCAGCCCAAAATCAAGCCCATTATGATCTCGGTTCGTTGCCACCTCTGCGAGCCCAGATCTCGATTCGCAGAACTCAATCCTGCGACTTGAGATCTCATCTCGCAGACAGACTTTAGTTTGCATTTTCATTCTCGATATTCATCTAACACTTTATCTTACTAATATATTTAACGAATATTAACAACAAACTAATATCATATCAATTATTAAAAATCAAAATCAATTGTACACACTTGATTACCATAATCACTAGTACTATTACAAGCTAGATCTGAAATACATGTCCCAACACGATCACACTCCATTAGGAGCTTATAAGTCAACAACAACCTGATATAAACCCAAGCCAGCAGCTATTCACTTAAGCACAATGTGGTAGAGATAAGAAGTAAGATTTTAGATTTGGTCCAAACTCATTCGAAGTTAAAAAGAGTTGGTCCATAAGTGTAATGTGTGTGTTTTATTTGGATTGAATCACGACGTTTGTTTCAATGTTAATAAGTTCTATACATCATATGTTTTTCATACTGGTCGTTCTGTGAATTTGTCTCAGATAGTGAAGCTGCTAAAACTACCAGATCTACCATTATTTGGCATGAAGCTCCATGTCTGTTCGTGCAGTCCACAAGGTTTACCTATTAGTTTTTTCACTCTTTGATTTCTAAAGATAGTATTTATAGCCATTGGGCACTAAAGATTACTTAGAGGCCATGTTAATCCATTTATAATAGAACAAAAATGAAGAAAGGGCATTTTTAAATAACTGTGGTGCATCTAAAGTCAATTCATATTTAATAAAGATATATCTGATAGTGATGAATGATAAAACGAGGCGCATATAGTGACTAATGTAAACATTGATTTTTTTTTTTTTATCTTTTACACCATGCAAATTGTTACTTAAAATTCAAGAAAGGTTTAGATGTTTCTACTCCTTACCGTATAGGAAAACTAATGGGTGGGTTGGTTGGTCAAGGCGGGAGTTCCTTCGTATGGGTAACATTGGAGGCTTAAGGTTTAACTTGTGATGTCGCCTGTGAAAGGGCGTCTTGTTTTATAATTTATAAATAGAAATACCTAATAAATACTTTCAAGCAACCAGGCAAGAATACCCGATCAATTGTAAATATAGATTTGGTAAGTCAGATTCGAACACAGGGAAAATGTGGAATATTTAAAATAGAAATTAACAATTAACTATTAACTAGAAAACAGTAAATAAGGGGGGCGTTTTAGTTCCGTACGAACAATTTAGAAAACATTTAATTAAAATAAACAAACGTAAATAAAACTTTAAATTAAAATAATAAATAAATAAATAACAAGAAATCCTAATTGGAAGGAATAAGTAATTGTATAGTTAATGTCACTTAGATTCATATATCCCGATTTATTACGTATTGATTATCTAATTGTGATTCTTTTAGATCAACTTAATACCAAATTCTTCAATGAATACTAAGTTGAATATGAACTAGCCAACGTTTCGGGTCCAACTAATTCCTATAATCTAGGGTCCAACATGAAACACTGGTTCCAATGTCACAAGATGATCAGTCAATTGTGTGCCTTTCCCTAAATTATGCATTAAACATTCACAACGCGTTATAATTAACTCTTTTGGTATGACTCAACAATACCCAATAATTAACTTATTGTCTTGCTCATTTTAAAGTAGAATACTATTGTATACTCGACCTATCAGACTCAACGTATTTAGTGATAGTTCAAAACCCTAAAGTTATGACCATCAATAGCTAATAACATTAAAGGAACTCAATCTCATCAACATTATTAACCACGTGAAGCAACAATAATAACTAGTCACCAACAAACAAGTGTCCACAAGCAATATAACTGTTTTCAATCAAATAACTTATTCAATACGCAATTATAATCGTTCAATAATCATAATCTAAATTAAATCAACTACACAATCACATTAATATTCAATTCATCATCAAAACAGAAATATTCAGATTCATTAAATCAACTTCTTCAATGAAAATAAAGAAACGAAATATACCGAATCGATTAACGATGAACTACGAAAGATTAGAGCGAATTATCCTCGATCTTTAACCTTCGTACCTCCAAACTACCCCTAAAATACGAATTATAAACCCTAAAAGTCGACTGGAACCGAAAGAAATCGAAAACCCTTGCAAAAACTCTCGAAATAAGGTTTAAAACGTGTTTTTATACTTCCTGGAATTTTGATCCATACGGCGTATGGATTGATTTCAAGCCCAGCCCAAGTCCGCGTAACCTGGGCCTCCACTGCTGCAATCCATACGGCGTATGGATTCCATACGGCGTATGGATGCAGTTTCCAGCCGATTTTTTTATTTTTCTTTACTTCTTATTTTCTTTGACTTCGGCTTCTCACTATTCTTCAAATATGCATCATTTAGCTTGATTATTGACTGTTTTCCGTTCCTTTTCCATAAACGCTCCATTTCCACATCTAATTGCAAATATGAACGAAATCAATATCCATTCTAAACAAAATGCAATAAAAACATTCAAGAATAGGGGTAAAATACTACTAAAATATAGTACTTTTGAGCGTTTATCAAACATCCCCCACTTGAATTCTACTTGTCCTCAAGTAGACTATCGATTCAAAAATCAAATTCTTAGGGGAATAGTCATCTCTATTAATCTAAATAACTAAAATAGGAATTACACAACATCACCCGTCTTCATCTCAAATGCTTTAATTTAAAAATCTGTTAATTCTAAAAACAATTACTAAGAAACTACGAGATTTATAAAAACTGATCTACACATAGAGTTATTATTCTAAAACATTAAATAGTTCACAATGATTACTGATATTTTTTATCCACTTAAACAATCTATATTTGAATACCCGAGCTCAACTTATTATTATTCGTGTAAATATTCCCTTAGATTCCACAAAACTATATATTTTCATACTCATAATATGCCAATATTACATATCTTGAAATTTAATCAAAACAATCATTTTTCAAATCAAGACAGAGGTGACAGGTCTATGCCTCAACACAACAAAGCAACATAACTTGATTTTAGTTTAGCAATAATGTTTTTAGTCAAACCATTGGTGACAGGTCTGTACCTCAGTACAACAAAGCGACTTAATTTGACCACATTTTAAAATCATGAGTTATTAAACTCTTTTGCTCTTTTTCATTAGATATACTGACGGAGACCAGGTCTGTACTTTCGTACAACAGAGGAAACAACACCCAGTATATCCCCAAATGATGTTAATTAAATTCTCAAAAATATGGCATATCACATATTACTAATATGAAAATTAAGACATACGTCATACATAGTTAAAGTTCATCTACAAGTAACATTTACTCCTTAATTATCATTTCTTAACAGCTCAAACATTCTCATATAATTTTCCTATCAATACATCATATAATGAAGCTAAATAACATCTTTAATAGCTTTAATATTTAATTAAAAGTGTAGAAAAAATTTTAATTTAACCTACATAATTACAAAATAATTATCTCTAGAAAACAAAAATTTTAATGCAAAAATTTGGTTGAAAAATGGGTAACTCATAACCTCCTAGTTACTTACCTTAATAAGATAACTATTAACCAAATTACAAAATCATTTACTACTTAACAGAACACTTATGTGGAAATTTCACTTCTTTTCTCTCCCATCCCCCACTTAAAGATGTACAATGCCCTCATTGTACAAATAATGAAATACTTAAAACGGAAAAAAGAGAAAAGAACTTAGAACAGAAAAACTCCCCTGGAATAGTGTGCAGTTTAATGACAAGGATGATACGAATTTTCCACATCCTCGCGATTCAATTATTTGTTGCGCTGAACTTACTGCCAGCATGACACGTACTCACAACACAATTCTGAGGGAACAACCAACAAACATAAGTAAATAATACCAAATTAAAACATCCTAATAATAATAAAAAACTATTACCAAGTCCTAAAATTACCAATCCAACATAATTAATAAAACTAAAAAAAATAAAAACAGTCATAATAATAATAATAAAACAATAATAATAATAGTGTCTGGAATCATAAACCAAATAGGATGAACATCATCCTAATCACTGTCGTCATCCTGGCGGTACTGGTACTGGTGAGAAGGCGCTCCATACTCTGACTGCGATGGTGGTGGTGGTCGTGGCATGAACTCTGGTGGCATCTGGTACTGAAATGGCTGATACGTGGGTCCAGAAGGAAACTGACCAAACAGCTGCTCAAACAGTCCATCCTGGTAGTCCAAATGTGCACTGGTCTGATGGATATGCTGTCTCTGCATCAGCTCTATCTGATCAAACCTCTGAGTCTGCTGTAACTGCATCTGGTGCATCTACTGAGACAACTGATCAAACTCTGTAGCATACCCTCTGTTACGGCCTCGTTCCGTACCTCAACCTCTATCACTGCCACTCGTATCTCCTCTAGCTCTAGCCTGCCTCGACTGCAAAGTCTGTCCTACCGGAGTAATCGGAACCCAGTAATACATCTCTGCAGGACCACCATACGTGGTGCATGGCTCAATGAGAGCAAACGCCTCCAACCGGCGTGCAGTCAGCCAACCCATACTAGGCTGAACAATCGTACAAGAGCCCATCTCATCCTGAGTAGCCAAACCAAAGTATCTCGCCAATCGAGTAACAAAGTGACCTCCACACAAACTACTACCATCTCTAGTACCAGTAGCTCTCTTCGACATCCACTTAGCCAACCTCCTAGGTACATTCACTAACCTCTTCCTGATGATCGAACTCAAATAAAACAAGTCAGGCCTCGAAACTTTCTCAGGCCCCTCCTTGCGACCCACAATGGTGTAAGTCAACAATCTGTGAATGAGTCGATGACGAGGATCCCGAATACGCGTGTAAGAAGGTGTCGAACTACCATAATTACCCTGGGCAATAAACTGCCACTCCTGCTCAATTTCCAAATCAGTGAGCTTCTTCACAGCACCTGCAGAAATGTGGTTTAGAAAGTGAGGGTTATCCAACTCATTGGGCTCATAAAGCCCCAAACCCAAAGCAAACTGAACCAAGGTCATCTGTCTGGGCTGTCCCCCTAGCTGGAAGAAAATGGAGTTCTCCGTCCATTGGGTCGACCTGGCATCAAACCTAAAAGTGCTGTAAAACTCTACAACCAACTCTCTGTAGATATCCTCCCTGATACTGAATAACCGGGACCAAGCATAGGAAACTGTTGGTACATCAATGTGTGTCTGTCAGTTGGTCTCAGTCTGTAATCGTGTCGAAATTGTAATTACGTTTTGAATTGTTTAAGTTCTAGTTTATTTACAGTTTCTGTCATCATGCGACACAAGCACTGTGTCGCAGAAGCATTCTATGCGACACAAGGCTTGTGTCGCAGAATCATCTCATGCGACACAATGCTTATGTCGCATAAGCCTTCATGCGACACAAAGCTTGTGTCGCATACAGTTTGGTCCAGGCTATAAATAGAAACTCGCCAGTTTCTGTTTATCAAGCCAAAAACACAAAACACACACATAACACCTCCAAACTCAGAGAGAAAAATACTAGTTTGTGTTATTTTGATTATTGTGTGTTTGTCAAAGTGTATGTATTGTTACCATCTCGTTATATACAAAGTTATACACTTGTGTTTTGGTCATTTACTTGTGAACTTCTAGCATATCTTGTGTGTTTAATTTCCGCTTTTATAGACAAGTTTAAGCTACTCGATTTGGTCCGTATACGGAACCTACAATTGGTATCAGAGCCGCATACTCTTGAGTTGCGGTTTCGAGTTAGTTTGGTGCTAGATTTCGGTCCAAAAATATTATTTTCATAATTTATGTTTTTAAGTGTTCTTGGTGTTCTTGGTTAAAAGTCTTTATTTTTGCTTATTGTGGTCTTTGATCTTCAAAGAATTGTGTTAGTCTTATTTTTGGAATTGGTTGGTAATAGTTGGTGATCATTTTGCTTGAAGATTTGGTGTTTGCAGTCTGCAGAAAAGTATGGGGTGTAGGTTATGATGTGTTTTGAAAATTGAAATCTTCTGTACTCAAAAAAAACTGTCTGCACGTGCATTTTTGCGACACAAGGCTTGTGTCGTATCACTGTTCATACGACACAACAATACGACATTAAATTGTCTACGACATAACGTGCGACATAACCTTGCGACATAACACTTTTTGACCTTGACTGGTCTGCGACACAAGTTGCGACATAACATACGACATAACTGTTGTGTCGCATTTTTGTCTTCTGTCAGATTAAGTTCTGCGACACTACTTCTGTGTCGTATCTGTACTCTGCGACACAAATATTGTGTCGTATTGGTACTCTGCGACATAACACTGTGTCGCATAATTCCTGACTTAGACAAAAATCAGTTTGTTTTGTGTGTATTTTTCTAATTTGTTTTGCAGATTTTCATCATGTCTCTTCAAAGCGTTGATGCAGTTTTACAACATAATGCTACGATTGGTAGTGCAAATAAACCTCCTTATTTTGCACCGGGTTTACCATTTCGAGCATGGAAACAAAGGTTCATATCGTTTGTTTTATTCACCGATCCTGATATGGAGTTGGCCCTTCTTGAACGCTATGTTCCACCTGTTGCTCTTGGAGAACACATGGGTGTTCCTCCTCCCAAGCCTGTTCGTTCATACACTACCGAAGAACGTAAAGCATGGGAAATTGAACGGAAGACTCATTCTGCTATTACTATGTCGCTTCCAACAGACGTTTTGGATATGTTTCCACAAACTATTGCTTATGATCTTTGGACTGCAATTGAAAAGAGATTTTGTGGAAACACTGAGTACATCGAAAGCAAATTGGAATTAGTCAAAACTCAGTTTGATTATTTCTATATCCAGAAGAATGAAACTGTCAGAGACATGCTTTGCAGATTTACCCGCACAGTGAATGAATTGCAAGCTGGCGGATATAATCTCAAAAATTCTGAGATTAACAAAAAGGCTTTAGCTGCTCTGCCATCAAATTGGGATATGATAGGGATGATTTCCCTTGATCTCAAGAAATGATTTGTGACTTATTTTCTGTACAGTTTATTTGCTTTTCTTGATTAAAAAAAAAAAAAAAAAAAAAAAAAAAAAAAAAAAAAAAGGCAACCGCCACTCTTTATACTCGTTAGTATCAAGGAAATGCAATGGTTGCTACATTTTTAAAATAGACGTTGAGTTGAGTCTGTAAACAACTTGGGATATGATAGTACATCGAGTGACATGCACAAAATGGAATTTTAAGTTTTATCTTTGATGTGTCAGTAGGTTTATCTGACACACTTAAAACTGTTTTTATGAAAATTGTCTTCATCATGCGATGTACCGGTAGGCATGATACACACCTGTCTCTGGGTTATTAAGAAATCATTTAAATATGTGTCTATTATCTTGTGGTAAACTCCGTATGATGTACGACTCAATGTCTTAATTCCTTAACGTAGCTTAACATATTTCTATCTTTGGAACTTTTATCTGAAATCATTTGGGAGTTTATGCTGGTTGTTGCCTCTGTTGTACGAAAGTACAGAACTGGTAACAGTTACTATAAACTTGGGGTTAAGCAATTACAGGTCAATGCACTTGAAAAATCTTAATGATACTGAACAAGGTCGCTGTTTGGGAAACTCCAAATCCAGTTTGACTGCGATCGGTTTTGCTTAATCCTAAATCATACTAACCAAGGTCGCTGTTTGGGAAACTCCAACTTCAGTTTGACTGCGATTGGTTGTGATTATACTTGAATCATGTTAGGTTGCTTTGCTGTACTTCTGTACTGACCTGTCAACTCTAGCCTGATTCTTAAAAATGATCTTTCTTTATTCTTTCTAAATATGGAAACTATGTTATTGTCTAGAGTATAGGGGTATATCAATGGTGGGTGCCACAGAGACTTATACATTCTAACAATAAAAGGTTAACTCCACAAACTCGGTTGTAACATGCTTAAGTGGATAAACAATATCGATAATCGTCTTGAAATAATTTTTATAAAACGTGTTTTAAATGTGCCACGTAAATTTAAAGTGGACAAATATACTGATAATCGAAATAACTCTTTCTATTCCTAATAATTGCATGTTATTTCGGTATGATCCCTAACCAGTATCTCAACTCCGTCACCAAAACGATTTTATAAATTACTCGCTTTTAGTTGTATTTGTTTCTTTTATTTTATGTTTATATTTAGTTTTATCTCTTTAATATTCTTTAAATTGTATTTTTTTCCTTTTTAATTTTTTTAGTCACAAATCATCTTCTATGCGAAAATTCTAAAATCAAAATCCGAATCGGCACAAAAATCATTTTTTTTTAATCTTGAAAATTTCTGATTTGTGTTCCGTGCGACACAACCACTGTGTCGTACTCCTGTTATACGACACAAAATCTATGTCGTATAAGTCAGTTTTGTTTGTGTCGTATACTATGTCGTATGCGGGTCAGGGATAACTATTCACAACATACGACATAATCATTTACGTTTTCAAATCTTTCACGACACAAACTATACGACATAAAGGCGATTTTGCGACACAATCATTTTTCGATCGGGTTCGTGATTTTGAAGGCTTTTCTTCGCGTTTTGTTGCTCGATTCTTGGTCATCATCTGTTAGCGCATCCTTAGGTATAATTCTTTCGTGTTTTTATTGCGTATTATGTCCTGAATTCGATCGACCCGTATTACGTTTTTAGGGTTTCGGTTTTTTCGTTAAATTATTTAGGGTTTAGGGGTTATTAGGGTTAGATAAATACATATTATTGATCCTCTGTTGTGTACGAACCCTAGGGTATGTCTGGATTTTGAAAACCCCAAAATGTTTCATCGATCGAATCTGGGTTTGCTTTGCTGTTCATCTTTGCGACATAACATACGACATAGTCGTTATGTCGCATAGATACTTGGTTTTTATGTCGTATTGATACCCGGTTCTTATGTCGTATCTTTTCACGACACAAACGTTATGTCGTACCCACTTGATACGACACACCATACGACACAGCGACTATGTCGCATTCGAGATTAATTTCTCATTTATTGCTAAATGCAGGGGAAATGCTGTCCGCGTGACACGTGTCATACGACACAATGCTTATGTCGTATTATTCTTATACGACACAGTCCTTATGTCGTATGAACCTCATGCGACACAACTGTTGTGTCGCAGAACCTTTTTAAAAATAAAACGCGAATTATTTTTTGGGTACTAACGCTAACGCATTTCGAGTTTTGGCTGTATTACTGTTATTTTTGTAGAAATGGCTGAACAACCTGCTCAAGCTGCTCCAGCTGCTCCAGCACTCCCAGAGATCGATATCTCTAAATACTTCTGGGAGCCTCGTCACAACATTGTGGCGTTCATGAATACAACGGTCGAGACTTCCCGCCCGTATCGCCCAATGATCGCATTTCTTCAACGCTCGCGTATTTACAAAGCTATCACTGCAGATACTCGGATCCTGACAAATCACATTACCGAGTTTTGGGATAATGCAGTGGTAAACTATGATGAAGCTGATACTAGGATCATTTCTACTGTCCGCGGCCGCCAAGTCATCTTTTCTGAGCAGCTTATTCGAGATTTCTTCGAATTCGGTGATAATTCTGACATGATCACCCAGTTTTCTTCAGCTGCTATTGCTCAGGGCATGCGATCGATTGGTTATCAGGACATTCCAGTTGATCAGTACAAGAAAACCTATATGACAAAGGTTTGGAGGTATCTGGCTCACATCGTCATTGTGTGCTTATCCAGTCGCAAGGCAGGTCTCGAAGGGATGAAATTTGCGACTGCCTCTGCTATTCTTGCCCTCATATACAACAAGCCCTTCAACTTCTCAGGATATATCTTCAGGGGTTTTGTGAACAACGCTTTGGATAATAAAGACAAATGGGCGTTGTATCCCCGATTCACTCAGCTGTTACTCAACCATTTGCACTCGGATCTTCCAGTGATCAACTCTTTTACCTACGCGCAAACGCCGATGAATACCAGAATTTATACTGCTTGTACAAAGTTTGCGAAGTCAGGCGAAGCACCGGAACGTGAGGTTGCGTTGTTCGGTCACATTGTGGATCCTGATTATGTACCTCCTCCAGGCGAACAATTTAATGATCCACCTGCTCAGCAACCTCAAATCCCGAGGCCCCCAGTACAACAGCCTCCGGTTCAGCAGCCACCCGTTCAACAACCTCCCGTTCAACAACCTCCAGCTCAACAACCGCCAGTTCAGCCTGTTGTAGCTGATCCAGAGTTGGTAGATCTTGATCTTGAGATCGATAATTATCAGCCTTCTTCTCCACCCCCTGAATCTTCCACCCGAGGAAAAAGGCCTCGAGATGTTTCTGACATTGCTGATTTGAATCCTCTGGTCAGACGTTCCCGCACTTCCACTTCCACATCTTCTGAGCCCCCAAGGACTGAAACTCCAATCACTCCTCATCCAGCTGTCATTCAGGAGCTCCTGTCAAAGATTGAAAAGATGCAGCAGACTATGGAAGCTCAAGCATCTGTTTCTGAAGCTCAGGATGCTAGGATCTCTCGCTTGGAGAAAGAGAATGAAGAATTGAAGACAAAGGTTCTGCAGCTGGAAACCCAAGCTATTGCTTCGGGGGAGACAGCCCAACCGGCCTTAGAATCAATTCCTAGGGTTTCCGCCGAAGGCGAAGAAAATGTAAATCCTGAAAATGTAAATGCTTCTGATATTAATGAAACAACTCTTATTCTTGAGTATATTATTGAGCATCCAGGGCAACCAAAACCGTTAGCTGTAGATTACACGTATTGTAATCTGACTTACTTTCAATCTGCGGTTGACGATGACGATCGTGCGCCTGAAGAACATTTTGACTTCAACTCAGCTGATAATGACGATGATGTTGATGTTGAACGAGAAGAGCTTAATCCTGATGAAGAATATTCTGATTGTCCAGCCTATCCTCAAGAGGGTGTTGTATTATCTGATTCTTCAGACGATGAGTCAGGGCCAGCATTCAATTACGTTCCAGGATCTACTTCTCAACCTGGTCCTGCTCAAGAATCTTCTGTACCCTCCAGTTCTTCACAAGCACAACCTGTCCTTGTTCGAGAAACGACAAATTACAATGACATTTTCCCTCTTGACACATCTGAATGTGTATCTTTTGACAAAGAAATGCCCATTAGAGAAAGGGACAACTGGTTTCCAAAAGGAAAAAATCCAGAACCTGCTCCAGTTACATGCAAGAAATATCAGGTTGGCGGTAATTATACAGGCCTGATAAAAAGCTGGAAGGTGAGCAAAGGAAGGTTGATGATTAAAAGGCTTGACGGTATCCAGTACTTTCGTCGATCACTGAGGATATTGAGTACATTGCCAAAGCATGACATCGTTCGTCTTACTCAGCTTCAGTTGATAAATCCTCACGATGATGGAGTTGCAGATGTTATTCAAAAGGTCATGCGTGAGGAAATTAAACGAAAGAAATACCATTATGTCAAACCAGTACTGGGTACAAGGTACACGTTCAAGAAGAAGCTCGATCCAAAGACCAAGCAGCCAATTGTAAAAGTTCACTATCCGCCTGCTAAATGTCTGACTGAAATAGCTCTGGAAACAGTTCCATTCAATCTACTGAAACGTTTTCATTACTGGGAACTGGATGCTCACACTGGCGAAGCCGTCTTAGTTTTTGTACCAGATTCAGAGCCTCAGACAGGATCTTTGTGGGGTCTACGAAAAGCTAACTTCAGAATATTTGACCCAATGAGCTTGATTAATCTGTCAAGAGATGACATGAAGAAGCTATTCGACAATCGGATTCGCTACAATCCAGGAAACGAGTTCAACTCCGTTTTAGCGAAACGATTTCAGAAAATTGTTGATATATGCTTCACCTACGGCATACACGCTGGTGGAAACTTTCCACCTGGTTGGGTTTGAAGACTGAAGAAAATTGAAGATTTTTCGAAGACCAAGCTGAAGACACGGGGGAGTTTGTTGGTACATCAATGTGTGTCTGTCAGTTGGTCTCAGTCTGTAATCGTGTCGAAATTGTAATTACGTTTTGAATTGTTTAAGTTCTAGTTTATTTACAGTTTCTGTCATCATGCGACACAAGCACTGTGTCGCAGAAGCATTCTATGCGACACAAGGCTTGTGTCGCAGAATCATCTCATGCGACACAATGCTTATGTCGCATAAGCCTTCATGCGACACAAAGCTTGTGTCGCATACAGTTTGGTCCAGGCTATAAATAGAAACTCGCCAGTTTCTGTTTATCAAGCCAAAAACACAAAACACACACATAACACCTCCAAACTCAGAGAGAAAAATACTAGTTTGTGTTATTTTGATTATTGTGTGTTTGTCAAAGTGTATGTATTGTTACCATCTCGTTATATACAAAGTTATACACTTGTGTTTTGGTCATTTACTTGTGAACTTCTAGCATATCTTGTGTGTTTAATTTCCGCTTTTATAGACAAGTTTAAGCTACTCGATTTGGTCCGTATACGGAACCTACAGAAACAAATCCAATGTTTCCATCCTCTAGTGCATATGGAATAGCCAGTAAATTCCTAATGGCATCAGCACCATTAGTAAACCCCTCTCTAGCAATCACATGCTCTAAAACATTCCAGTTAACAGCATCAAACACCTCAATAGACTGGCCAATATTGGAAGCCAGACGATCTCTAAACTGCATCCTAGCAGTCTCAGAATATGATCCATGAAAAGTGAGGTATCTATGTGATCTAATCAACGGGTTTCCCAAAGTTTCACCTCCTCGTGCTCTCCTGTTAGACATGATAACTGCTAAACAAGACAATTGTTAATAATACTAAATAAGCGGTTAATTGCAAAAAGGTCACTAAAAATTTCGGCAGCATTTCGGCTTAAAATTGAATAATCCACCATAAAGGTTCAGCCTAAAACTACCGCAACAACCAATTTCATCAACTTAAATTGCAATTTAAACAAAAACTACTCAATATGCATACATGTATATACTTAATTAAATATCCCTGACAATTGCCTAATTAAATGTATTATAATAACTTGGTACCATTATGAATATATGAATTTGCACAATCACTAAACTTGAGTATTAGCAACTAGCAAACATTCATACAAACTCAAAATGAATTATTGTAACACAATTAATCAAAATAACAATTTATCACATAACCGTAATCACAAACACTTGTGTACCAAACAAATATTTGCATTAATCATCATGTGGTCAAAAAATTAATAAGCACTAAATTAAAACATAGCATAATTGAGCACAACTCATATTCTCATTTTATCATTACGAACGAATAATTCGAATAACACAAAATATGCAATATAATTGAAAAACGAACATGACATTGCAATGCATATAGCAATTAGAACATAAATCAATCAAAACATGCCAATAATCATACGCATATCCGAAATACCCAAAATTCTATCATAAACCCTAACTTCCAAACGAGCGATTTAACCAACGAAAATGAAAACGGGAAGTTATACCTTGTAGAGGAAAGTGCGTGTAACACGAATATGTAAAAATGGCGATGAATGCGTGGCCGGAATTTCCGTTTGGGGGTGGTGGTAGTGGAAACCGTGGGTGGTTTTTTTAGAAAAAGGGTTTTGGATGAAAAATGAAGAAGAAAAGGCTGCTGGCGGTTTTTCTGCAGTTTTGATCCATACGGCGTATGGATTCCATACGGCGTATGGATTGAAAAATCAGAATTTTTCAAAAAACGATTTTCAACCCAATTTTAACCCAAATTCCACACTAACTTTATATAATTAAATCTCAAACCTGGATGATAATCACGACTTCAAAATCTTCACAATTCCACACTATAAAATAAATAACAATAATTAACAAACATTAAAAAGAAAAATATTCAAAATAATACTTAATATTCAAAGCACACATTAAAAAAAAAACAAAAATCCAAAACAATCAAAAGTCTAACATAATTCAAAACAAACCAAAATGTTAGAAACAAACCAATAGCATAAGGAATATAAAAGGTGGAACGATGAAATCAGTTCAATGGATAGAGGACAAGGAAGCTCTTCATCATTTCAGTAACTACATTTTCAACCCCATTACCAAAAGTCGCAAAACTTTCTAAGTGTCCATTGGTAACATGTTGAAGATAGACCAAATCCCAGCTGATTCTTTTTATCACCTTATTAATTACTCCCTCAGGTGCCAATACTAACTTATCACCTACCAGCTTGTACTCACGATCGGGATGATTTTTCTCAAACTCACTCATAAACTCCAAACAATCTGCCACTATCCCAGCATGCTTACTCAGAAACGGTTCTTTCCTTAAACTTCTTATTCTAGTTTCAATTCCTGCAATTACCTCATTCTGCACACAAGTCAGTTCTAATCCTGAATCTTTGAAGATTTCAACCAATTTAGTATATATTTCCACCATCCCATAGTGGAAATGCTCCCTCATAGTTAGAACCTTATTGTTATCAACTAAAACATCCAAGTTAAGTACCACATAAGTAGCCAAATCAATATCACAATGAGGATGAATGAATTCCGGGTGTGGCCTTTCTTCCTCTTCCTTAGCAAAGCGATCCATTTTTGTCACCATTCCATGAAGATAGTAATGAATAGTACTCGTAACAATGAACCGATGAGGTGTAATTTCCGTCAAATGGTCATCTGAATGTAGCAATCTAACCAACTCTCTTAAACCAAACCTAAATTCCTTGTCTGCTTCTGCCTTTGGATGACCAGTAGCCTCGTACAGAGCCCTAAGCATACGGCCAAGACACGCGGTCTGATTTGCCGAATAAGGAAATGCAGAATGCCTCAAAACCTCATAAATCTCTGTGAATCTTTTCCTCTGAGCATTGTAGAATCTCTCTTCCTCCTTAATTCTAGTTTCTAGAGATTCCCCAAAAGTAGTGAGAGCAATATAGAATTGCCTATCGATCCCATACTGATTCTCAATCAAAGCTGCCTCTAACACATCATTTACCAAAACCCTCTGTGTGACAACTCTCCAAATTATGTATTAATTAAATAATATGCATGTGCATTCTTACGCTAATTTCCTGGTTAAGTTTTAACAAAACTCTTTGTTGTGATGTAAGCCTAGCAAGCCCGTACTTTTAAACAAAAAGTAAAATGTAATACGTAAGTAACTTATAGTTACGTACAAATATATTCGAACGAACCCGACAAAAATAAATAACAAAAGCTTCGTGACACAAAAATATATAAATAACCTAAAACTATTTTTGTTGTAGTTATTTACTTAAGAATATTATGCTAAACGAGGAAGCATAACGAAAGAACGAAAACAATTACGCGTTTTAGCTAAAAACGTAACGTACGCGTCGAAATGCTCAAAACGAGCCGGACAACCGAACGAGTCAAAAATTATATTTTTGAAACTCAAAATAAAGTATTTAAAATAATACTTCAAAATATATTAGCCCATATAGGTCGTTAACGAATTAAACGAAACTATCACGTTATAACGTACGATTAACGATTAACCGACCCCCGGCCTTAACACGAAATTGAGGAACGAAACTTCTTGAGCCCGAGACCCATGAGAGTCGGCCCAGGCCCATTCCAGGTGGCCCACGAGCCCATCCCACATGAAAAATAAGCCCTAAGTAAATATATATGATATTTCCTTTGATCTCCTCATTTCCTTCAAACAACCACCCACCTTATCCTCTATCTCTCTCTTTTCTCTGCATTTTCCAGCCAAGAAATCACAACCACCATCACCATCCACGTCCTCCTAGCATCACCAAACAAAACCATCATGATCTAGCTTCATCTACACACGAGTTTAGCAAGGAAAGGCGAACAAGGACAGCAGCCGCATACTTCGACGAACACAGCCTCTAGATCACGTTTTCTGTGGTATAAACCTCTAAATTTTCTTTAGATTTCCTTGGATTAAGTTTATAAACATTTTAGTGTTCCATTTCCTACTGATTATGTCCAAATCTATGTTAAAAATCGGATGAACATGCTATTAACCACTGGATAATGACTTTACACACTGGATAATAAAATAGATCGGATTAGATCGACCTTAAACGACTCATTTCATGATGAAATCTAACGTTTCTTAAGCCTAAACTCAAGTTTGAAGTGTCTAGTTTTCAGATCTGTAAGCCTCATGAAAATTCAAGTTCATTTGCTATTTTTGATTTCTGAAATAAAAGTACATAGCAGATCTGATGAATCTGACCAGAATCTTGACCAAATTAAAATGAGCATATCTTGGGCTATGGATCGAATAAACAGGTGAAACCAGTGGGAAAAGATCATAAATTTTGTTACCTTTCTATCCCTTACTCGCACATTTTGTGAAGTTTTGTAATACTCCAGATGTAGTCAAATCATGTAACGTATATACCGAAACAGGGCTGCTGGACAGACTTGTGTTTGAAAATTTATTGAACGAGTTTTACTTAACCAAAAGTTACATAAAAATAAGTTTTGGAAACCTGAGACATAGGGGAATAACCTTTAATTTTCTTGGATTTCATTTCGGATTCTAAGTTGGTTAAAACGAGCCTTGAGCGAGACCGAAAATCTGGAAAACTAAGATTGAAGGGCTGTTTTTGTAACGAACATAAAAACAACACTTTTGGATATCCACATGACATGAAAATTATTTTTCATAGATAATAAACACATTTAAGACTTGTGTAAAAGTCTCGAGTCAATCCGAGCATGTTTGACTAAGTCAACAAAAGCGGGCCTCAAAACGATAAAACGCGAACATATATACCTACGAATATTGGACGAGCCGATTGGTATACATACACATTTGGGACGAGACGTATATTATATGAAACAAATAGAGACTAGTGATTTGGAAACTTAAACGACAAACAATTTATATATATGAGATATATGTAAACGAGACGAAATCACATTTAAAAATATATGAGTTATAACATACTTATATGTATACAAACTAGATGACACGAGAAATAATATCAATATTTCGACACAATGTCACGACGCAGTTAACAACTTATATTATTAAAGAAATTAACAATTTCTCCAAACAAACAAACAACCTATTAACATAAGTGATTAAACAAATCAAACGTACTTATGTTAATACATCTATTGTATATAGGTTAACACACCTTGGGCTATTATCTGTCGGCTGCTAGCTTTCTATACCGAGCAAATCACCGTGAGTTCACAGCCCCTACTTTACAAATGTTTTATGCTTTTAAACATAGGGGTGTAAACATAGAAACTGCATGCAAACACATGCAGCAAATTATATAAATGCTTTATTACTTTATTCAACTGTTTGATATGAAATATTATTTCACAATTGTTTTGGGAATTAGACAACAAATCCTAGTACGGACCAGACTTGAGATGTGTGCATGAAAGACCTTATGTCATGCAGACTATAACCATTAGCTAGGTGACTCTAGCCACTGAGTATACGAATAGTACTATTGCCGTGACGACCCTCCTGTGGATGGAGCGTATACTTAACTGTCCTTCAGGCAAGAAACATAAGTTTTGGTTGTGGTTTGGTTATAGGGTTAGGTCGCGTTACTTTAACCTGCGAGGTTTAGCTCACCTTTCGAGGGATTATAGTCTAAGCATTCCCACTTACTATTTAGGATGAACTCATCCTACAACTGTTTTATACCGGTATACTTTCTGGTTATATTTATATGATGGTAAACCACCAGACATACATTTTGGGTAACAACCCACATAAACTATATTTTAGGGTAACTATCCCTACAATCTTATAAATTGTAAAACCTGCATATATTTATTTATTGAATAACAATTCAATAATTCTAAACATAAATGGTTTAACATACCTTACATTTATACAAAACCTGTGAATTCACTCAACATATTTGTTGACGACTTTCTTTCTATGTTATACAGGAAATTAGCAACGTAAGTAAAGAATCGCATGCATTCAGGATGGACAACCCTGGACTACTTAGGATGCCATATTTTTTGGGACAGCTTTTGAGGATTTTCTCTGTATTACTGCAGACATTGCAGTTATACTCACGAAATCTTATCTTAACATATGTATTGTAAAACTTAAATGTTTTAAACTTTATTACTACTGTACGACTTACATAGTCGTACTACTTTTGTAATAACTATTTTAAATTGGCATCCTTTATATATTATGTTCTGTATGATCATATGCTCTGATACAGTGAATGCACAATTGTAACGTCAGCACCCCCGCTGTTAAACTGTTTACACAAGATGCTTCCGCTAATTATAACTTGCTTCCGCTAAACATTAAATAAACACAATTATGGATTTTGGGGGTGTGACAGACTTGGTATCAGAGCCATTGGTTATAGCGAACTAGAAGTCTTTAGGTGACTGAAAACCTTAGAGACCTAGACTATAGCCTTGGCTAGAACATTCATGCATTCATACATACATACGTTTATATACATCTAACATACGACTGACACGTCACACACAATTTCCCTTATCACATTATGTCTAGTCAATCACTTTATCATGTTTATGCTTCGGACGAGGAGCCGACCGAGGCTACTTTTGAGGGTCCCGCGATCACTGTAGGGGATGAGTCATCTGTTCATTTGTGAGATATGTTGGATGACACTAGTGACGCTTACATTGCGCCACCACCGACAGCACATGAGGTTACCCCTACTACTACAGGTATTCACCATTAGGCCGCTGAGACTTCTCGCAGGCCTGTGTCTAGGAGGACACCGAGGATGTGTGTCCGAGATCTTCCTACTGGTCCGTTAGCACCGGCGGATGAGTCTGTTGAGTCTCCACGGAGAGCACCCAGGTTTGCTCACCTAGAGTGGATGACTCCTATGTTGAGGCACTGGAGGTCATTAGAGGGTTTTCCCTCCACATTTGAGACAGGAGAGTCCTCACGACCCCCAGCACCACTGCCTACCACTGGAGAGCCGATAGAGCAGACTCTCCCTACATTAGTTGCTGTTATGCGTACATTATTCTGTATTACTTCTAGCAGGGGTTCTCACCTTGGACAGGTACAGGATGAGATCTCCCGTCTGTATGGGGACATGGCTGGTATGCATGAGCGTCACCACTCTCTGTTGAACCATGTGTTTACTGCCCAGGAGATAGCCGAGTCCGCACGTGCTCGTGTGAGGACACTTGAGAGACGTGTTAGGATTGCAGGGCTTGTGGTTGGTGCTTGTGTGGTGATGGCTGTGTTGAGGACAGCCGTGGGATCATTTCTACCGTACTTCCGTTAGACCTATGTAGGGCGGGTTGTGCCAACTTAGGATTATATATACTATGTATTAGACTTGGAACTTTGGTTCAACGGGTATAGACAGACCTGTCATGTTTTGTATATCATTTGGATCGACGGTGTGTAGACCGACCCGTCATGCTTTGATTTGTCTCTGGACCGATGGATATCTAGGATAGATCCATCCTGTTTTGTATAAAAACTTGTGAACTAACTATGATCAGTTATATGATATGACATATGTGTCTGGTTTATTATTATTGTTTATGTTACTGTGCATTGTGATTGGATTATGAATTGACAATAGAGACTACATAACTATGGATACTGAAATATGTCTTTGTAACCTATAGATCTCTTGAAACTGGAAAAATGGCAGAACCTGTTATAAGTGAATGCTCATCAGATGATGACATAACCATCGACGAGCAGATACAATATGTATATGTCGACACCGAAACAATTCCGATAGTGGAACTTGTGGAAGAAGAAATTGAAAACCACCAATTCGCCATGGTCGACATAGAGGAGTACGAAAGAGTACGAGACCAGGCTGAAAGATTGGATGGCCAAAATTGGGAGCTTGTGTTCAAATGTAGGAA
This sequence comes from Helichrysum umbraculigerum, assembly GCA_949592205.1. Classification (NCBI taxonomy): domain Eukaryota; kingdom Viridiplantae; phylum Streptophyta; class Magnoliopsida; order Asterales; family Asteraceae; genus Helichrysum; species Helichrysum umbraculigerum. Next base: position 338,632,695 of record CATIUR010000001.1, read on the forward strand.
CCATGAGCTAGAATTGAGAATCCTAAAGAGGCCTATGATTGTCCGAGTTAAGGATAAAATATGCTTCTTGAAGAAAATGGCTAGTAATCGCAAGAAAAGAGTTAAGTCTTGGATCAAACATCTGTGCAAATGCTCAACTGAGAATGATCTGGGCTACTATCCGACTCTGCGATACAAAACTATGCTGGAAACTCGCTACTTCTCTCCCAATCTGAATCAGGAGTAAAAGTGAAAAATCTACACTGCGACAGATAACATAGCTAAAGATAGCTTAGTAATGAACTGATGAAGAACTGTCGTAGGAATATAACTATTTGGTTAAGATCTAAGTATAACTAAGTTTAGTCTAATTAGTACTGTATCAACTCGTGTTGTACTGAAAAACTCCTCTTGATGGATATAGAAGATATCATCAAGTTTTGTATGAAATGATGTAAGAACATTCTAGTTAATGTATAATATAACTTAGGTTCGATTCGAAATTTCGTGCGAATTATATTCATTTCTATATATGCATGTGATAGAAAATTTACCACGTGATAATTGTTTAAAACCATTTCTTGCAAACTTTGAAAACCTACTACACCTTGAATTATTGATTTTATCTTGAATTCCCTAAAACATTGTTTGCGCTTGATCGATGATGAAAAGAAATATGTACTTGGCATTATATAATGACGCCTGGCCAACATGATTATATTGTACAAAGTACATATGGGTATTTCAAAGTCGTGCGACATTCAATGTGAAACCTTATTCTTTCAAATTCTCTATACTATTCACTTGACAGACAATGTGAAATCTTGTTCATCACATTCATTATCTTGGCATTGACTTCTGCATTTTATTCATCGCAGAACTGAATCATGCCGCCAAAACGACGAATTACTAGGAACAGTCAGAAGACAACTGTACCCCCTACACCTGAAACCATTCCACCACCTAACACTGAGGAAACTACTGAGCAGATGATCGCTAGACGCATTGCTGAAGGTATTGCCGAGTATGAGGCAAGCCGAAACCGTGAGAATGGGATTAATAACAGTGGAACAACCCCTGTGAACACTGAGACTGTTGTGAATACTCGCCGAGGGTGTTCATATAAGACATTTCAGGCTTGTAAACCACCTCCTTTCTGTGGCACTGAAGGTGCTATTGGTATTATACACTGGATAGAAAAGATGGATTCTGTGTTGGACATCAGTGATTGTCTACCAGACACTGCGGTGAAATATGTCGCCTGCACACTAGCTGATAAAGCTTTGACTTGGTGGAACAGTCAAGTCCAGTCAATGGGGCGACCAGCTGCTTATTCCATGACATGGGAAACATTGAAGCATATGATGATGGAAGAATTCTGCCCCCGCAGTGAGATGCAGAAAATTGAGACTGAGCTGTGGAACATTGCTATGATTGGTGCTGATATCACTGGTTATACGACCAGGTTCCAAGAATTAGCTCGTCTTGTGCCACATATGGTAACACCTGAGTACAAGCGTATTGAACGCTATGTGTATGGACTGGCACCACAGATCAGGAGTTTAGTTACGTCCTCCAAACCTGACACCTTCAGGAGCGCTGTTACCTTAGCGCAAAGTTTGACTGATGAAGCAGTTAGAATGGGGACGCTGACACAGAAAACTGTGCCGGCCAAGGTTGAGCCGAGCAGTGCTGAAGCTGGTAGTTTTGGAGGTAAGAAACGCAAGTGGAATGACCGTCAGGGTCAATTAAACAAGAAGGGATCTGGAAATCCAAAGTCTTATGCTGCTACCATTGTGGAACCGAAGCCATACTTAGGCAACAAACCTAAGTGTGATAAGTGTAGCAAACACCATGAGGGTGAGTGTTGGTTTTGCGACAGCTGTAAGGGATGGGGTCACAAAACCCAAAACTGTAAGGTAAACCCTACCCCTAAGGGAAACACTGCTCGCCAAAACCAGGGTTGTTTCGAATGTGGTGACACGAGGCATTATCGAAACCGATGCCCTCGACTCAATAACCAAAACCGTAACGCAAACAACGCTCGTAACCGCAACAACAATGGGAACAACCGTGGAAACAACAACAACCGAGCAGCCAACAACAATGCTAACAACAACAACAATCAGCCAGCTCGTGGATGCGTGTTCATGTTAGGAGCACCAGAGGCACGGCAGGATCCTAACACAGTCACTGGTACGTTTCTAGTAAACAACCACTTTGCTTCTGTGTTATTTGATTCCGGTGCTGATTTAAGTTTTGTGTCCACTGAGTTTAGACCACTATTAGATATCGAATCCCTTAAGCTAGATAACAAATACACTGTAGAGCTAGCCGATGGTAAGTTGATTGGATCAGGAGAAATAGTACCAGGATGTTCCTTAACGTTAGAAGGTCATTCTTTCAAGATAGACTTACTACCGGTAGAACTAGGGGAGCTTCGATATAGTGGTTGGCATGGATTGGTTGTCACTGAACCGCGCGGAAATCATCTGTCATGAGAAGATTGTACGGTTACCTTTACCGTCAGGAGAAATATTGATGATTCAAGGAGAAAAGAGTAATCGTATGGTGAAAACGATTACATGCATGAAGGCAAATAAGTATCTACGAAAAGGGTACCAAGCATTTTTGGTACATATTGTGGATAAGAAACCCGAGGAGCGACGCATAGACGACGTGGCCGTAGTACGCGACTACCCAGGAGTATTTCCTGACGACCTACCAGGGTTACCACCCCCGCGGCAGGTTGAATTTCATATCGACCTAGTGCCTGGAGCAGCACCAATTGCTCGTGCGCCTTATCGTCTAGCTCCATCAGAGATGCAAGAACTGTCTACACAGCTGCAAGAACTGTTGGATTTAGGATTCATCCGACCGAGCTTTTCACCGTGAGGAGCTCCGGTTTTGTTTGTCAAAAAGAAGGATGGATCAATGCGGATGTGTATCGATTATCGGGAACTGAACAAAGTGACTGTGAAAAACCGATACCCATTACCACGCATCGATGATTTGTTTGACCAACTGCAAGGGTCAAGTTACTACTCAAAGATCGACTTGCGATCTGGTTACCACCAACTGAAGGTACGGGATGAGGATATCCCAAAGACTGCATTTAGAACTCGATACGGTCATTACGAGTTCCTGGTTATGCCGTTTGGGTTAACTAATGCACCAGCAGTGTTCATGGATCTAATGAACAGAGTATGTAAACCTTATCTCGATAAGTTTGTCATAGTATTCATTGACGATATTTTGATATACTCGCGGACGAAAGAAGATCATGAACAACATCTGAGGCTGATTCTTGAATTACTGGAGAAAGAGAAGCTTTACGCAAAGTTCTCTAAATGCGAGTTTTGGATGCGTGAGGTCCATTTCCTTGGTCATGTGATTAATAACAAAGGAATTCATGTAGACCCATCCAAAATTGAGGCGATTAAGAATTGGGAAGCCCCAAAAACCCCAACTGAGATACGACAATTCCTTGGGCTAGCCGGTTACTACCGAAGATTTATCGAGAACTTCTCAAAGATAGCTCAACCAATTACCGCCCTAACGCAAAAAGACAAGAAGTTTGATTGGGGCGAGAAGCAAGAGAATGCTTTTCAACTACTGAAAGAGAAATTGAGCACCGCACCTATCCTGTCATTACCAGAAGGAGTAGAAAACTTTGTTGTCTACTGTGATGCCTCACATCAAGGATTAGGTTGCGTGTTAATGCAAAACGACAGGGTCATTGCTTACGCGTCTCGTCAATTGAAGATTCACGAGAAGAACTATACGACGCATGACTTAGAGCTGGGAGCAGTCGTTTTTGCACTTAAGATTTGGAGACACTACCTATACGGTATGAAGTGTACGATCTTTACTGATCACAAAAGTCTCCAACATATATTTGATCAGAAAGAACTCAACATGAGACAAAGACGTTGGGTTGAACTGTTGAATGATTACGACTGTGAAATCAAGTACCATCCAGGCAAAGCTAATGTAGTAGCGGATGCCTTGAGTCGTAAGGAAAGAGTGAAACCTCGAAGAGTTCGAGCCTTAGGACTGACAATCCACTTGGATCTGATTACTCAAATTCGTAATGCTCAACAAGCGGCCTTTACTCCAGAACGTATGAAGGACGAATCCCTCAAGGGGATGGAGAAGCAACTGGAGTCTAAGGAAAACGGAGTATTGTACTTCATGAATCGAATTTGGATTCCTTGTGTTGATGAGCTACGTAATCTAGTATTGGACGACGCTCATAAGTCCAATTACTCGATACATCCTGGTGCAGATAAGGAGTACCACGATCTGAAAGGATTTTACTGGTGGCCTGGCATGAAAAGAGACATTGCCACCTATGTTAGTAGATGTCTGACTTGTGCAAAAGTTAAGACTGAGTACCAAAAGCCGTCCGGGCTTTTGCAACAACCTGAGTTGCCCAAATGGAAATGGGAACACATCACGATGGATTTCATCACGAAGCTACCGAAAACATCATCTGGGATGGACTCCATATGGGTAATTGTCGACCGACTGACAAAATCATCTCACTTTCTAGCCATCAAAGAGACAGATAAGATGGAAAAGCTGGCTAGAATCTACATAAAGGAAGTTGTTTCTAGACATGGAGTGCCATTATCCATCATCTCTGATAGAGATGCACGTTTCACCTCTCGCTTCTGGCAAACATTGCAACAAGCTTTAGGCACTAGACTCGACATGAGTACCGCCTACCATCCACAAACAGATGGACAAAGCAAGCGAACGATACAAAAGCTTGAGGACTTGCTACGAGCCTGCGTGATCGATTTTGGAGGAAACTGGGATGTTCATCTCCCTTTAGCCGAATTCTCGTACAACAATAGTTATCATACGAGCATACAAATGGCACCTTTCGAGGCGTTGTACGGACGCAAGTGCCGATCCCCACTCTGTTGGGCAGAGTTGGACGACAGACAATTATCAGGTCCTGAGATAGTCCAAGAGACAACGGACAAGATATCTCAAGTGCTTAATCGATTGAAAATGGCACGAGACCGACAAAAGAGTTATGCAGACAATAGACGAAAACCTTTAGAGTTTCAAGTAGGTGACAGAGTCCTACTCAAGGTATCTCCTTGGAAAGGAGTTGTACGATTTGGTAAACGCGGTAAACTGAACCCACGATATGGTGCACCATTTGAGATCCTAGCAAGGATTGGTCCTGTAGCTTATAAACTTAAACTGCCGCAGAAACTTAGTAATATTTACGACACTTTTCACGTGAGTAATCTTAAGAAGTGTCTATCTGACGAAGCGTTAATTATACCTCCTGACGAAATCTATGTCGACGCAAAACTTAACTTTGTGGAGGAACCGCTTGAAGTAATGGACACGAAAACGCAGAAACTCCGAAATAGTCGGATCAAACTTGTCAAAATTCGATGGAACTCGAAAAGAGGCCCAGAGTTCACATGGGAACGTGAGGATGAAATGCGCAAGAAGTATCCTCAACTATTTAAAACCGTGACCGCGACTCACGACACATCTTAAATCTCGGGACGAGATTTCCCTAACGGGGGGAGAATGTGACAACTCTCCAAATTAGGTATTAATTAAATAATATGCATGTGCATTCTTACGCTAATTTCCTGGTTAAGTTTTAACAAAACTCTTTGTTGTGATGTAAGCCTAGCAAGCCCGTACTTTTAAACAAAAAGTAAAATGTAATACGTAAGTAACTTATAGTTACGTACAAATATATTCGAACGAACCCGACAAAAATAAATAACAAAAGCTTCGTGACACAAAAATATATAAATAACCTAAAACTATTTTTGTTGTAGTTATTTACTTAAGAATATTATGCTAAACGAGGAAGCATAACGAAAGAACGAAAACAATTACGCGTTTTAGCTTAAAACGTAACGTACGCGTCGAAATGCGCAAACGAGCCCGACAACCGAACGAGTCAAAAATTATATTTTTGAAACTCAAAATAAAGTATTTAAAATAATACTTCAAAATATATTAGCCCATATAGGTCGTTAACGAATTAAACGAAACTATCACGTTATAACGTACGATTAACGATTAACCGACAACCGGGCTTAACACGAAATTGAGGAACGAAACTTCTTGAGCCCGAGACCCATGAGAGTCGGCCCAGGCCCATTCCAGGTGGCCCACGAGCCCATCCCACATGAAAAATAAGCCCTAAGTAAATATATATGATATTTCCTTTGATCTCCTCATTTCCTTCAAACAACCACCCACCTTATCCTCTATCTCTCTCTTTTCTCTGCATTTTCCAGCCAAGAAATCACAACCACCATCACCATCCACGTCCTCCTAGCATCACCAAACAAAACCATCATGATCTAGCTTCATCTACACACGAGTTTAGCAAGGAAAGGCGAACAAGGACAGCAGCCGCATACTTCGACGAACACAGCCTCTAGATCACGTTTTCTGTGGTATAAACCGCTAACTTTTCTTTAGATTTCCTTGGATTAAGTTTATAAACATTTTAGTGTTCCATTTCCTACTGATTATGTCCAAATCTATGTTAAAAATCGGATGAACATGCTATTAACCACTGGATAATGACTTTACACACTGGATAATAAAATAGATCGGATTAGATCGACCTTAAACGACTCATTTCATGATGAAATCTAACGTTTCTTAAGCCAAAACTCAAGTTTTAAGTGTCTAGTTTTCAGATCTGTAAGCCTCACGAAAATTCAAGTTCATTTGCTATTTTTGATTTTTGAAATAAAAGTACATAGCAGATCTGATGAATCTGACCAGAATCTTGACCAAATTAAAATGAGCATATCTTGGGCTATGGATCGAATAAACAGGTGAAACCAGTGGGAAAAGATCATAAATTTTGTTACCTTTCTATCCCTTACTCGCACATTTTGTGAAGTTTTGTAATACTCCAGATGTAGTCAAATCATGTAACGTATATACCGAAACAGGGCTGCTGGACAGACTTGTGTTTGAAAATTTATTGAACGAGTTTTACTTAACCAAAAGTTACATAAAAATAAGTTTTGGAAACCTGAGACATAGGGGAATAACCTTTAATTTTCTTGGATTTCATTTCGGATTCTAGGTTGGTTAAAACGAGCCTTGAGCGAGACCGAAAATCTGGAAAACTAAGATTGAAGGGCTGTTTTTGTAACGAACATAAAAACAACACTTTTGGATATCCACATGACATGAAAATTATTTTTCATAGATAATAAACACATTTAAGACTTGTGTAAAAGTCTCGAGTCAATCCGAGCATGTTTGACTAAGTCAACAAAAGCGGGCCTCAAAACGATAAAACGTGAACATATATACCTACGAATATTGGACGAGCCGATTGGTATACATACACATTTGGGACGAGACGTATATTATATGAAACAAATAGAGACTAGTGATTTGGAAACTTAAACGACAAACAATTTATATATATGAGATATATGTAAACGAGACGAAATCACATTTAAAAATATATGAGTTATAACATACTTATATGTATACAAACTAGATGACACGAGAAATAATATCAATATTTCGACACAATGTCACGACGCAGTTAACAACTTATATTATTAAAGAAATTAACAATTTCTCCAAACAAACAAACAACCTATTAACATAAGTGATTAAACAAATCAAACGTACTTATGTTAATACATCTATTGTATATAGGTTAACACACCTTGGGCTATTATATGTCGGCTGCTAGCTTTCTATACCGAGCAAATCACCGTGAGTTTACAGCCCCTACTTTACAAATGTTTTATGCTTTTAAACATAGGGGTGTAAACATAGAAACTGCATGCAAACACATGCAGCAAATTATATAAATGCTTTATTACTTTATTCAACTGTTTGATATGAAATATTATTTCACAATTGTTTTGGGAATTAGACAACAAATCCTAGTACGGACCAGACTTGAGATGTGTGCATGAAAGACCTTATGTCATGCAGACTATAACCATTAGCTAGGTGACTCTAGCCACTGAGTATACGAATAGTACTATTGCCGTGACGACCCTCCTGTGGATGGAGCGTATACTTAACTGTCCTTCAGGCAAGAAACATAAGTTTTGGTTGTGGTTTGGTTATAGGGTTAGGTCGCGTTACTTTAACCTGCGAGGTTTAGCTCACCTTTCGGGGGATTATAGTCTAAGCATTCCCACTTACTATTTAGGATGAACTCATCCTACAACTGTTTTATACCGGTATACTTTCTGGTTATATTTATATGATGGTAAACCACCAGACATACATTTTGGGTAACAACCCACATAAACTATATTTTAGGGTAACTATCCCTACAATCTTATAAATTGTAAAACCTGCATATATTTATTTATTGAATAACAATTCAATAATTCTAAACATAAATGGTTTAACATACCTTACATTTATACAAAACCTGTGAATTCACTCAACATATTTGTTGACGACTTTCTTTCTATGTTATACAGGAAATTAGCAACGTAAGTAAAGAATCGCATGCATTCAGGATGGACAACCCTGGACTACTTAGGATGCCATATTTTTTGGGACAGCTTTTGAGGATTTCCTCTGTATTACTGCAGACATTGCAGTTATACTCACGAAATCTTATCTTAACATATGTATTGTAAAACTTAAATGTTTTAAACTTTATTACTACCGTACGACTTACATAGTCGTACTACTTTTGTAATAACTATTTTAAATTGGCATCCTTTATATATTATGTTCTGTATGATCATATGCTCTGATACAGTGAATGCACAATTGTAACGTCAGCACCCCCGCTGTTAAACTGTTTACACAAGATGCTTCCGCTAATTATAATTTGCTTCCGCTAAACATTAAATAAACACAATTATGGATTTTGGGGGTGTGACACTCTGACTATCCGTGAAATCCACAGTGGACCTGCGAATAATCTCAGAACTGAAAGGAATATCCCCTCTAAACTCCTCAAGTGCTGATAGCAACCCCTGACAAGATGAAGTAATAGGAACGGGAATACGGCCTAACTGGGTATAAGGAGGCACCCTCTCGGCGGAACTAGCATCAGAAGTAACAGACTGATCCCTCTTAACCATGTTATTATCATTTGCATCACTTTCAAAACTCCTCGCCATTGGACAAACCTAAATAAAAATAAATCTGGAAATACAAAACACCACTAACGAAAAACAAGTTAGTTCACACAAGATAAACAAAAATTAAATAACATGTACAATTTTAAATAAATGGAACTCCAACCGGCGGACGGATTTCCATCCGCCGGTTGAAACTAAAACCCCAAAAGTTTAACCAATTAAAAGATAATCAGTTTCAACCAGTGATGTATTAAAAACTTTTTACATATTTAATTAAACTTATTAAAACAACTTTGCTGAAACTTGTTTAACAAAAGTTACTTTTAAAAAGAAAGAACTAACAATTATTAATCTCTATTTAAATAAACACAACCGCTCTCCCCGGCAGCGGCGCCAAAAACTTGATGTCGCCTGTGAAAGCGCGTCTTGTTTTATAATTTATAAATAGAAATACCTAATAAATACTTTCAAGCAACCAGGCAAGAATACCCGATCAATTGTAAATATAGATTTGGTAAGTCAGATTCGAACACAGGGAAAATGTGGAATATTTAAAATAGAAATTAACAATTAACTATTAACTAGAAAACAGTAAATAAGGGGGGCGTTTTAGTTCCGTACGAACAATTTAGAAAACATTTAATTAAAATAAACAAACTTAAATAAAACTTTAAATTAAAATAATAAATAAATAAATAACAAGAAATCCTAATTGGAAGGAATAAGTAATTGTATAGTTAATGTCACTTAGATTCATATATCCCGATTTATTACGTATTGATTATCTAATTGTGATTCTTTTAGATCAACTTAATACCAAATTCTTCAATGAATACTAAGTTGAATATGAACTAGCCAACGTTTCGGGTCCAACTAATTCCTATAATCTAGGGTCCAACATGAAACACTGGTTCCAATGTCACAAGATGATCAGTCAATTGTGTGCCTTTCCCTAAATTATGCATTAAACATTCACAACGCGTTATAATTAACTCTTTTGGTATGACTCAACAATACCCAATAATTAACTTATTGTCTTGCTCATTTTAAAGTAGAATACTATTGTATACTCGACCTATCAGACTCAACGTATTTAGTGATAGTTCAAAACCCTAAAGTTATGACCATCAATAGCTAATAACATTAAAGGAACTCAATCTCATCAACATTATTAACCACGTGAAGCAACAATAATAACTAGTCACCAACAAACAAGTGTCCACAAGCAATATAACTGTTTTCAATCAAATAACTTATTCAATACGCAATTATAATCGTTCAATAATCATAATCTAAATTAAATCAACTACACAATCACATTAATATTCAATTCATCATCAAAACAGAAATATTCAGATTCATTAAATCAACTTCTTCAATGAAAATAAAGAAACGAAATATACCGAATCGATTAACGATGAACTACGAAAGATTAGAGCGAATTATCCTCGATCTTTAACCTTCGTACCTCCAAACTACCCCTAAAATACGAATTATAAACCCTAAAAGTCGACTGGAACCGAAAGAAATCGAAAACCCTTGCAAAAACTCTCGAAATAAGGTTTAAAACGCGTTTTTATACTTCCTGGAATTTTGATCCATACGGCGTATGGATTGATTTCAAGCCCAGCCCAAGTCCGCGTAACCTGGGCCTCCACTGCTGCAATCCATACGGCGTATGGATTCCATACGGCGTATGGATGTAGTTTCCAGCCGATTTTTTTATTTTTCTTTACTTCCTCTTTTCTTTGACTTCGGCTTCTCACTATTCTTCAAATATGCATCATTTTGCTTGATTATTGACTGTTTTCCGTTCCTTTTCCATAAACGCTTCATTTCCACATCTAATTGCAAATATGAACGAAATCAATATCCATTCTAAACAAAATGCAATAAAAACATTCAAGAATAGGGGTAAAATACTACTAAAATATAGTACTTTTGAGCGTTTATCTACTTGCGTTACCCAATTGATCATGATGTACGTTTCGGATTAATTACCTTTGATAAAATGAATCAGTCCATGTATAAAATTTGAGTAGCTGAAAAGTATAACAAGATTGATTTCCATTTTTGTTGTCTCCTATTGCTCATTATGTCATGCTTTTTTGTTCGTCTGTCACATGTTAACAGGATCCCGATTGATGTTGTCTTTATGTGCATTAGCATGCATCACTCCCAACTTTATTGCCCCGAGAATTGGCAAAGTGAACAACTTGGCCACAATAGGTAATACTCAAATTGTGAGTCACAAATACAACACATTCCCTGTTTTTATTTTCTTCCCATTCGGAGTATTATAGGGGTGTTGTGGAGAGGTTGTGGAAATACAAATGAAACCATGTGCAGGTCATGACTTTCAATCTGTAGTAACTTATGACTTTCAAATGTTTTCACTTTTCACCCCATTGCAGGGTCAGTTAATGGTGAATAATACTTTATTATTTTCGAGATAAGTGAGATTAAGATCATTAAGCAACTGGTTATGAACTCGTAAACTTTACTAATGGAATTTTTTTCTCAAAACGTAAATAAACGCTTCTGTGAGATTCACACTTTCTAAGTTGGACCGACTCGATGCGAGTCATTTGGCCCACACTTAAGATGAAGCATTTTTCAACATGACCCGCTTTCTCTTGAGTTTTCAGGTTCAAATGAAGTCTGAAAAGATGTGGAGTCTATGCTCAATGTCATACCCTACTCTTATTAAATGAGACCATTAGTACTATCTAGCCAGTCTCCACCAGATGTGTTCCTTAATTTGTTTCTTTACTTGAATTTTGACGAAATATTAGTGTTGGTGTTTACTTTAAACTCCAGGTAATCTTACTAATCCTTCAATTGGATTATCAAATACTAGAATTCCCACCTGTTTACATCTCTTATTTTCTTGATCACTTTAGTGTGTCATGTTGTGGCCTCTTTCACACACCAACTTTTAAGTTGTACCCTCTTCCTAAAATTTGCTGAAGCTCGCGAGCTACATTTGCTTTTAGGCTCTTCACTAGAAATTGCTCCTAAAGCTATCAAATTTGGTGCATAGTGATAAAAAAGATCCATTGTAGTATATAATACCGTGACTATTATATTGACTGATTTGTGCTTTTTGTAATAATTTCTTAATGCAGAAGCTGTAAATGTTAGTAGTACTCTTGAACAATTCGAGATTCTAATTGGAAAATGAAGTGGAACCTTTAGTAGAAACGAGATACTTAAAGAAGTTGAGAAATGGATGGGTGCTTGTGAAGATATATGTTGGCTCAAAGAGTATAACTGAGTTTGTTTACTTTCTTTACTTGGTTTGGGTCTGGGTAAAAAATAAAGTTGCTTAAAATCCAAACTAACCCAACCCGCTAACCCGCCCATCTTGCCACATACATGTTCTAAAGTTTCTAATTTTCTTCTGTCAACCTTTTTGTTAAGGACGATAACCAATATAATGATGGAGTCGGATCTACACTGAAGTGTGCTGAGCAAGTGCTTGCATTAGTCAATATATGTTTAGGTTAATAACCTGTCTAATTTCTCGTGTATATATAATATATCATGCCATGATAAGCAATATGCCTTTTGAATATATGATGGTGTTATTCATATTTTAATGGTGGGGTTTATTAGTTTCAATCGCAAAGAGGAGGTAGTTCCCTTAAAAGAGGTGATGATGAGTATGATTTTTTTCCAGTTATATAAACTCATAAGAATTAAATATATTGAAGTTGATAAGGAGTTGCAGTAACATATAATGACTATATTACTAGCCTGCCTTCTGTACAAATGACTAAATGTTGGATTCCTGAATTATTTATCGAAGTAGTTATTAGTGTGTATTATTAGCCAGGGGCAGAGCTAGAGGGCATGGGGGCAGTCGCCCCCCCTAAAAATCTAGAATTGTGGAAAAAAATAAATTTTTTAAGGTTATTAGTGACAGTTTTGAAGTTTTGCCCCTCCAAAATGATAGATTAAAGAAAAAAAAAAAAATTTCGCCCCCTATACGAAATATTCTAGCTCCGCCCCTGTTATTAGCCCATTAGTATTTATGTATTTATCCCTATGTAAAGCCCAATGGGCTCACTGGCTTTAGATTTTGTGTGTTCCTAGCTCTATATGTAGGAGCCTAATGTAATGTTTGATTCAAGGCATTAACAATAAACACTTTCATGGGATCAGAGCCTTCAATTTATCTCCTCTAAGTCTCTCTCAAACTTCCTCATCTACTCCCCTCCGTTTGTTCCTCGGCATTTTTTTATTTATCCGGATACTACTCCAAATCACAACTCAAAAATACTACCAATAGATTCGTATTCTGAAAACAAGCAAAATCTCACAGTTTCAGAAGCTAATTCTCACAAACAAGCCCTCTAGAACCATCGAAAGTCTCCAAATCACAAATCGTAGATTCAAAATTAAACCACCATACACTACAAATTACATCTCACCTCCCCCACAGAACAACAAATCGCTAAAATCCGACCCACACTGGAAATTTTCACCTCCGTCGGACGACTCACGTGCCCACGCGCCACCGCACGCGCCGCCCACGCGCGACCACACGCTTCCACGCGCCAAGACTTACTTCTGTCTTATTTTGCTGACGTGGCGTGCTGATGTGTGACCTTTCATTGACGTGTCTGACATATGGCATGACGTGGCAACACTTGTGGCTGCTGACTGGATTGTTGACTGGGCGCTTGCATGGCTATTGACTGTGCAGCCGACTGTTCTCTTTCTGCTGATGTGGCGTGCTGACGTCACCAAAAAAAAAAATGTCAACGAATCAACGATCTTGGATATTGGATACTGGAGCTTCTTCTCACCTTACTTTGGATGCAGGTAATCTCAATTCTCATTTTAATTCTAGCTTTATTCAGTCTGTAATTGTAGGTGATGGATCCCATATTCCAGTTACCCAAATGGGAAATTGCCAAATAGCAAACCCACATCGTCCACTATACCTTAGCAACGTTCTTGTTACTCCAAACATTATTAGAAACCTTATCTATGTTCGTCAGTTTACAAAAGATAATAAATGCTCAATCGAGTTTGACCCTTATGGCTTCTCGGTAAAAGACTTAAAAACTCGACAACTCCTTCTCCGGTCTGACAGCACCTGTAACATCCTCTCCAGTGGTCTAGTAATTTCTAATTTAAATTGATTATTTAATTGTTTTAGAAATTAATTGATGTTAATTGTTAATTTCGAAACTTAGATAAATAAGTTCCAGGGCTTATTGTGAATAGTGATATATTAGTTGTTTTAAATTATTATAGTTATCGGTAAAATAAAATAGTTTCCTTGCGAAAGATTTCTAGGTTTCAGACAATAAATTTAGAAGGGGACTAATTAAATGGGTCGGGTTTGTGTTGACCGACTATATGTTTTGCTTTCCAAAAATTGGGAAGTATGTTCCCTTTCTTTTGAAACCAAGACTTTAGCTGTGAATTTTGAAGCAAGAATCAACTATATCATCATACTAATTTCATCATCTTCATCATTTGGATTCATTAATTGTAAGTTGATTTTATATTGTTCATAATAGGTTTGAATCAAATTGATGTATAAATGATTATGGATGATATGAAAGTTGAAATTGATGTTACTAGTTGTAATTGTGCTAATTGATGTAGTATAGATACCATAGAAACTGAGCTCGATTGTGTTTGAATGGTTAAAAATAAGTTGGGTTCTGCAGAAACAAAGTCGCAAGTTTCTTGGGTTTTGAACTATAGCCGATCGGCTATAAAAGTTGAGCCGATCGGGTGTGATTGATTAGCCGAACGGCTAAAATGAGTTGATCGGGTATTTTAGAACAAAACATTTACAGAGCATTGCGTTGAAACAAAATCATCGAAAACTAGCATGATAGCCGATCGGTTCAGGGGGTTGAGCCGATCTGGTCAAAGAGTCCAGCCGATCGGCTATGGACATTGAGCCGATCGGGTATGAGTGAAAATAGAAATAATCAATTTTAGTGTAATGATGTACTTATACTGTATGTATATGGTTAAGTAGCTAAGAAATAGTGCGTTAATATTATAATACTTATACTATCTTAATGTACTTGACTTGAAATGAAAAGGTAAGTTTGATAATCGTGATTATCATGTTTAGCGATACGTTTTGAGATTAGTTGAATTATTATAAATGTGTTATTAACTTATATTTGATTGTTGATTCTCAGATTCTCCAAAGACTAAGTGATATCGAGATTCTGAGTTGGTGATGACAAAGGTATTGGTGAGTGGATTTGAAACTCACTTTTTGATTTAGTTGTAACTGATGGTTGCAACAAGTAAACGTAGATGTGTTTATTAGACTGTTTAGTCTTAATTACTGAATTAATCTACGTGATATGTGAACCTTTGTGTATCAGTGTTATTGAGGTCAACGAGGTAGATGGGCTAATTGGTTATTGTGTGAATTACACAGGATCTTGATTCATTCGTTGTGTGTAGAACCTGTGTTTGATTATAATAACCACTAGCTATCGGTCTCGTCCGTTATGGCCATACGGATATGTATGATAAGTGTTCTTGGGGAATCCCTGTCACACCCCCAAATTCATTGATTTTATTTAGCGGAAGCACTTAGTTAGGTATGGGTAATGACACCAACATTGTGCATGCATACGTATCAGAGCATATGATTACAACCGAACATATAAATATTAAGATGCCAAGAATAATAGTTACAAAGTTTTACAATTCATCGAATCGTACAAGTGTGAAAGTAGTTATGTTGTACAAAAGTGGACTTCGTAAATATGACTAAAAAACAGATTAGTTATACAAAAGAAATCCATATGTTTCAAAAAGTTGGCATCCTAAAATCTTCGCGGGTCGCCTAGAGTTCCATATGTGCAGGCGGTCCTTACGTGTGCTGCTAATTCCCTGAAAAACATAGTATAAGTCAACAACGAGGTTGAGTGAATTCACAGGTTTTAAGTTTGCAAGTATAGTTCGTTAAACCAAATGCGTTCATAAACAGTTGTTGCCATAATAGTTAAGTAAACGTTTCGTGGAATGTTATCCAACAGTTCGGTTGGGATGTTGCCCAAAATACCGTTTACATGGGATGTTACCCAAAATACAGTTTAAAATACGCTGCTGGTCGTTCTCCAGCATTTCTAAAACAGTACCGGTCATTCTCCGGTCTAAAGACGCACGGGTAGTTCTCCCGTCCAACTCGGCCAGTCGTTCTCTGGCAATAAACACTGCTGGTCGTTCTCCAGCGAAACACACTACCGGTCGTTCTTCGGTCCAAAGACGCACGGGTCGTTCTCCCGTCCACTTGGACAGTCGTTCTCTGGCACTAAAATACGTGGCTGGTCGTTCTCCAGCGTTTAAATAAAAAGTACCGGTCGTTCTCCTGTTTACCAAACAAAGTTTAACATGTTTATGAAAATGTTGTTTCATAAATACCAGTTTCGTGTAAGAGTTCAACAGTTTAAAGTACTTTAATCGTTCGAGCAAAACAAGTATACAATCGTGTATGTAAAAGCAGATATGGCAATCAATAAAGCAGTTGACTATGTTTCTCACCCCAAATTGTAAGCGGTAAAACAGTTAAAAGTGGGGCTATGAACTCACCTGGTGAGCTAAGTATGTTCGAGTGCTAGCAAAGCCTAAGCCCGGGTAAAGTCCTTAACGTCCTGAACATATGAGGTTATAAGTATAAATACGTGGATGTCTTAGTTTGACCATCCATGCTAATGTCCATGCAACTAGATTATGTCCAAAGTGCTTGTTTGTCAATTGATTTTGTAGTTTTAGATATGTACACGACTTGCTGGTAACTGTTTGTATTAGTAATCTCTGAAAACATTTTTATATTCGTTTCATTGTGTTTCATAAAGTATGAAATTGTGTACGGGGGTCCGGGGGCAGGTCCATTCGCAGTTCGGTTCAATTCGCAGGTCAGGTCAGTTCGCAGGTCGGTTCAATTCGCAGGTCAGTTTTGGCTTCGCGAGTCGAGATCTCGGCTTGCCTCGCAGGACGAACTGGGATCTGGGATCTCAACTCGCACGACGGGCTGTTCGTACCTTAGGTTTTAAAAACGCATTTTTGAGTCGTTTTTGAACATAGTCAGTTGGTAAAAACACTAATACATGATGTATTAAGTATTATAAACATGAAATATCGAAAGAAATGGCAAAATCTAAGAGTTTTCTAGAATTGTCGGAAACTTACGAGTCGTCGCGCGAGAAATCCGAAAAGATGGTTGCGTAGCTCTCGTTACCGCGATCACTTTTCTCTAAATGAGTGAGATGAACGGAGGTCGTTTGGTGGTAGTTTTGGTGGTGGAAGTGAGGCGGTTTGGTGGTGATGTTCTTGAAAAAGAGAGAGAGAGAATGAAAAGATGGTGATGATGAAAATGAAATGAAAAGGGGGAAGGGGGCGGTTTTGGTCTTCCAAAAAGGGAGGGGACTTTGTCCCAAATTTGTGGTATTTAACCCGTGTTCGTTTACCCGATCGTTAAACGTTAAAATATTTTTAAATGATATATTTTTAAATATGTATTCGATTATATTTTTAGTTGAGATATTTATAGAAATAATTTAGTTGAATCATAAACTCTATAACTTTGTTTTATTTTATTTTTACGTACATATTTCGAGTTGTTTCAGTTTACTAAATAAATGTTATACGTTACTAAATACTTCGTAATTATTATCAACATAATATTTAATAAACGTTAATGTTATTTAATAATTTCATATTATTAAATATTTTTGTTTACCAACAGTCGTATGTTTTTGTCACGTTGGTTCCAGTTGTTTCGTACATAATTACAACTAGTTATGAAATGTAATACTATGCGTATTAGATAGTCAGGCTTTGCTAGACTTACCTCTAAAATGTGTTTGTGAATTCACTCAAAATAGGAAATTAGCCTAAAAATGCGTGCTAATTACGTTTATAATTATGTCGAAATTTCGGGGTGTCACAATCCCCGGGTATTATGATATTCCATGAGCCACCGATCCTCATTGAAATATGTATGTTTACGATTATTTGATGTAAACTCATAGTTATACTAAGTTGAATTGTGTGTGACAAGTTCATTCACTTAGCTTCGTGCTAATCCCTCATTTTACTTCCTGCAGGTTTTGTTAGTTATGTGGGTACTCAGGAAGTGGATGTTTTGACAGGGAATGTTTGACAGCTGTGCGAACTCTGATATAGTTTTGTTATAAACTAAGTTTGGAATTCTATAACACTCTGATTTGTGTAATCCCTGTACAGTGGTTTACTAGTCTTAAATTATGATGTATTAATGATGTAAACAGGGTATGTGCATTATCGTGAATGTACAGTAATGATATATGTTTTAAAATATACGCTTCCATCATAAATAATATTTAATATTCCAGACTAGAATGAGGGGTGTTATAAGTTGGTATCAGAGCATAGGTTTGGGTGAATTGAACATTGTAAAGTGTTTAATCCCAAATCTGGATTGTGTTATGTCAAACATTCCTGGGTATGGGATTTAGCATTGGTTGTGAATCTGTTAGTAGATAGGTACTAACGATTAACAAGTTTCAAGTGTTGTGTTGATTTCAGATATGGCAGATAACGAGCAACCGGCCACCAACCCTAACAATGCCTCAAGGATTGATGTTCATCCTTCAAATACTCAAAATGAGAGACATGACCATGAGGGTACTTCCATTCCTGTTCATGAAGAATCGAATAGAGATGAATATATGCATAAATTGGAGGATGAAGTAATTACACTCAGAGAATTTAAACGTCAAACTGAAGCAGAATCATCTCAACAAAATTTTCAACAACAAACACCGGTTTTTGGTACTTTTCCACCACCTCTGCCAAGTAAATTATGTTCTTTCAAAACATTTATGGCAAGTAAACCACCTGAGTTTCATGGTAGTACAAATCCTTCTGTGACTTTAAACTGGTTGAGAGATATGGAAAGGAAATTTGATGTTACACATTGTGAAGAAGAATCTAAGGTTTTCTATGCAGTTCAATGTTTGAAAGATGATGATATGGTTTGGAGGGATTCAATTACTGGTCATTTGACTCAACAACAGAAAGAAGTTATTTGATGGCCCGACTTTCATCAAGCAGTTTGTAACCAATATTGCTCAGATTTTGACATGGCTCGGATCAGACGAGAGTTTGTGAATTTGCAATTAACTGATAAGATGACGATTGACGAGTTGATAGCTCAGTTTTCTGAGAAGTTGCGGTTTGTTCAATAGTGGGTTCCTAATGAGAAAACTAGAATTGAACAGTTTGTTGATGCTTTACCTCCGAGTTATCACACCACAGTGAGGTTAGCGGGTACTTTATCTCAGTCTTTTAACCTGGCACGTTCTGTTGATAGTGATATGAGAGCTCAAGGTTATCAAGCTAAGGATACTTCTTCTCAGAAATCTAGAAGTGATTCCTCGGGAAAAGGAAAACAGAGATGGCAAAGTAATAGACAGAATTAGAGGTCTGGTGTTAAAAGTGGTTCGTCTAATAAATTCACTTGGTGTAGTACTTGTAGATCTAAACATACTGGGCCATGTACTGTTCAGACGAATAAGTGTGTTAAATGTGGTGAACTTGGTCATTAATTTAAGAACTGCAGGTATCCGAACTTTGTGTGTTGGAATTGTAAGAAAGAAGGTCATCGAGTTGGGGAGTGTCCTGAGGCAAGGAGACAGGGTTCAGGTTCGATCGGGAGTTCGTCATCTTCCGGACAAAAGCGGAAGAATCCGCCGTCAGCTGCAAGTAGGGCATTTTAGATGACAGTCGATGAGGCTGTTCACACAGAGGATGTTATCACTGGTACTTTTCTTATAAACTCTGTACCAGCGCGTGTTTTGTTTGATTCTGGAGCAAACTGTTCTTTTATCTCTGTGTGTTTCTGTGATAAGTTGAAATTAATCCCTACTGTGATTACTAAGCCTGTAGAAGTAGAAATTGTTAGTGGCAAGTTAGTTCATGTTACCACCTCGGTGACTGGAGCTAGTATTGTAATAGATGGCCAGACTTTCCCAATTTCATTTCTATTAATGCCAATTCCTAGTTTTGATGTGATTATTGGGATGGATTGGTTAAGTCAGTATAGAGCAAGTATTGATTGCCACAATAAGTTAAATAGAATCCCAATTTCTGAAGAGTCATGCGTTGTGGCTCGAGGAGAACGGGATAGTGGGTGTATACCTTTGATTTCTATGATGAAAGCTAGGAAGTCGTTGTCTAAAGGTTTTGAGTCTTACCTAGCCTATGTGATTGACGCCAAATTAGAAAAGAAATCTATTTCCGATGTCCGGATAGTTTCTGAATATCCGGAAGTATTTCCCAATGAATTACCTGGTTTGCCACCGGTTAGGGAAGTTGAATATCAGATTGATCTTGTTCCTGGCTCGTCGCCTGTAGCCAAAGCTCCCTATAGACCGTCTCCTTCTGAAATACGTGAAATGATGAATCAGATACAGGAGTTGTTGGACAAAGGATTCATCAGACCTAGTTTTTCCCCTTGGGGTGCACCGGTTTTGTTTATGAAAAAGAAAGATGGGTCTTTTCAAATGTGCATTGATTACCGGGAGTTAAATAAAAGAACAATAACGAATAAATATCCTCTGCCTCGAATAGATGATTTGTTTGATCAGTTGCAGGGATCGTCTGTTTATTCTAAAATTGATCTGAGGTCGGGTTATCACCAAGTTCGTGAACAGGATATTCCTAAAACTGCTTTTCGTACCAGGTATGGTCATTTTGAATTCCTGGTTATGCCTTTCGGTTTAACAAATGCTCCAGCAGTTTTTATGGACTTGATGAATCGTGTGTGTCGACATTTTCTCGATAAATTTGTTATTGTATTTATTGATGATATCCTGGTGTATTCTAAATCCGAATCAGAACATGAAATGCATTTGAGATTAGAGTTGGAAACATTGAAAAGAGAACACTTATATGCAAAATTTTCTAAATGTGAATTCTGGATTCGGGAGGTGCAATTTATGGGTCATATTATCTGTAATGATGGTGTCAAAGTGGACCCTTTTAAAATTGAAGCTGTGATGAATTGGAAAGCTCCAAAGACTGCTTCAGAGATAAAGAGTTTTCTGGGTTTGGCGGGTTATTATCGGAAGTTCATTAAAGACTTTTCTAAAATTGCCGGTCCGTTAACAAAACTAACTCGTAAAGATGAAAAGTTTCAATGGGATGATTAACAAGAAACTGCTTTTCAAACTCTGAAACAATTATGGTGTCAAGCACCAGTGTTGGCATTACCAGATAGGTATGAAGATTTTGTTGTTTACTAGTGATGTTTCTTATTCTGGTTTGGGTGGTGTTCTTATGCAAAGAGATAGAGTTATTGCATATGCTTCACGATAGTTGAAACAGCATGAAAGAAACTATCCTACTCACGATTTAGAGTTGGCAGCTATTGTGTTTGCATTGAAAATCTGGAGACATTATCTTTATGGTACAAGGTGTATTATCTGTACAGATCACAAGAGTCTTCAGTACATGTTTTCTCAGAAATAGTTGAATATGCGTCAGAGACGATGGTTAGAGTTAATCAAAGATTATGATTGTGAAATTCGTTACCATCCAGGAAAGGCGAACATGGTTGTTGATGCGTTAAGCCGAAAAGGTACCTCTGACCGAATTTATTATTTGAAAGTTGATGTTTCTTCTGACTTGGTAGATAGAATTAAATATGCACAGCTGGAAGCTCTATTAGATCATAAATTAAAGTAAGAAGTCATGTTGAAAAGGAAAGATTTGTTGGTTGACGATTTTAGAGGATTGAAGACTTTTCAGTCTCGCGTGTGGATACCTCTGATTGGTGGTATTCGGGATATGATATTGACTGAAGCCCATAAGTCTTGTTTATCTGTTCATCCCGGCAGTACTCGAATGTATAATGACTTGAAGCCTTTGTATTGGTGGCCTACGATGAAAGCTGATATAGCACAGTTTGTTGGTACTTGTCATGTTTGTGCTCAGGTCAAAGCTGAACACCAGAAGCCATACGGGTCACTGAAACGGTTGGAAATTTCAGAGTGGAAGTGGGAACACTTAACTATGGATTTTGTGACTAAACTTCCGCGTACATTTCGAGGAAATGACATGATTTGGGTTATGTTGACCGGTTAACCAAAAGTGCACATTTTCTCGCTACAAGTGAAACGACATCGTTGAGTAAGCTTGCCCAGTTGTATGTTAATCATATTGTTTCTCGTCATGGAATTCCATTGTCTATTGTATCAGATAGGGATTCTCGGTTTATTTCTCATTTCTGGCAAAGTTTACAGCAAGAATTGGGTACACGGGTGAATCTTAGTACAGCTTATCATCCTCAAACCGACGGACAGTCAGAACGTACAATTCAGATGCTTGAGGATATGTTGAGGGCTTGTGTCTTGGAATATGGAGGTTCTTGGGATTCTCACCTACCGTTAGTGGAATTTGCTTATAATAATTCCTATCATTCAAGTATCGGTATGCCTCCTTATGAGATGTTATATGGTCGTCGTTGCCGTACACCGACATGTTGGTTGGAAGCTGGGGAAAAGCAATTTGCTGGTCCAGACATTGTACAGATCACTGCTGACAAAGTGGCTATCGCCCGAGAAAAGTTAAAAGCTGCACGTGACAGACAAAAGCAATATGCAGATCCACATAGACGACCAGTATCATTTTCTGAAGGTGAACTTGTTTATCTCAAAGTATCTCCGTGGAAGGGGGTTATTCGGTTTGGAAAACGGGGGAAACTAGCTCCTAGATATATTGGTCCATTTAAAATTCGCAAAGTTGTTAATGATCAATCAGTTACATTGGATCTTCCTCCGGAGCTTGCTGGTATTCATGACACATTTAATGTTTGTTACTTGAGAAAGTGTAATGTGGAGGATCAGTCTCAGATTCTTCCTTTGCAAGATTTGAAAGTTAATCGGCGTCAGAAGTTAGTTGAAGAACCTGTTGAACTTCTTAACCGAAAAGTTACTAAACTTAGAAAGAAACAAATACATATGGTCTTAGTAAAGTGGAGACATAGTTTAGGTTCCAACTTGACTTGGGAAACCGAGGAGTCCATGAAATCCAGATATCCTTGATTGTTTGATCGTGATGAGATTTCGGGAACGAAATCTCTTTAAGGAGGGGAGATTTGTAACATCCTCTCCAGTGGTCTGATTGTTTTAGAAATTAATTGATGTTAATTGTTAAT
This sequence comes from Helichrysum umbraculigerum, assembly GCA_949592205.1. Taxonomy (NCBI): domain Eukaryota; kingdom Viridiplantae; phylum Streptophyta; class Magnoliopsida; order Asterales; family Asteraceae; genus Helichrysum; species Helichrysum umbraculigerum. The sequence goes on from CATIUR010000001.1 coordinate 338,655,963, forward strand.
TTCGAAACTTAGATAAATAAGTTCCAGCGCTTATTGTGAATAGTGATATATTAGTTGTTTTAAATTATTATAGTTATCGGTAAAATAAAATAGTTGCCTTGAGAAAGATTTCTAGGTTCCAGACAATAGATTTAGAAGGAGACTAATTAAATGGGTCGGGTTTGTGTTGACCGACTATATGTTTTGCTTTCCCAAAATTAGGAAGTATGTTCCCTTTCTTTTGAAATCATAGAACTTAAACCTAGAAACTCAATATCATAGACAAGTTACAACCAAGACTTTAGCTGTGAATTTTGAAGCAAGAATCAACTATATCATCATACTGATTTCATCATCTTCATCATTTGGATTCATTAATTGTAAGTTGATTTTATATTGTTCATAATAGGTTTGAATCAAATTGATGTATAAATGATTATGGATGATATGAAAGTTGAAATTGATGTTACTAGTTGTAATTGTGCTAATTGCTGTAGTATAGATACCATAGAAACTAAGCTCGATTGTGTTTGAATGGTTAAAAATGAGTTGGGTTGTGCAGAAACAAAGTCGCAGGTTTCTGGGTTTTGAACTATAGCCGATCGGCTATAAAAGTTGAGCCGATCGGGTGTGATTGATTAGCCGAACGGCTAAAATGAGCTAATTAGGTATTTTAGAACAAAACCTTTACAGAGCATTGCGTTGAAACAAAATCATCGAAAACTAGCATGATTGCCGATCGGTTCAGGGGGTTGAGCTGATCGGCTATGGACATTGAGCCGATCGGGTATGAGTGAAAACAGAAATAATCAGTTTTAGTGTAATGATGTACTTATACTGTATGTATATGGTTAAGTAGCTAAGAAATAGTACGTTAATATTATAATACTTATACTATCTTAATGTACTTGACTTGAAATGAAAACGTAAGTTTGATAATCGTGATTATCATGTTTAGTGATACGTTTTGAGATTAGTTGAATAATTATAAATGTGTTATTAACTTATATTTGATTTTTGATTCTCAGATTCTCCAAAGACTAAGTGATATCGAGATTCTGAGTTGGTGAAGACAAAGGTATTGGTGAGTGGATTTGAAACTCACTTTTTGATTTAGTTGTAACTGATAGTTGCAACAAGTAAACGTAGATGTGTTTATTAGACTGTTTAGTCTTAATTACTGAATTAATCTACGTGATATGTGAACCTTTGTGTATCAGTGTTATTGAGGTCAACGAGGTAGATGGGCTAATTGGTTATTGTGTGAATTACACAGGATCTTGATTCATTCGTTCTGTGTAGAACCTGTGTTTGATTATAATAACCACTAGCTATCGGTCTCGTCCGTTATGGCCATACGGATATGTATGATAAGTGTTCTTGGGGAATCCCCAGGTATTATGATATCCCAAGAGCCACCGATCCTCATTGAAATATGTATGTTTACGGTTATTTGATGTAAACTCATAGTTATACTAAGTTGAATTGGGTGTGACAAGTTCATTCACTTAGCTTCGTGCTAATCCCTCATTTTATTTCCTGAAGGTTTTGTTAGTTATGTGGGTACTCAGGAAGTGGATGTTTTGACAAGGAATGGTTGACAGCTGTGCGAACTCTGATATAGTTTTGTTATAAACTAAGTTTGGAATTCTATAACACTCTGTTTTGTGTAATCCCTGTACAGTGGTTTACTAGTCTTAAATTATGATGTATTAATGATGTAAATAGGGTATGTGCATTATCGTGAATGTACAGTAATGATATATGTTTTAAAATATACGCTTCCGTCATAAATAATATATAATATTCCATACTAGAATGAGGGGTGTTATAGCACCGGAGATCTCTATCCCATTTCTTCTCAACATGCTTCTGCTTTTTCTATCCTGTCTCAAAATCAAAACCATTCTGTATGGCATCAGCGTTTAGGACATCCCGGTGATACAATTCTACAATCTCTTGCATCTAGAGGTTTCATTTCATACCACAAAGATAAAACATCTACTTTGTGTCATGCGTGTCAGTTAGGTAAACAAATCAAACTTCCCTTCGATCGCTCTGAGTCTATAGGTGAGTCCCCTTTTGACATCGTTCATTCTGACATTTGGACTTCTCCAATACCTAGCGTAAGTGGCTTTAAATACTATGTGTTATTTTTAGATCATTTCTCCCATTTTCTCTGGATCTACCCACTTCACAGAAAATCTAATGCCTTCTCCAAATTTGTACAATTTCGTGCATTTGTTCGTACTCAGTTTAACCGAGAAATTCAAGCCTTTCAATGCGATCATGGTGGAGAATTTGACAACCGATCCATGCATGATCTCTTTGCCACTAATGGTATTCAGTTTCGCTTTTCTTGTCCTCATACTTCCCAACAAAATGGGAAGTCAGAACGCATGATTCGCACCATCAATAATATCGTGCGCACCCTCTTATTCCAAGCACATCTTCCACCTTAATATTGGGTTGAATCTCTCTTCATGGCTGTATATCTTCATAATATTCTTCCGTCCACCTCAATCCAAAATGAAATCCCATACACTAGATTGCTTAATAAACCAACTTCATACACTCACCTTCGCACCTTTGGGTGCCTCTGTTACCCATATACTTTTCCACCTCATAAACTCGCACCTCGCACCACCCCATGCATATTTCTTGGTTACCCTCTCAATCACCGTGCATATCGGTGTCTTGATCTCAATACCAAGAAAATCATTATTTCTCGACATGTCATCTTTGACGAGTTATATTTTCCATTCGCTTCTTTCTCTCCTAATCAAGCTCCCTCATATGAGTTTTTAGACACATCGTGTGACCCTTCTCCTATCGCACGTCAACTTCTCATGTCTCGATCCTCTATTGATCCCGCAAATCCTCCATCTCCAACTCCTACAACTCACACCATTCCCGAAAATCTACCCCCTCCAACTCCTACAACACCTCATATCATCCCTGAAAATTCTCCAATTCCTCCAACACCTCCTTCTCCACCACCTACAAATACCTCAAGCAACTCATCTCCCATCTCTTCTGAAAATTCTTCCGGTACATCTATACCATCTCCAACTCATTCTACCCCTTTACGCACTCACCCAATGGTCACTCGCTCCCAACATAATATCCACAAACCCATCCAAAAACTTAACCTTCACATCACTACTGTCCCTCCTTCCACACCCCGCTCATACACCCAAGCCTTTAGGGATCCTCACTAGCATGCAGTTATGCAGACCGAATATAATGCTTTAATTAAAAATGAAACTTGGGATCTTGTTCCACGACCACCTGGAGTTAATGTGGTCCGTTCTATGTGGCTATATAAACGCAAATTGCATGCTGATGGCTCACTTGATCGATACAAAGCCCGTTTGGTAGCTGATGGGAAAAGCCAACAGCTTGGCATTGATTGTGATGAGACTTTTAGCCCGGTTGTCAAACCGGCTACCATACGTACAGTTCTCAGTTTAGCTCTTTCTCGCTCTTGGCCGATACATCAGTTGGATGTACAGAATGCATTTTTACATGGTTCACTGCAAGAAACCGTATATATGCAGCAACCCCCAGGGTTTGTCGATCCTTAAAGCCCAAGTTATGTCTGTCACTTGAAGAAGTCTCTGTATGGTCTGAAACAAGCTCCTCGTGTTTGGTTTCAGAGGTTTGCTTCATATGCTACGAGAGTCGGGTTTCAGCACAGCAAAACCGACTCGTCTCTGTTCATTTTTCGTAGAGGATCAGACATTGCGTACTTATTGATATATGTGGGTGATATTATCCTCACTGCATCATCAGATGCATTTTTACATCGAGTAATCTCATCCCTACATGGAGAATTTGCTATGATGGATTTAGGGCCCCTTAACTATTTTCTTGGTATTGCAGCAACGCGAACTTCAGCAGGCATGTTCCTTTCTCAGAAGAAATATGCTATGGACATTCTCGAACGGGCAAACATGGTAAACTATAATCCGTGCAAGACTCTGGCTGACACATATTCTAAGCTTAATGACACAGGCACCCCAGTTGTTGATCTTACTTTGTACCGTAGTCTTGCGGGGGCATTACAGTACCTAACATTCACTAGGCCAAATATTACTTATGCGGTTCAGCAGATTTGTCTTTTCATGCATGATCCTCGAGAGCCTTACTTCTATGCTCTCAAACGTATTCTTCGATATGTTCGGGGCACCATTGACCATGGCCTTCAGCTGTATTCTTCCTCTACTACTCAGCTCACAGCCTACTCAGATGCTGATTGGGGTGGATGCCCCACTACACGGCGGTCTACATCTGGCTATTGTGTTTTTCTTGGTAATAACCTGCTATCTTGGTCTTCAAAACGCCAAAACATAGTGTCTCATTCTAGTGCCGAAGCAGAATATAGAGGAGTTGCTAATGCAGTCACCGAAACAGCATGGTTACGCAATCTTCTTATTGAGCTTGATACTCCTCTCTACACTGCAACCATTGTTTACTGCGACAACGTTAGTACTGTCTACATGTCCTCTAACCCAGTTCAGCATCAACGGACCAAGCACATTGAGATCGATATCCATTTTGTTCATGATAAAGTTGCTAATGGTCATGTTCGTGTCCTTCATATTCCATCTCGCTATCAGTATGCAGACATTTTTACAAAAGGACTACCTTTATCTCTGTTCACTGAGTTTCGATCCAGCTTGAGCGTTCGACAGCCTTCTCCCGCTCAAACTGCGGGGACATATTAGTGTGTATTATTAGCCCATTAGTATTTATGTATTTATCCCTATGTAAAGCCCAATGGGATCATGGGCTTTAGGTTTTGTGTGTTCCTAGCTCTATATATAGGAGCCTAGTGTAATGTTTGATTCAAGGCAATAACAATAAACACTTTCAGTAGTGATCTTAAACTACTATTATATTTCTTGAATCCATTCAAGTTACATCAACTTTTTCAACCTGACTTTGCAGGTTAATTCATTTTGTGCATGCTGCTATCTCACAGTCACAGGCTTCTATCTCACATCAACTCTTTCAACGTGCAACTTAGATAGCAAGAGCTAAGTCAAAGTTATGGATTCAGGCTTGCACCTTCAGAAATCTGAAGCTTCTGAGATCATATATTCTTTCTTTGACTGAAAAAGAGAAGGAAGAAAATCGTGTGAAGCCTAATTCTTGTAAGTTTTGTGCTTAATCATCATAAAAGAAGGCAGATGTGGAAAATCATGTTCGCATGGAAAGACAAAGTATAGATATATAACTGTTATGTATATAATTTGAATTTATTAAATTATATAAGTGGGCAAAGTTGTTATACATCACACATTAACACAAGGGTTTATGAACACTTCTGCATATATGTGTTTTATGAAATTATGCGTTTTATATTTTTTTGAATATATGATTTATGGTTTATTTTTATCTTTTTAGTTATACATTGTTTATATAGCAGGAAGTTAACTAGACAACGCCCGAGTATAATCGACATGTATATTACTATCCTCTCGGGAGTTTAACTCATTCTGATATATGGACTACAAACTGTTATAATGATCCTACTTTCATCTCGGCATGTTGGGGTAAAATGCCACTAGCTATTGCCACTGTGTATGTAATTTATATAGCATCCATTTAACTAGGCAATGCCCAGGGTATAAAACTAGACATATATTGAAGGTGGGTTGTATATAAAGTGAGGACTTAAGTACTTTGTAAGGAACTGTATGCATAAAATGAGGACTTGTACATTGTATGTTGGTATAATGTCAAATACCGCGTATATATATAGCAACCATTTAACTGGGCAACGTTCGGGTATTAAACTAGTTACATGGCATGATGTGGACAAATTGATGATGTGGACATGAGCAACCGGTTCTAACTAGGATATTTTGTCACCCGATTTACCAAGTTGAGTTATTTAATTGAACAAAATGAATGTTCAGTAACGAAATTAAACATCTTAATAAAGTACAACAACTAAATACTCATATATATTTAAAAACAATTTTTTATTTATATTTAAATGATTTCAACCTTTAAAATATGTATTTGATCAGAACTAGCAAGTCATCTGACCTTTTTACCCTTTTCACAATATTAGGGTTTTAGCATAATCACAATTTCGAAGCTGCCGATTAGATCTGAAAGCATTCTCAAACAACTAATTAAGTTGTCGATCCAATCAAAGGAAACAGTATAATCACTTAAATTAAAATATTAATAATCAGAAATTGGTGAAAAGAAATACCTATATATCATCTATATTCTATATAATATACTAAAGGGGAGTTGCTTAAGAATCTGTGCAAGCTCCCCTTCCCTAATCATGCCACGTGTCCCACTCCCCTTCCCTAATCATGCCACGTGTCCCATCCAAAAAAATATCAATTTTAAATCATGGGTATTATTTTTTAATCAGGAATATTATTTTTTAATTAGGGGTATTTTTTAAAACCCGTGTAAACACGGGTCCCTATACTAGTTACTTAATAAGATCGATCTATAAAAACAACAGGCTTCCTCAAAATTGAACACGTCATGTATTAACACTTCACCAAGTGGATTTGCTTACAATCAAACACGTTGCACATAATACACAGGTGTTCACCAAGGATCTCAAGGCTCACCTTTAATCCCTATTTTGTACCTGTCCTCTTTTACATTCATCCTCTCTTCCCAAAGAGCAGAAATACATGTTTCCCTTAAAGGCGATCGATGGCTAGGGTTTCCTTAGATCAGAGAAAACTTATGAAATTGAAGGTATGTTCTCATTTTTGTTTTCATTACACGACATCAGAGACGGATGAAGTTCACACTTAAGTTTTATTGGTATCAAATACAATTTTTCTTGCTAATTTTGATTTAGAACTTTCTTTATTGTGTTGTTAAACTTGTCTTTTCAAATGTGTTGAATGTGGTTATTCTAATTTGGATTATAATGTGCTAGATGTGGCTATTTTTAATTAGGATTAATAGGTGAATTGATGATACAGGAGGTTGCCCAAATGGTGTTTGATGAAATGTGTCAGAGAAGTCTGGTAGCTGCTACGACTCTTCCTTTTGCTTTTGTCAAACATTTAGCAAGTTATTACTAATAATGCCGGTCTCTATATTTTTGCAGGGATACACGGGACTACATGGGCATTCTCTTTTGTAGGTGATTAACATTTTCCTGTCCTAATCTACCTATTAGAGGTTAATGTTGTGTATGTTTTAGTAGGTTTCTTAATACATGCAAATCTAAAAAATAGCTGTTGTAATTAGATTAGATGTTCTTGGATTTACCATTTTTATGGTTACTGATGGTACTTTCACAATTCAGTTCATATATGTTTTCCATGAACTATAATTCTCTGTGGTTTTGCTCAAGTGTACAAAGTGAAAGGTAAAAAGAAATGAAAGGCATCTATTCATATAAAATTGTAGTTCAATTTACCGAAGTATTTTGTAGAGATTGTAAATTGTTGCGACTCTGTATCTTTTTTTTATTGCATAGCAATTCTATATAATATCTTGGTAAGGTTTGTGGTTTGTGGCTATAATAAGGCATAACAAGGTTTGTGAACTGAAAGAACTTGGTAGTATGGGCCTTACCTTAAGGTTACTTTACCATTTCTAAAACTAGACACGTCAACTCTTTATAGGTCTACATGTCAGTGACCAAATAATCCTCATTAAACGATATCGACTTCTCCATGCTCAATCTGTCTCTTGTACCATGGGCTGGTTATTTGGGGAATCATCAGACGTATTGATACATACGGTTCTTGATAGATCTTCCTCTTCTTCTATGCCGAAAATTATCAGTGTTTTGATCTACTCTTTGTTATTTTGATTTCATTAATAATACAAGATATGTTCGATGATCGGGGGACAATATATGTTCGACGATTGGGGGTTTTATTTTATTATGCATTTATTGCTATTTACATTTTGTTGTTAGCAGCGGCCTGCAGGTGGTTGGCGCTTAAGCTTAACACCAGTCTCTACGGATCAAAATCTTCCCAACATGCCTTAAAAGGTTTTGCCTTATATATGATCGGGGATGCATCTGAAGTGGTATTATGTGAAACTTTTTAAGTCTATGCTTCGTATATAGTAAGTAGTCCAACTTGATGTGTTTTTTGTGGTAACCTGCTTAATTGATAGCTTAAGCGTTTGAGCTTGCATTCATGAAACCAACATTACATGTTTTTGGTACTAATTTAGTAGGAATCTAATGTATAAGCTTGCTAAGTTGTTATAGTGGATAAAGAAGATAATGAATGGTGTCTAAGTGTCTATGTATATTTGGTAGATTATAGCTCAAGTTATTTGTGCTTATCATTTGCAACTGGACTAATGACGGCTTACAAGACTAAACTGCAAAATGATTAAGGTAAATTTAGATACCAAAAGCTTTGTTAGCATAGTTTCAGGTCATACGTATACACCAGTTACTCCTCTTTGACTAATACAACAGCCATTGTTATCTTAATTTAGAACACTGCGCGTATTCCTAGCAAAACAATTGAGTTGTCAACAAAGAAAAGTTGATGCCCATCCTTTTCTTATTTTCGTTACATCTGTATTTAATAATCGAACTCAACTTGCAAATGAAATGAAAAACTCATGAATGTATTTGCGTTTCTCTGTTTTGCAGATTAAAAAGGAGACGAGTGATATTTATCGTTGTGACAAATGAAATGGTCACTAAAGGCCATTTTTCTTGTAGTGTGATATTTATCATCGTGTTTGTGTGAATAACATGGATGCTTGTTAGGTTTCACTCACTCCTAATTGTAACAGATCCTCTGACTTCTAAGATCGGTGATAATGTGAGAATGCTTTCCGATATCACTTTCTTATTTTTTTTTTTAACACAGCCTGGTTTGTCAAAGACTTCATGTCGATTGATTGAACGATTCATTATTTTTAAGGTGTTAAAATTAAAATGGAATATTTGTAGATGGTACCAGTGATGTGATGGAGAAGTTCGTTTATGGGATTACAAGTTTCATATAGGAGTGAACATTAATTACTTGATGAAATTAGGCACGAACAAACGCCAACTGAAATATAATAATTTTCTTGATACTTCTTGCATGTATTGTAGACTTGTTACTCGTAGTTATATTTGGTAGTTACATATGATATCTTTTGTCTGCGATTTAAGTCCCAACATACAAACTTATACTTTTTTGGATGCATATATGTAATCTCATTTACCATTTGAAGACAATGTATTACATCTTTAACAGTCACCATACATAGCAATCCCATGTAAAAACACAAGTTTCTTGACAATAGACGCTAATTTCCATGGGCTGTGCATTTGCACGGCCGAAAGCGTACCTAGTATATCATAGAAAATCGACCAAAACAATATGTAATCAGGCACATGTTCATGTCATAAACAATTGTTATCATCTTATGTGATGATCCACTGAAAAAAAAAATATTAAAAGAAAGTTTATCTACATAGATTTTGAATGATATTATGTTGATCGACCATGGAGCATACACAAACAAGTTTATGTTGAAATTTTGATAAGGTATACAGATACGTGATTATCTTTGAAGCCCAAAAATTTTAAGAAATTTGATTCGGGAGGAAATAGCTTTAAGATAAGAATAAAAAGGTCAAATAACTTATTAGTTAGTATTTAGAATTATATTTTAGAGTTTAAAATTATTATGTAATGATATTTAAATAGTATATTTGGATATGAATGAGTATTTATGGGTTTTCAAAGGATATTGATGTAATTATAATATTTGCAGGGATATTAACGTAATTTAGATGGTTTTGAAGGATATAGACATAATTCTCCCTTGTATAATACCCTGTTTATAATGCAACGAGGTTTCTTTACCCATCTAATCTAATAGTGCAAATTATATTAAATTTTACTTATCTTCTAAATCCAATTTAAATAAGGGTTTATGGACTGGATCACCAATATACTTTCATTTTTGTCCTAATGTTACCAACGTACACATTTTATTACCAAAGTCGACAACATACTTTAGAATTCTGTCTCGATGTCACCATTTGTTAACCGGTAACCGGTTGAGCCGGTCACTTTTGTATTAATCGACATTTTAATTTTTTTAATGCCACATGGAATTAACAATACACAGCTAATTTATTAACACCATCATACTTTCGTAGTTGTCCTATTATCACCAACGTACCCATTAATTATTACTGAAGTCGACAACACACTTTCAAATTACGTCTCGATGTCACCCATTATTGTACATCTATCTAAAGTGGAAGTGGATGACGTGGATCAAATGATTTGACGTGGCAATGACACGTCAGCTTTTAGAATTGATAGCAGGTTATGAAAATAGACGTTGGTGACATAAACACATAAGTTGAGAGTATGTTATCGACTTTGATAATAAAATAGGTACGTTGGTGACATTGGGACAAAGAAGAAAGTACGTTGGTGATTCAGTCCATAAACCCTTTAAATAAAATAACCAAATTCTATGACAAAGTTAGTAAATTTACCTATGTAATGGGTAGAAAAAGAACATGTAAATGTAACCCATTGAACTCACGGCATTTACTTTCTTATACGTACGCATAAAGCAATACAGGTGGGAGTATTGTATCTTTTGGTCTATTAATTCATGTGTTTAAGTGTTTTAGTCGATTCTTAGTTTAGTAACATCGGATTAGTTTATAAAAAGTATTACTTGGTCTATCAATTCATAGTAGGAAAGTAAATATAAAATTTTTTTATGAAATGATTACAAGTATCAAAATTCGACAAAATAAAAATTAAAAGTTATACATAAATCATAATAGGGGCATGTAAGATCAAATTGCTCAAATGTTAAAGGCCTCACATTGGGCTGTAGAGATACATGCCCACATGAAATATTGGTGACCCAATTGGCCCAATGCGTTTCTATTGGATTATCTTGGGCACTACCTAGGCATGAACAAAACCGGGTATTCGTCCAACCCAACCCGACCCGAAACCCGAACCGGGTTTTTTCAGGTTTCAACCGGGTTTTTGACTGGGTTCTTGACCGGGTTTAAACCGGTTTTTCGGGTTTTATCCGGGTTTTTGACCGGTTTTCCAACCCGACCCGATTTCAACCCGGTTTCGAATTCAAAAAACCCAACCCGGTTTGGTACCCGCCGGGTATTAAGAAAACCCGAACCGGGTAGGGTAAAACCGGGTAGGTTCGGGTCTGGTATTCGGGTTTAAAATCGGGTAGGGTATAAAACCCGGTTTTTTTGTTCACCACTAGCACTACCTATCGTCCAAACCTAAAAGAAATTTCAAAGATAATGATATCCACATCACGTATTTTTAATATAAACACCAGCAGATTCCGAAAATTTGGTGGTCGGAAATTCGCACGTCATTCTCGTTTTGTTATCGGTTATAAACAAAAAGAAAAAAAGTGAATATATTTTGTTTTGATGTTTTGGTGATATTAATAGGTAGTTGAAAACATCACACAAATCGTTCTTTAAGTTGACTTAAATTTAACTTAATTTTATTGGTAGTCCTTTACGATTTTTAATTACACCAATCATTCTTTATTTTGAAACTAGTTACGTCGATAGTCCTTTAGACTAACGACCGTTAACTATTCATTAAAAAGGACCATGTATAATATTTTTATTTTTTTTATTCGTTGAAACTATACATGTCCTTTGAAGATTCAATCTCATTAAATAGAGTTTTAATTTAACATCTTTGTACTTTTTTCTTTAAAAAAAACCTTCAAATGAGCATCTTTCTGATTTAGTGTAGAAATTTCTACATTTTCCCGTTGTCATTTTTCATTCAAATTCTAGGTGAAGTTCACAAACACGTGAATGATGTAACAAAAACCAAATTTGGTTGAATAGTTTTCAAGAAGGTGGTGTCATTCTAAGAATTTTTGTTTGAGCTGAGTTGATTAGGTTTTTATTTGAAGATGATAGTGGTATGAAGGATGAAAGGTTCCAAAGGGCCAAAACTGTTGAATTCCTTTTTGTATTCGAGATCTAATTGTAGATATTGTTGAAATTCATTAGCCTGTTCTTTTTTTATTTGTACAGATCCTGTTTTGTTTTTTTTGTTGTTGTTGACGATGCTAAAATAGTTTTTATTAGGAATTGTTTTAGATGAGATACTTTGATGCTACAAATATTATTGATGATATTATCGATGATATGAACTGATAAGGAAGTTAAATATTAAATATATAAATTAAATTAGGAAGTAGGTTTGAATTGTGGAAGAAGATGAAGGGTATTTTAGTGATTTTACATGACTTAACAAAAATAGTTAACTGAAAACTAACGGAAGGACAAAGGCAGCGAAATTAAGATCACGAGACAAAAGATGCGAGAAAAAAAGTAAAAAGACAAAATTAGCAAAACGACAAGACCACAGGGATAAAAATTGCAGTTTACCCTAAAAAATAATAATCTATATTTAAGGGTGTGCTTGGTTGCGAGCTTTTACCATTAAGGAATGGGTAAAGGAATATATATATAGGCTCGGTTGAATATAATATAATCAATCATTACTTGAAAGTGGGTAATGGGCCATTACCCAATAAATTATTAGGGAATTAGGGGATGGTTCAGATTGCTCTCTAATTTTCCTAAATAATACGGAGTAGTAATTAATTTTGTTCCGGTTCCTCAACTCTCGGCTCTCTCACAACACCCACACATTATTAATCTTCATCAAAATTGTAATTGTAATTCTTTTAATGTGATACAGACCAATTAAGTCACGTGTTTGGCATGTGAGTCGTAACAGAAATAAGGTCACGTGAGCAGCTTGTGTTGAGAAGTTAGTTGCAGTCGTTAGACTATATAGCAAATACATGTAAGAAATTTTAGTAAGCTTTTGATAATAACTCAGTTGAGTTTTCTCTTTGCTCTCTCTTATGATTGTAACCTGATTAGGGTTCAATTGAACTCCATTAATGAACTTCTTCTTTGAGTTTCTATTCTAATTGCTTGAGATTCCTAGATTTAGTTCGAGTTTGCTTTTTCATTTCTTTGATTTCTAAAGCAAACGTATCAATTGGTATCAGAGCCACTTTTCTGGCCACTTTGAAATCGAAAAAATAATAATCCCAGTTCAACCATGGTGAGTGCTCGATCAACAAATCCGAATGAAAGTATCAGATTGTCTTATCAAAGAATTCTTGATTCCATGGCGGATATAAACAAGAAATTAGAGGTCTTTGCAAACAATCAAAAGTTTGTGATTGTTGAGGTACAAAATTTAAGAGAAGAAATGCAAGGTAAAGATCAAAATCTGCACTTTTCAAGTTACGGTATTAATGATTTGGGTTGTAATTCACAGTTTGTTAGTAACTTGGGTGTTTCAATGGTAAATGATAGTTGTGTGGTAGGCAAAATTGAAAACAAGGAAGTTGCACGCAAGGTGTTTGATAAAATGCCAACTAACACAATTCTCAAACAAGATGGGACGGTTCAAGAGTATTACGATGCATTTGATACTTTGTTCAAAAATATGGGTTTAAATGAATCATACGTCATTGATATATTCATTTGGGGGTTGCACCCGGAAATTGAAAAGTGGGTTAAGGTGTATAAACCCAAAACACTTTCGGATGCCTATTGTGTGGCTAAGATGCAAGAAACAACTAACAACCTGATGAAGGGTAACATCAATCCACCATTATTGCAACATACTCCCAAGGTTGAAGATGCAAATGAGGTAAAGAACAACACTGATTTGGTAAGTCTTACGAAAGGGAAAATCAGTCCACTCTTGCATCTTAATGATTCAGATGAAGTGAATGATGGTTGTGATTGTTGGGTCAATCTTGATAAGTCCAGTGAAGTGCTACCGAACAACAATTGTTTGGAATCATTGTCTTCTTCAAACTTTAACGACTTAAGTGTTGTAGAAAGCAACAACGCTTTAGTTGTTATTGGTGATATTTGTGAAAAAGATGATAATGATTGTTAGATCGAGTCTAACCAGGCGTCAGAGGATATTAAAGATGTAGTTGTGGTTAGTAATGATGTAAAAGATGAATATGTAAATGCTATTCGTGTTAGCCCGAGTTCTTTGGTGTATTTCGATTTGTGTGAATCTGATATTGTGAATGAAGAACCTATTAATGGGACTATCCAAATTCACGGTGAGAATCAGAATTATGGATCAGAAGGGGCTGCAATTATTAAACAGGTGCATCTAAGTACTTCCTTTTCTTATTCAATAGAGAATAATCGTGTAAATTTGCAAGTAAAGAATGTTATTGGTTACTCAAAGAGGATTAGAGTGGATCAACTCAGAAGTTCAGTTCAAGAGTTTAATGATGAAACTGATGAGATTGCTCTTTATGTGATGATTGTCAACACTACTAACAAGAAAGCATCTTTTGATCAACAAAAACTTGACATTTGGAAATGGTATAAAAAGAAAGAGGCATGTGTGAATTTTGATATATGGAAATGGCCTAAAAGGAAAAAGACTTGTAGCAATATAATACAGATTGAAAATGTATCAAATGAAGTCATTGGAAAGGTTAATAACAGATTTGAACTTGAGCTTATAGCAGCGTGTATGAGTGATGGTCCAAAGCATGAAGAAAATAAAGTTGCAAAGGATGATAATTCTAGCAAGTTAGAGCATCCAACACATCTAATTAGTCATGTTGAGTTGGTCTTAGCTAAAGAGTTGGGTTGGATTAAATATTTCAGGGATCGATTCAAGAGGAAGGCAATGATGCACTTGTGGCCCAAATGGAAGTCTAAACAGGGTTGTTTCGACAATGTTGTTGCAGCCCGTTACAAAGATCTAGATAACCAGAAGTTGTTGGGTGAATTTTTTGGGTTACTAATAGCAGTGCTAGAAAAGTGACACACATTATTGTTTGGGTTTTGAGTTTGGAAAAAGATTCCTCAATATGGTTTTCAACTTACCCATTGGCAATTTTTGGTAGGTTTCATGACTTTAAGGAATTTTCTGCTGCAACTTTGTTTGTAGTTGATAATTCAGCATTTGCTTTTGGCCATGAGAAGTTCATATGTGATTTGATCAAGTCTAGTATTACGACTTGCTGTTTACATAAGGGTTAATAATGGTTTAATACCCAAACTTTCAACTTTTTTTCGTTTTAACACCTCAACTTTTTTTTTAACGTTTTAACACTCCAACTTATAGTTTGACCACAATTTAATACCCAAACTTTCAATTTTTTTTCGTTTTAACACCTCAACTTCCTTTTTAACATTTTAACACTCCAACTTATAGTTTGACCACAATTTAATCCCTTTAGTTTGTTTGTCCGTTTAAAATTACACTTCTGGATTTTTTTTGTTAACTCTTTAGTTTGAAATAATCAAGATTCGATTTGAATATACTAGAAATTCTTCTTATGTGTTGTCTATTTAATATGTATTCTATTAATCCTTCAAAGAATACTAAGATTAGCTAACATCGGGATCTCGAATATTTAGAATGTTATTATCCTGTTAATTAGAGCACACGGAGTGGCAGTGTTCTCATCAAAATTCTTCGTCGAGAACGCCGTAAAATGGCGTTCTGCCACTCCGTGACGGCGTTCTCGACAGCGTTCTCGTCAGCGTTCTTGCTTCAAAATCCTCTTTCAGACGCTGTATCAAACAGTGTCCTCACTTTTTTATTATTATTTTTTTCTATTTTTTGATTTCAAAGGTATAAACTTTAATATATATATATATATATATATATATATATATATATATATATATATATATATGTCCAGAACACTGTCCAGAACACTGTTACCACTCCACAAAATCCTCACCACAAAATTCTCACTCAGAACACTGTATTTAGGTCGTCACCACTCCGTGTGCTCTTATAGTTTATTATTGTTATAATTCTAACTTATTACCTGGTCAGATTTTAACCAGGGTATTTATAACCGGTAATCTGCTGAATCGGTAATGTTTAAATAATTGACTAGAAATACTCAATTATCGTTTAATACCCATTTATCATTTTTTAGCAACATACATTCATTATAAATAGCTTTTCATATAACTAGAAATATTATACACGAAAACATTATAAAAATATATCGCTATCAAAATAAAACATTATAAAATTAATTGTGATGACACGTTACAATTAATTTATAAGCATTTAAATCATATATATGTACTTATCAAAAGAATCCAGAAGTGTAATTTTAAACGGACAAACAAACTAAAGGGATTAAATTGTGGTCAAACTATAAGTTGGAGTGTTAAAACGTTAAAAAAGAAGTTGGGGTGTTAAAACGAAAAAAAGTTGAAAGTTTGGGTATCAAGTATTGGTCAAACTGTAAGTTGGAGTGTTAAAACGTTAAAAAAAAGTTGAGGTGTTAAAACGAAAAAAAGTTGAAAGTTTGAGTATTAAATCATTATTAACCCTTTGCATAAAGTGGGTAACGGGATTGTGGTTTTACATGTAATGAGAGTGGGAAATTTAGAGGAGGTAGAGAATGAGACACAAGCTATGAGATACATGGTACTAGTTGTGTACTCAGTTTTGATGATGCTTAACTTTCAATTCACGATGGTAGTTTCATCTGGTGACAAATGCCAAATCACGATGGTAGTTTCATCTGGTGACAAATGCCAAATCCACTAAATTGATGTTACGAATAACCCAACTGATCAAGAAGCATGGGGCTATATGTGACATTGTAAAAAAAATGTAGTGGAAACATTAGTAAACCTTCTTTAGTGGATATGGTTACTCTTGCAAAAAAGTCATTTGCTTATGATGAAATCGTTACTTTCTCTTATGTAGATCAAGTCTTTCTCAGTGCCAACGAGAATTGAAACCTGACTTAGTGGCACTTTCAGATAGCATGTAGAGATGTATCAAGATAGGATTCTTGAGGACAAGAATCTTTTAAGGGGGGATGTATTGATACAGACCAATTAAGTCACGTGTTTGGCATGTGAGTCGTAACAGAAATAAGGTCACATGAGCAGCTTGTGTTGAGAAGTTAGTTACAGTCGTTAGACTATATAGCAAATACATGTAAGAAATTTTAGTAAGCTTTTGATAATAACTCAGTTGAGTTTTCTCTTTGCTCTCTCTTATGATTGTAACCTGATTAGGGTTCAATTGAACTCCATTAATGAACTTCTTCTTCGAGTTTCTATTCTAATTGCTTGAGATTCCTAGATTTAGTTCGAGTTTGCTTTTTCATTTCTTTGATTTCTAAAGCAAACGTATCATAATGCTATTGTCATATCTAATTTAATATAATTGATCAAACTCTGATCAGAAAATTTAACCGCAAGTAAGCAATCTAGTGGAATATTAAATTAGAGGTATATCTTCTTTTCAACCTATTACAACTTTTCTTTCTTGGTACAAAAGTTTAGAAGATAAATAAAAACTCATAGGGTGAGGTTGAAGGCATATCAATGAATACTAATACGCTGCTGTTACTTCGTGTTGATTTTACCACTACAAAAACTCCTCTTTAAGATATTAAACTAAGGTACATTAAAAATACAATTTATCGTTGCCGCTTGTTTAGTACGGATGTGATACACGAGTTAAGATATTGGATAAATTTCTCATCATGATTATACAGTGTGTTAATTCACCAAACAACAAATCCAGTAATTATAATGATGTCTTTACGTAAACCAAGCGGCTGTAATATAATGATTACTAGACTCTATACCTGTGTATTACACGGTGTTGGACGGAAAAAAATAGATTTTAAAAGTTGTTGATATGAAGACATCATCAAATCAAATTGTGATATGATAATGGTCCTAATATATTACGAATACCTATTGTGATATGATAATAGTCCTAATGTATCACGAATAACTATTTGGATAAAGTTATCATAATTATTTTTCTTTATATAATAAATAACTAATGATTTATGATGTCACTAAAACCTACTCCGTATAATTTAGCTAATTGGACAAAACTGAGTAATAGTATTGGTTGATTAGATTTTTGATGACATCATCAACTGTTTCTTATATATAATTTAAGATATTCTCTTGCATTCTCTTACCCTTTCCCTTTCCTATTCCTTAATTTGAATCAAGCAACCCTAAGTATGTACCTTCAAATAAGTGCCCCAGATAACAATAGTTAAAGCACATAAAAATAAACTAAAGAAAAACTATTATATGCATGATAGTCGAATACAAGTACGGAAAATGACGTACTTATCAAGCGATAACAACCATTGTCAATATAATTGGCCATGGTCTAAATTGCGCACCATACTTGACATGCTCATTCCCATAGACGAAGTCAATAAGGTCTTGAGGTATATCCGGTCCCCCTACGTTTTTTTCAATCCAGCACACTCCCGAAATGAACCCCCAATGACGGATTAAGGTAGCCATCCATTCATCTACTCTTACGGATGTCCCAGGTTCCTCATCCATCATCAAATTAGCACATCTTGTAGAAATCCACTTAAACCTTAGTGCTTCCAGAATCATGACCACGATGGCCGCAATTCTTTGACTAAAATTATTGTTCATGGGTCTATAGTCCAGAGGCGGAGTTGTTCATGAGTAGCACATGCTACACATGAAATTTTAATATTTAGTATAAAAAATCAACATTCTTTAATTATGGCTTATACGTTCTACACTTGAAAATATCGTAACGCTTGTCATATTTAAACTTAACGGAACCCATTATTGGCAAAAGCCCAAATTAACTTTTATAAGCCCATGTAGCTCTCTACCCAAACTTTTAATAAAATAAAATAAACTAATAATTATCATAATAAGGATAGTGACGAAGTTAGTCGAAGTCGTCGACAATGTTTTGAAAACAGTTTTTTAAGTCGGACCGATGAGAGGTCGGTTCCGGTTGAACCGATCTGACCGCCGGCCCAAACCGGTCAAAACTCAAAAAAAATGTTTTAAAAACCGGTCAAAACCGGTCCGGTTCCCGGTTCAACCGGTCAAAATCGGTCCGTTTGACGGTTCAACCGGTCAAAATCGGAAAAACCCACGGTTCGTTGACTGGTCAAACTTAGCCCAAAACAACAAGTTGTCAAAAAACCCACAGGTTGTCAAAAAACAACAAGTGTGGCACGAAAAGAAACAGCAAGCAATTTATACTCAAAAAGATTGCAACGTCGAATCTAAGGAAGGTTTAAATGTAACATCTGGAAAGAAGATGTTGGAACTCACAATGGAAGATTGCATGAATCTTGTAACAGAAAGCTCATCATTTTTAGCCAAGGTAAGAGACATTCAAATCATTCCAAAAATTAACGCTATTATGAAAATGAATGGGTTTGTTGAATTTGATATCACTTACCTTGGGGGAAGGTGGTTATGGATTGATCTAGATGCTGCAAACTCTATAGGTTCGTTTAAATTATCGGTGGAAATGGATAAGATCTTTTCTGAATATCGTACAATTGAGAAAGCTTTCTTGCCTGATGAACGTGCAGTTTGGTTAGATATTGTTGGTATGCCTCTATGTGCTTGGAATTCAAATGCCTTTAAAAAAATTGGTCAATTATGGGGTGAAAGTATTTTTGTTGACTTGGATAAGAGAGAATCGATCGCCAATGGTAAAGTATGCATCGTTACCAGAAACATGCAGAAAATACAAGATAATATATGTGTAAAGGTTAATGGGAATATTTATGAAGTGCATGTCAATGAGTTTGTGTATTGGTCACCCGATTTTGAGGAGACTTCAGAAAGAGAAGAGTCGGAAGAGTCGTCATTTGTGGAAGAGAATATTTCATGTCATGCCTCTGAGGAGAACGAGAATGAATTTTTTGATGATATAAAGGTATCTAAAGATGTTGATAAACAATCTGATATTCAAGCAACAGACGATGATCCATTCAAGGTGATGCACATTATTGAGGATATTTTCCCTTATAATGGTAAAAAATCGAATCCCGTCAGGTCTGCAAAACACTTTCAAGAGAAATACGATCAGCGTGAGCAAGAAAACATTGGGTATACTACGGTTGAGTCGGGTAAGTCCAATGGGACTGGAAAGGGTACGACTAAAGGCTCTGCTGAGATGAACATAAACGAGACAAAGAGTACACATGAAAACTCTAATGAAGTAAAGGTAAACTCAAACGTATCTCGTAACAGCGCTTCTAGATCATCTAACTCTTTTCCTCCTGGATTTAGTCAGTATGCGGAGTCCATAAAAAGGAATAGATCTGTCCTTGAGGGGAAAAATTATAGCAACACGGGGAACTCTTTTCAATCAGTGGGACCCAAACATACGAAGTTTTCTCAAGATGATTTTGTTAGAGTTACTGAATTAGGCAACATTTTAGGCTTGGACATGCCATCGTCATACATGGATATTAGCAGAATTCTAACTAGGACGCGAGAGGTAAATGTGACTCGATGAATATCCTATCGTTGAATATATGTGGGACCGGGGGGAGGGATCCGAACAAATTGCCTAAAATTCACAGTATTATCTTGAAACATGGGATTAATTTTGTTGGTCTCCAAGAAACGTTTCTTAACGAAGATAATTTGTTTGTGTATCGGAAGATTTGGGGTAATATGCAATTTGATTCTGCGTACTCACTTGCTAATGGTCACTCGGGCGGAATCGTATCTATTTGGAATCCTAATGTCTTTATTAAGAAAAGGGTTATATCACTCACAAATATTCTCATAGTCGAGGGGAGCTGGTTAGATATTCAACTTGAGGTGTTTATGGTCAATGTGTATGCTCCACAAGATGAGGATGGGAAACAAAGTCTATGGAGATATATTATTGCCTTCATGGTGAAAAATCCTGGTCATTATATTATTTTTGGCGATTTTAATTCAGTTCGTAACGCGGATGAAAGGTTTGGTTCCTCTTTTTCTAGTATTAACGCAACAGCTTTTAATGATTTCATTGTTAATGGAAATCTTATTGATGTTCCCTTGGGAGGGTATAAATTTACTCGTGTTGACAAGTCATGTTCTAAAGGTAGCAAACTTGACAGGTTTTTAGTATCTAATACACTTTGGATGAATTTAGGCCCTTTTTCTGTTACTGCTTTGGATCGAATTATCTCTGATCATCATCCGATATTTTTTACAAGAAGTAAAACTGATTATGGGCCTATACCTTTTAAGGTGTATCATTCTTGGTTTGAAGAGGAGGGTTTTGATAATGTTGTTAATGAATTCTGGTGCCATGGTAATTATGAGCGATCTTCGTCTGCCATTATTAATCTCAAGAATAAGTTGAAGGGTCTAAAAGGGAAGATAAAGGAGTGGAAGCATGCTAAAAGAGATAGGAATTTGGAGCTCGAAAACCTCAATGGCGAGTTGAGAAAAATTGATGAGATAATAGATAACAGGGGAAACATTGCAAATGTCGCTGATATTCGACACAACATTATTGATAATATTTGCAAGATTGAAAGTCGAAACAAGAAGGATATTATTCAGAAATCGCGAAATAAATGGTGTGTGGAAGGGGATGAAAATACCAAATTTTATCATGGGATTATTAATAAGAAAAGGAATCAATTGGCAGTGCGTGGTATCAAACATAATGGTAGCTGGATGGAGGAACCAAATGATGTCAAACAAGTCTTCAGAAATCAATTTATTAGCAAATTTGCGTCTCAAGCTACCATTCCTATTGGACGTCCTAGTTCCAGGTTTAAAAAACTTTCATTGGAACATATAAATACGCTGGAGGCGATGGTGATTATTGAAGAGGTCAAAGAAGCAGTATGGGAGTGTGGTAGTGAAAAAGTGCCAGGACCAGATGGATATACATTTGGATTTGTTAAAAGATATTGGAGTATTTTGAAGGAGGACTTTTTCCGGGCGATAGCGGAATTTTTTGCTAAAGGAGACATTCCTATTGGCTGCAATTCGTCTTTTATCACTCTCATCCCTAAGATTGATTCTCCTCTGATTGTTAATGATTTTCGGCCAATTAGTCTTATAGGGGTGATTTATAAAATAATCGCCAAGATCCTAGCTTCCCGTATTGCTCAGTTTATCGATGATGTAATTGATCCGGTTCAATCTGCTTTCATAAAGAATCGTCAAATTCTGGATGGGCCTTTGGTATTGAATGAGTTAGTCCATACTTTTAAAAAAAGGAAGAAGAAAGCCATGATTTTTAAAGTGGATATTGCTAAAGCCTATGACACACTCAGTTGGGAATACCTTATGTTGGTTTTAAATTTCATGGGTTTTGGAAACAAATTTCGGAAATGGATTTCATCATGCCTGCATTCTGCACGGTCATCGATCATCATTAATGGCAATCCGACGTTAGAGTTTAATTTGGGTCGTGGGCTCCGGCAAGGTGACCCTCTTGCCCCATTTCTTTTCATTTTAGCGATGGAAGGCTTTCATGTTGCTATGGAAGACGCAAAAGCTGCTAACATAATTAAGGGAGTGTCAATTGGCGATATTAACTTTTCACATTTAATTTATGCCGATGATGTTGTGGTTCTAGGTGAGTGGTCTCGTGAAAACTTTATTCATATTATTGATCTATTTAACTGTTTTTATCTAGCTTCAGGTTTGCAAATCAATCTTAATAAATCTAAGTTGTATGGGATTGGTGTTCCGGATTCCGAGGTCAATCATATGGCAGGCATTGCGGGTTGCAAGGGTGAAAAAATACCTTTTCTGTATCTTGGGATGCCTATTGGGGCGAATATGTGTCGGCTAAGCTCATGGCAACCAGTTATTGATAAATTCAGTAAAAGATTGTCGAAGTGGAAAGCTAAGTTACTTTCGTTTGGGGGGAGGTCTGTGTTGGTAACTTCTGTACTTGGTGCCTTACCTACATATTATCTTTCTCTGTTTTCGTTGCCGAGGGCTATTTGTAATAAACTTGAGATGATGAGAGCTGGTTTCTTTTGGGGGAATGAAGCGAAGATTCATTGGGTTAAATGGGAGATGGTTCTTGCTAGTAAAGATGATGGCGGTCTTGGATTTGGTAGTTTACAGTCATTTAATAAGGCTCTATTATACAAATGGAGATGGAGATTCCACAATTATTCGGACGCTTTTTGGGTTAGAATTATCAAAAACCTTTATCCATCTCGGAATTTTATAACGCATCAAAGGTTTTCTGCTAATCCTGGCCCGTGGTATAAGATAATGAACATAATTAATGATCTCCATGATGAAAATAAAGTTCCTTTTTCGGCAATCAAAAGAAAAGTTGGTAATGGCGCAGACACTGCATTTTGGAATGAGGTTTGGTTGGATAATTGTTCTCTTGCAAATAAATTTCCGAGACTCTACAACCTGGAAGTGGACAAAGATGTTGCTATTAGAGATAGATGGGACGGCCGAAGATGTACATGGAATTGGAGGAGGAATATTCGAGGAGGGGTGGAAGAAGATCAATTTAACCAGTTATGTGAAGAAATAGCTCATGTTACGATTGGGAATTCATCGGACAGATGGGAGTGGAACTTCAATAATATGGATACTTTTCAAGTTAACGGGTTACGTAAGGTATTAGATAAATATACATTGCCTTCGCATCACATGGTAACTCGATGGAATAAACACGTGCCCCGAAAAGTGAATATTCATGTTTGGAGACCGCTTAAAGATAGACTTCCAACTCGTTTCAATCTTTGGTTTCGTGGAATCTATAATAATTCTCTTCTTTGTCCTACATGCTTTAATGGTATTGAGACAATTACGCATGTTCTGTCGGATTGTATTATTGCCAAAAAAACATGGACGTCAATTTCGACTTGGTTGGGCTATAATATTCCTTATTGGTTGTCTCATACTGATTTGTTGGATCAAACCTACTCCTTGAAGACGAACAAAAAAATGAAGGATATCATTTCGATCATTATATATGCAACTTGGTGGGAACTTTGGAGATTTAGAAATGAAACCGTCTTTCATTCAACCAAAAAGCGATACATCAATCTTGTCGACTCGATTATTTTGTTTTCTTTTCAGTGGTACAGCTGCAGGTATAGGAACGCAAACATGAAGTGGGATGAATGGCTCAAAAATCCCTGTTCGATTGATTGAGAGGCATTTGCTTGAAGCGTTTATTTTTATTTATTGTATCGTATCCCCGAGACTTGTTTGGGACTGCATCAAAAACATCATGGGGTGAAAACCAGTGGCGTGGCCTCCATTGATGGGGGTTTTTCTCATGTCTTGGTATATCTGTAATCGGCATGAGTTTTTTTACCCTTTTTGCAGTCTTAGCAGTTAAAGTCCCGGGTAGAATCTAGTCTATGTATCATGTTTTATGTCTAGATTTTGGTCTTTGTTCTATTTGCCTCTAGCATCTTGCTAGTTGGTCCTTTTTAATATAATTCTTCTGCCGTTCAAAAAAAAAAAAACCAGTTTTCAACCGGCCGGAAATCCCAAAAATCCCGGTCTGACCGGACTAGTCTAACTGGTTTTCAAAACATTGGTCGTCGATACATTTTTTTATTTACAAAACTTTTTTGTGCGATAAGGAGGAAGTTGTTATGCTTAATTTTTTGCAACCGCCGTCATTTCATCCTAGCTCCCCCACTGCTATAGTCAATGTTTCTTAAATCTATAATTGCGGTGATGAATGTCGATCGTGGTTGTATCATCCACTCCCATTTCATTGTACATTTGCTCTGAATCCAAATTTTGTAAATGCGGCGACAAATGTTGATCGTGGTTATATCATCCACTCCCATTTCATTGTAGTTTGCTCTAATCCAAATTTTGTTCCACCCGGGAACAAACACGAATACTCGAGTGGCTCATTCATTTGACCAAATCCGTAGAGCTTTGTACCAATTCAAAACGCAAGGAGATACAACTAGTTACTATAAATATATGCATAAATCTCCACGTCTTCTTCGTCGCGCCTAAATCTTATTATTATTAATCTACCTTTAACATATTTTGATTTTCATATTCAGTTAAGAACTCTTGAATATTGTTTATAGTATCATTGTAGTTATTGACATTATGTAACACCCCCAAATTCGTTTAGCGGAAGCAGTGGTATAAGCTGGGGATGCCACATTTACATTGTACATGCATACATATCAGAGCTTATGATTACAACAGAACATATATTAAGATACCAAAAGTATTAGTTACAAAGTTTTACGATTACTCGAATCGTACGAATGTCAAAGTAGTTGAGTTTACAAAAGTAGATTTCGTAAATATGACTAAACAGTTTTAGTTATATAAAAGAAATCTTGTTGTCAAAAGTTGGCATCCTATTCCTTTGGGTCGCCTATATTCCAATGTGCAGGCGGTTCTTACGTGCGCAGCTAATTCCCTGAAAAACATAGTAAAAGTCAACAACGAGGTTGAGTGAATTCACATGTTTTATGTTTGCAATAGTTGATCGTTAAACCAAATACGTTTCAAAAGTAGTCGTTTGTAGGAAAGTTCGTATCCTAGTTCCAAGTATGTTTTGTAGGAAAGTTCGTATCCTAATTCATGATATGTTTCGGATTTCGACAAAATTATAAACGTAATTAACACGCATGTCTAGGCTAATTCCCTACTTTGAGTGAATTCACAATGCATTTTAGAGGTAAGTCTAGCAAAGCCCAACTAGTTAATACGCGTAGTATTACGATTCATAATTGGTTATAATTATGTACAAAACAATTGGGACAAACGCGACAAAAATATACGACTGTTGGTGAACAAAATTTTTTAATAAAACGAAATTATTAAATAACATTAACAACCTTTAAATATTATGTTGATAATATTTGCAAAGTATTTTATAACGTTTATTGCGTAAACTGAAATGAAACAAAGTTAAAATTTTATAAACTTAACTAAATTATTTTAATAAAATATCGCAACTAAAATATATTCTAAAAGATAATTAAGATTTACCAATTAAAAGTGATTTAATAATTAACGATCGGGTAAACGAACACGGGTAAAATACCACAATACGGGACAAACTCCCTTCCCCTTTCCCTTTGGTAAAAACCGGCCCCTCAACCCCCTCCCCACCTCATTTGATATCTTTCACTCTCTCTCTCTCTATACTCTCATCCTCTCCACCTTCTCTCTAAAAACCACACCAAACTCTACAAAATCCACAAAAACTACACCAAAAACACATCGAATCAACTAGCTCCTTTGGAATAAAACGATCACGGAGTCACGATCCACATTTCTACCTTTTCGGATTTCAAAACCGACACGCGTAAGTTTCCAACATTTCCCCGTAAATCTTTAGATTTCGAAGTTTTCTTTGATATTTCGTGTTTAATATACTTAATATAACATGTTTTAGTGTTTTCATCAACTGATTATGTCCAAAAATGACTCAAAATTACGTTTTTAATACCAAAAATACGAACAGCTCGTCGGGCGAGCCGAGTCGAGTAGCGAACCGAACCGAGCTGCGAGTCGAGCAGCGAATCGAACCGAGCTGCGAGTCGAGTAGCGAGCCGAACCGAGCTACGAATCGAACCATTACGAACTGAACTCGAGAGTCGAGATTGCGAGTCGAACTTCGAGTCGAGCTTGCGAGCCGAGCTGACCTGGTCTACGAACTGAGTTTCTGCCCAACGATTCGACATTCGCGTAACGACAACTACACTTTTACAACGAAACAATTTTAATCATGACTTAATTAAGGAAGTATTAATTACAAAATGTCACCAATAAGTCGTATACATTTTCACAACTACGAAATACAAACGTAAACATTAAACAAACATTTTGGACATAACTTTGTTGTACAAACACTAACATGGATGGTCGAGTTAGACATCCACGTACTTATTAATCTCATACGTTTAGGGCGTTAGGAGATTCTGGACCATACTTGGGCTTAGGTTTGCTAGCACTCGAACGTACTTAACTCAACAGGTGAGTTCACAGCCCCTACATTTACTGTTTTAACTGCTTTGAACAGAGGTGGAAAACATAGTCAAACGCTTTTACAAACATGAACGTATACTCGTTTTACTCGAACGATTTGAGTACTTTGAACGGTTGAAACCTTACACAAAACTGGTATTTATGAAACAACATTTTCATACTATAAACGTGATAAACTTTGTTTGGTAAACCGGAGAACGACCGGTACTGTTTTGGAAATGCTGGAGAACGACCAGCAACACTTTTTACTAAACTGATTGAGAAGTCCCTACGTCTTGGGCACGCATACAAAATCTCTACTACTTGAGCAACTAATGGGTCCTACTGACATGGACCAGATCCTACTGACTTGGATCAGGGATACTGACTTTCCCTACTACACTGGTTTTACCCTTCTGACTTGGGTACTCGATCCTACTGACTTGGATCAGTGATACTGACTTTCCCTACTACACTAGTTTTACCCTTCTGACTTGGGTACTCGATCCTACTGACTTGGATCAGGAATACTGACTTTCCCTACTACACTGGTTTTACCCTTCTGACTTGGGTACTCGATCCTACTGACTTGGATCAGGGATACTGACTTTCCCTACTACACTGGTTTTACCCTTCTGACTTGGGTACTCGATCCTACTGACTTGGATCAGGGATACTGACTTTCCCTACTACACTGGTTTACCCTTCTGACTTGGGTACTCGATCCTACTGACTTGGATCAGGGATACTGACTTTCCCTACGATTATGGTTTTACCCTTCTGACTTGGGTACTTGGATCCTACTGACTTGGATCAGGGATACTGACTTTCCCACGAGACAACTATTAGGATACTGACATTCCTACGAAAACAACTATTAGGATACTGACATTCCTACGAAAACAACTATTAGGATACTGACATTCCTACTATAACTGGTACTGAATTTTGGCAACATCCTAACGAAACATATCATGAATTAGGATACGAACTTTCCACAAAACATACTTAGAACTAGGATACGAACTTTCCTACAAACGACTACTTTTGAAACGTATTTGGTTTAACGATCAACTATTGCAAACATAAAACCTGTGAATTCACTCAACCTCGTTGTTGACTTTTACTATGTTTTTCAGGGAATTAGCTGTGCACGTAAGAACCGCCTGCACATTGGAATATAGGCGACCCAAAGGAATAGGATGCCAACTTTTGACAACAAGATTTCTTTTATATAACTAAAACTGTTTAGTCATATTTACGAAATCTACTTTTGTAAACTCAACTACTTTGACATTCGTACGATTCGAGTAATCGTAAAACTTTGTAACTAATACTTTTGGCATCTTAATATATGTTCTGTTGTAATCATAAGCTCTGATATGTATGCGTGTACAATGTAAATGTGGCATCCCCAGCTTATACCACTGCTTCCGCTAAACGAATTTGGGGGTGTTACACATTATCTACGGAAAATGCTACCCTATGTATAATTTCAGGCCTATGCGTCTTCGCTCTAAGTTTACCCGCCCGTTTCTGTTTGGGACATCCGTCGTAATTAGATGATCCATTTTTGTACGGCTCATCCATGTTGATTTTTCCCAACAGCTCCAAACCTTTAAAAAATTCAAATATAAAAATAAAATACAAAAAAGGTTCAACTAACACAAAAACCCTAATAATACTCACTCTAGTGCGTATACATGTGAGTGAATGTTTTAGATGAACAAAAAACAGAGGAAGATAAAAAATGAATTGTATTACATCTAAAATTACATGAAATTTAGATGCTCTAGTATGAAATGAAATGAAGATACGATGCATGCAAGTGTATGAAATGAAGATACGAAATGAAATGAAACTGAAAATACGATTTGAAAAAAGTATGTAAAGTAAAAATAAGTAAGGAATATATCACGATGTTAATGTTAATGTTAATTCATAGACTAGAATAACAAGTTTAATGATCTCCCATATGTTCTTACAAACTATTATTCTATTAAAGTATTTATTGAATTTCTAAAAGTGCTCTTTATACAACAACATAAATAGCAGTATCGAGATGATCTTTCAAATTGGGGTTGAGTGTTCGAGATAGGACAATTGTACATATTCGTGGATTAAATTTTGGTGTGTATAAGTATGTGCTTTTCTAAAATTAAAAAAAAAAAAAAATCTCTTAGATATAATCTCCATTATTACATACGAATCATTAGTTTTTTATGAGTAAATTGAATATATTCCTTTTAAATATCCTAAGAGCACAAGGAGTGGGAAAGGTAAACCTTCAATGTTTAAGCACTTGATGATCCCAGCTAGAGATCTTAGTATGTATTACTTTGATTGATTATTAATAAGCTTGCGGAATAGTTTATTAATAACTTGAAGAACAAACTTGAATATAACAGAATATCT
Organism: Helichrysum umbraculigerum; assembly: GCA_949592205.1. Lineage (NCBI taxonomy): Eukaryota > Viridiplantae > Streptophyta > Magnoliopsida > Asterales > Asteraceae > Helichrysum > Helichrysum umbraculigerum. The sequence goes on from CATIUR010000001.1 coordinate 338,685,142, forward strand.
AATCAAAAGCTTCAATATTATTATCAATAATACGAACACACAATTGTGTTAGGGTTTACAACCTTGAAGCTAATAACTAGAATGAATCGTATCTATCTAGGTTTTACAGGATCTCTATTTATAACATATAGAGTCCTTTACAGAATCAAACTATTATGGAATCATATCTATTCCATAATTCTCTCTAACAGACTATATCTAACCAACAGTGGTTATCTATATTACTAACAGGGGTAGTACTCGTATATTAACAGTGGTTGAGTACTTGATACAAAATACAAATTACACATTAATAGTGACACTGTTAGACTAAAACTAGTTGACAGCGGCAACTACTAACTAGCAGTGGCAACTACTAACAGCGGTAAACTTCATTCTAGCAGCGGCACAACACTTGTATTCTGAGCAGATCTAGCAGTGGCTCAGGTCTCAACAATCTCCCCCTAAACTTGATCATTCTCAGTAATGAATCAAGTTTCTTCATCTTTCTTTTCATCTTTCTGAGTTTGATTCTGTTTTCTTCTTCTCTCCTCCTCCTTCATTCTTTCCAACTCCATTCTTTTATGGAACTGATTGAGCACCATATATAAAGCATTAAATGCTCCTTCAGAAATCACTGTAGTTTTCAATTGAGATGCAAGCACATTTCTTAGAATCTGAGTTCCCAGAACATATCTCCTTTCATCAAGCATGAAAATTGACATTCCACTTCTAAATAAAATCATATGAACTCCAACTCTAACAAAATGTCTCCAAGTATTCACAGCATCAATACAATGTAAGAACAAATTGATGAATGGCTCAGGCTCAAACAGCATATTCAGACATCTTCCCAATTCTCTTTCCATAATTACCAATGAAGCCTGTCTATCTCCTTGACTGTTTAGCTCAAACAGATCTAGAATGTCCAATCTATTCACATTCTTAAGCACATCAGCAACAGATGACAAATATTGCTTATCACCATTCTCTCTAACAATCTTGATCTGTTCTTTATCACCATCAGCAACCTTTGATTTAATTCCTTCCCATTCTATTATCCTTGAAGATCTATCATGATTAATGTGAATATTTTCTTTATAATCCTTCACTTCTTTGATATATTTCTTCAGCTCTTCTGCATCTCTTTCCAAATCAGAAACTACATTATCAGAAGCAAGTACTCCATTCCATCTGTTCTGCATATTTTGATCAGAAAGCCTTTTGATTTCTCTTTCCTTGACTTCTATTTCCTCTTGCTCTTTCTTTTCAATCCTCTCTTGCTCTTCTCTTCTCACTTGCTCTGCAATCTTCTTTCTATCTTCAGCCAACTTTTGCTTAATGAATTTATCTTTCTGAATCCTTTTCTCAAAATCTTCCTTCTCCTCATTTTGATATTTTCCATATGCCCTTTCCAATTTCTGTACATCCCAACCTTCAAGCACACTTCTTGGTGCATACCTATCACCAAGAATTTTGAGCAAGTCCTTCTTTCTTTGAGCAGCAGTTGGTGGTTTGTTCCTTTTCTTTTCAAGCTCAGCTTGTCTTTTCAACTTTGCCTTTTCTTCATTAGCTTGTTTAAGCTTTGCAAACCCTGGATCCAAACCATCTTTATCATCCTTTCTGTTGATCATATCATGAATCTGTTGAGCAGACAAACCTTGACCTCTTACAGCCATATCATTCAACATCTGTGCAGCTTTTTGAGACAAAGTTACCACACTAGAATCTTCCAGAATAACATCAACATCAGGACCTTCCTTTCTTTTAGACTCAACTGCCATTCTCAACATTCTTTCATCATGTTCCTCCTGAGCTCTTCTAGCCTCATCCAAATTAATTGGAGGCTCTACAACCTTCTTAATCTTTTTCTCTTCTTTTAATTTTCCCTTACCTTTGTCTTTTGAATCAATCTTTGGAAGATCAGACTTAGGTTTGGGTGGTTGTGTAGGCTCTCTGATTGTAACAGGCACTTCTAAAGTCCTGGCAGTGGTCATTGCTGTAGCAGTGGTGAAAATTGGAATACCAGTAGTTGTGACAACAGTGGGAATATTTGAAGTACTAACAGAGGTTAATACAACAGTGGTTGAGTTTGTAGTAACAGGGGTAGGTGTTATAGTAACAGGGGTTGTGATGACAGGGGTTGAAATTAAAGTAGCAGGGGTTGCTGTTGAAGTACCAACAGTGGTAGATACCTCAACAGGGGTAGATACCAAACTACTAGCAGAGGTAGAAACACTACTAGCAGTGGTCAACAATTGAGTTTCAACAGGGGTTTGTACCTTAGCAGAGGTAGACTTTCTCTTTGGAATTGATTTCTTTCTGTTGTAAATCTTCACTCTATCTTCCTCTTTTGCTTCAGGTGTTGACTCTATCAACTCCCCCTTACCCTCTACATCATCAGATTCCATCTTCTCACTTTCAACAGATCTATCATCACTATACACCAACCTATCACTAAAACTTACTCTTTTGCACATATCTAGATTAGCTCCCATAATATCCCAGATATACAGATTAGCCACAGCCTTAAAAGGTAAATCTTTGTTTAATGGAAAAACATTTAAAGCTGGACCACTCTGTGTACTATCATCTGCAACACTATCACCTGTTTGAACATTTTCTCCCACATACACCACCATTCTCCTATCATTCTCAGCATTCACCATCTGTTCATCCATGTCTTCATTGACCACATAATCTGAGACATTTAATTCATCTTCAAAAACTTTATCACTCATCTCTACATCAGCAGGTATATCCATGAAACTGAAATCATCTGCACCTCCAGTATCACCATCATTATTATCATTCTGCTCATGACCATTTTTATCTTCAGGCATATCATTCTGCTCATGATCATCATCTTTATTCTCCCCCTTGCCTGAAGATTCCCTAGTAGGCAATAAAACTTTATCAACTGCATCTTCAACAATTGACAACCTGGTTTGTAAATCAAAAATTTCATCCCTCTGTTTCTTTATCAACTCACCCTGAGCAACCAACAGAACCTGTTGCTCTCTTCTCAAAGCTCTTTCCTTCTCAAACTTATTCCAAATCAGATTGACATCATGTACCAAATCAGCAATAGTCAATTCCCTAGTTTTATTACTAGCCTCATCAACATTGGAGTGTGACCACCTAGATGAATCATCGACCACATCTGCCACTGCAGATGTCCCTTGGTTATTAGTACTGGGACCTATATTTGAATCATCACCCATATGTTCATCAAATATACTTGCCTCTGGTTGGGTCTGATTGATGTTACCACTATCCTGCCCTGCCAGTGGGCTAGAAACAGTAGTGGCAGCCCGTCCAGAATGAACATTCTCATCAAGTATGTTCACCTGTTGTGGTGGAATATTTGACTGAGACTGTGAAGAAACAGGAATCTCCACAGCCTGTTTAGCCTTCTTGGATTTCTTGGCTTTACTTTGGGTAGGCTTTTGGTTCCCTTGTTTTCTTTTGGTGCCACCTCCTGATGTGTGTTCAGAACCAACTTGTGTTGTTGGCCTGTCATCATTTGGTCCAGATGGTGTTGGTAATACACCACCAGTGGCAGAAGGAGCAACTGACATTGTAGAAAATAATGCAGTTTCCTTCTTTGAAAAAGTATTCTGATACTGATTCATAGCTTTAATAGTTCTCAAAGATAGAGTAGAACTAACTATTACACTATCCTCTGCTGGCAAATTTGACAATTGATTATTCAATAAAAGTTGAACAAATCTAGGGTACATAATGAATATATCACCCTTTACATTCCTAATCATGTTATCTAAGATAAACCTAGACATATTAAATTTGATACCCTGTGCCAAGCAGATAATAGGATATGCAATACTAGAACTAAATTCATTAAAACTAGTTCTCTTTTGAGACAAACATAGCAGAAAAGTATGAATGTAGAACTTCCATTGAGGACAGAACCATGATTTCAAGAAAGTATATTCTGATCTTGTTTTTCCAGAACCTTCATACCCCATATCCATTATGCCTTTGAACAAATCATCTCTTGATAATTCCAGAATACCTCCTTCATCATCAAACTGCAGAAGTTCTCTTAGAACAATCTCAGTCACCATTACCTTCTTACCCTTGACAGTGGAATGAATGTGAGTAATGCCATTAACATTCCCTTCCTTTGCATTCTGCCAGAATTCTTGAATATGCGATCGAATCAATCATGGAGCGACAGTAAGGGCATAAGTAACTGGACAATTACTCAAGAAATCGATGATAGGGTGAAAATACTCATCGGCAAGTTCTTTATTCAAGAAAGCCCTCATGTTGTGTTCAGAATGAACACTTAGCGTAGAAGTACCAGAATCAGACGAAGATGACGATGCCATTGAAGAAATTGATGAACGAACGAAGAGCGATTTACAATAAACAAATCAAAACGAGAGCAATTTATTGAAGGGTTTTGAAAATTTTGAAAGCGTAATTGAAAAAGTGAAGTATTTGAGTATTTATATGATGACAGTGCCAAGCCCTAAAAATAGAACTAACAGTGGCACTGCTGGTTATACCCAGCAGGGGCACAACTTATAAATAAGCCCAACAGGGGTACCTCACTTGGTCAATTATAGTCAACCCTATTTAAACATCTAACAAAGCTAACAGCGGCTGATAGTCTAGCAGGGGCATCCGACCAGGGAAACTCCAGCTTAGAACTAACAGAGGCATAAACTTAGCTTTATTAGAAAACAAAAATTTTAAATTTTTTTTTTTTTTAATCAAAATAAGAAGCAACAAAGAAAATATTAGACTCCAGCTCAAGTGATGTCTCTTGACAGTGGCTGAGTCCTGCAATATTAAACTAAGAAAAAAACAAACAGCAGGGGTTAATCTACACAAATATACAGCAGGGGTTGAAAATACATTGACAGTGGCATAAGTAAACTAACAGTGGCACCAACTGTTATCATGATGAAGCTAACAGTGGCAACACTTGACCCTGTCACACACAATATACTTCACCCCTGTTAGTATCAAATCCAGACCAAAACACTAAGTGAGATTAATCATACCAATATTAGTTATCAAAAATGTAAATCTTCCTACATCAAATGCTTTTGTAAAAAGATCTGCAAGTTGATTATCAGTATGAATTTTAAAAATATGAATCAATCTTTTATCATAACAATCTCGTATAAAATGATATCTGATTTCAATGTGTTTGGTTTTTGAATGCTTAACTGGATTCTGAATGATACTAATAGCAGAGGTATTATCAATATAAATAGGAGTGTTCATGAAAGTCAAACCATAATCCAACATCTGATTCTGAATCCAAAGAACCTGTGCACAGCAACTTGATGCTGCAACATATTCTGCTTCTGCTGTAGAAGTGGAAACCGTGGTCTGCTTTTTGCATTGCCATGACACTAATCTATTTCCAAGAAATTGACATCCTCCACTTGTTGATTTTCTATCCATGTTCTCACCCCCATAGTCACTATCTGTGAAAGCCTTAAGCTCAAAATCTGATCCTTTAGCATACCAAAGTCCCAAATCTGGTAGACCTTTCAAGTATCTAAAGATCCTTTTCACAGCATACATGTGTGACTGCTTTGGATTGGTTTGGTACCTAGCACAAAGACACACTGCAAACATAATATCAGGCCTAGATGAAGTTAAATACATCAAAGAACCAATCATTGACCTGTACAAGTGCACATCTACTTCCTCTCCATCAGGATCAGAATTAAGATGTTTGTGTGCCTCCATAGGAGTGCTAGCTATCTTTACATCTTTATAACCAAACTTATTCAAAATATCCTGCACATACTTTCCTTGGTTAATAAAGATTCCATCTGACTTCTGTTTAACCTGCAATCCTAAAAAGAAAGTGAGTTCACCCATTGAACTCATCTTGAATTTCTTATGCATTAAACCCTCAAACTCTTTGCACAATGAATCTCTAGTTGAACCAAAAATAATATCATCAACATAAACCTGTACCAACAATATATCTCTCTGAACCCTCTTGGTAAACAAAGTTTTGTCAATAGTACCTCTCTTGAATCCATTCTTGAGAAGATACTCAGATAGAGTATCATACCAAGCTCTTGGTGCTTGATGTAACCCATACAAAGCTTTCTTCAATCTGCACACTCTATCTGGATATGTTGGATCTTCAAACCCTGGAGGTTGGCATACATACACCTCATCATCAATTAGACCATGAAGAAAAGCACTCTTCACATCCATTTGATAAACTTTGAAATCTTGATAAGATGCATAAGCTAAAAATAACCTAATAGCTTCTATTCTAGCAACAGGAGCAAAGACATCATCATAATCTATGCCTTCTTCCTGTGTATACCCCTGTGCTACCAACCTTGCTTTATTCTTTATCACTATACCTCTTTCATCTCTCTTGTTCTTGAAGATCCACCTTGTGCCTATAGCTTTCTTTCCTTTTGGTAGATCAACCAAATCCCATACATCTTGCAGTTTGAACTGCAACAATTCTTCTTGCATTGACTCTATCCAACTTGGATCTTTGAGAGCTTCCACTGCCTTCTTTGGTTCCATCTGAGAAAGAAAACAAACATATAGTGAAGTATGTAAATCTTCTTCTCTTACCTTTGACTGCTGTCTGGTCAGAACAGATGAATCAATATCACCAATGACCAAATCCAAGGAATGATCTTTGTGAACCAGATACTTAGATGTGGATGTATCAAGCAGTTCTCTTTCCAAATTAGGACCCAAAAGATTATCCATCTCTGATTCTGAATACGAATCTCTTTCTTCTCTTTCTTTTGAAGGCTTTGGAGTTGCTTCAGAATCTGACAAAGAAGTCCTTTCCAAAACTTGAAATGGAGGACTTTGTTCAAAATGCTTTGGAGATTCATACTCTCCTTCTGAATCATGCTCTGAAACTGTATGAGAACCCTTTGAAGTAAATGGTTGATGATCTGTTGGAATTGAACCATCTTCATCCTTGTTTGAACCATTTTTGCCACTTGACCCACTTATATCATCTGAAGGTTCATCTTGCTCTGACTGGAATGCTGCTGGTGGATCTGGAGACCAAATAGGAAACGATACATACTGCAAGTTATCCTTTGTAGTCTGACCTGAGATTGAAGTCCCAAATACACCCTCATCTACCTTACTCTGAAACTTACCAAGATGATCTCTGGTATTTAAGACAGTACAAGGACATCCAAATGGTTTCAAAAAGCTAACCAAAGGTTTTCTCTTAAAGAATAACTCATAGGGTGTCTTGTTATGAGGTTTAATGATCAAAATCCTATTCAAAACATAACAAGCAGTGATGACTGCCTCTGCCCAAAAGGACATTGGAAGTTTAGCATCTGCTAGCATGCTTCTAGCAGCCTCAATTAGTGTCCTATTTCTCCTTTCAGCTACTCCATTTTGTTGTGGAGTCCTAGGTGCACTAAACTGTCTATCTATACCTTTATCCTCACAGAACTTATTCATCTCTTGATTCTTAAATTCTGTCCCATTATCACATCTGATGATCTTAACCTTTTGATTAGTTGAATTCTCAATCCTAGTTATGAATGATCTAAGTATTTCACCTGTCTCATCCTTGGTCCTAAGAAAGAATACCCAACTCATTCTAGAATAATCATCAGTTATCACCAAACAGTAAGATTTCTTCCCTTGACTAGCTACATTGGTAGGTCCAAACAAGTCCATATGTAACAGGTGTAAGGGAGTGGTATTGGTATTCACAATCTTGGACTTATAAGAGGTCTTGTGTTGCTTGCCTTTGAGACAATATACACAGTGATCACTACATTCAAATAACTTTTCAGGTAAGCCTCTCACTAGCTTATTCCTAACAAGTTTATTCATGATCTTGTAATTCAAGTGACACATCCTCCTATGCCATAGTTCAGATTCAGAAACAGTAGCTTTGGAAATAAGACAGTTAACATTTTGAGATTCCATCTTGTTTAAATCACTACAGTATACATTATCCTTTCTTGGAACTCTCATTAAAATTTTATCTTCAGGTATTTTGAGTTTTTCAGAAAGTATAAGGCATTCTGTGTCAGTGAAATAAACAGGATTTTGCTTATCTGTGATTTGACTCACACTAAGCAAATTATATCTCAATTGCTCAACATAGTACACATCATTGAAAGTGAGCTTACTGCTTTTTACCTTACCTTTTCCAGTGATCTTACCTCCTTTAGGATTGCTGCCAAATGCTACATCCCCTCCATTAAATGATTTGAAGTCCGGTAGCTTTTCCCTATCTCCAGTCATGTGCCTTGAGCAGCCAGAATCAATGTGCCATAAGCTCTTTGGCTTGCCCTGCACATATAAAAAGAGAACATATTAGTTTCTCTTGGGAACCCAAACCAATTTGGCTTTGGGTTTCCCATGAGCATTCTTGACATCAACCCTCTTAAAGGTGATTGATCTCAATGCTCTATTGATTTTGGATACATTTGATGTAGATGCATTCTTATGTTTCCAAAAACAATCTGTTTTAGACCTGACAGGGGTTAATGGTCTGACAGTGGTCACCTTCAAATTAGTATTTATTACCCTAGCAGTGGTAGCTTTACTTGGTATAAACATTCTTTTGAAATGTTTAATACCAGCAGAGGTACCATGCCTGACAGTGGTCAAACCCTCCCCTGTTCTTGTCTTGCCTCTGTTAGCCTTTGACAGTGGCACTGCTGCAGCATTAACAGGGGCTGCAGCTTTGCCTCTGTTTGGCTTATTTCTCAACATTTGTACTGTACCACTGTTCCTATTATTTTTAGGATTGTAGTAACAGTTTTGTTGAAGATGATTATACCTACCACAAATATAACATGATTTTCTTTTCACACATTCAAACCCATTACCCAGCCTTTGTGAAACCAATTGGTTCCAATTTCTCTGATTACCCCTGGGAATGAATTTATTTACATTATTTGATGTATTTAAATCAGACCTGTTTGATTTACATGCACATTTATCACACTCAGATTTATCTTTTGACTTATCTTTTGATACAGGATTGACTCTTTTATGCACATAACCTAGACCAGATCTAGATTTATTTGATTTTCTCACATGATCTATCTGTGCCTTTGCTTTCTCAACAAACATCTTTTTACCCTCTTCTAGTTTAGTACTATTTAGTTCAGAAACTAGACCAGTAATAGGCTTAACACAATCATCCACAGAATTACCACTAGATGAGCTATCACTATCACTCTCATCTTCCTCAGTCCAATCAGATACTTCCACTTTATCAAAATTCACATTATTAGCACAATTAACTACTGGATCTACCTTTTTAACCTCCTCAGACACATCTACCTTAAGTTTTTCTAAGTCAAACTCAATTTTAGATGGGAAGTAAGTATGATTATAAGGTGGGGGTACAGCATTAAGGTTGTAACCTAATCCAGTTTTTAATTTATCATGAATTTGAGACTTGATTAAGTTTTGAACACCTTTTGAAGCATTTTCCAATTCATCAACTTTCAACTTTATTGACTCTTTATCAGAAATTGCCTCAGCCAACTTTGCACTTAGCATATCAACTTTTGTTTGTAAAGCTTTCTTTTCCCAATTCAGATATTTAATATCTAAGTGAAATTGTGATTCATTCTTTTCAAAAGCTTTTATCTGTCTTTCTAAGTTTTCAATAGCTAAAGTTGAATGTTGACTCTTTTCTACACAAGCTTTTAACTCATTACACACAACCATATTATGATCCCTATAAAATTTAACCATTTTCTTACATGCAGGAGAACATAATTTAGATTGTACCTCATATGGAATGTCTGAAGGCTCTGGTTCTTCTGTGACAGCCATCAAAGCTTGATTTTTGACTACAAGCTCTTCCTGGTCACTCTAGTCAAATCCTCCCATCCCATCTTGTGCAACCAATGAATCTGAAGTGGTGTTCTGAACAGGTACCAATCTTCTTTGTGGAGCAGAACTGTTTCTTACAATACCATTCTGAGATCCTCCAGCCTGTGTGCTCTTGCATTCTCTAGCAAAGTGTCCCATCTTGTGACAGTTGAAACACTCCACCTTGCTCTTGTCAAATCCAGCTACACCATCTCTCTTGTAAGTAAAGTTTCTGTTCCCTGACCTCTGCATAAACCTTTTTGCCCTTATAGTTATCATAGCCATCTGCCATCTCAAATCCATCTCTTCAAGATCCTCTTCATTAACCTGTTCCAAATCCTCTGTTGTTAAGGATGAATTCACATGACTTGCAAAGAAAGCTTCCAAGACATTATCATTAGCACCAGATGTGCTACAACTACCAGATTCACCAACAGACACAAAAGCAGCATTGTTAGAACTACCATTGGACTGTTTCAGAGCCATCACCTCAGGCTCAAAGTTCCTCAGATCATTGTATAGATCTTCAATCTCCTTTTCTTCAAGATCTGCACTTTGTCTAAGTCCCACAGTGTACATATTCCAATCTGTGCCTAATGATCTTAAAAACTTCCTATTCAAATCATCCTTATCAATCTTAACATTGTGATTTTCAAGATCACCCACAAGTTTTTGAAATCTATCAAAAGTCTGAGTCAAAGTTTCAGACTTTACACCTGCAAAGTTTTCAAATTGTTGTTTTAGAAGAGATCTCTTATTCTTCTTGGTGTTGTCATTACCACCAAATCTCTTAACAATTGCTTCCATGAGAACCTGAGCATCTTCACAGTTCTCAAATTTTCTTTGATACTCATTAGGAATAGACAAAAGTAGAGTACTTAATGCCTTCCACTCTGTTGCTCTTTCTTTCCTCTCTGCATCAGTCTTTGGTGGTGGTCTTTCTTCCTTTTTACCATCTGCATCCTTAGTATAGACTGGTCCATTAGTAACTACCTCCCACATCATATAATCCGTCAGCAACATGTATTGCCTAATCCTAGTCTGCCATAGCTCAAACTCATCGGGTTTGAGCATGGGGATCTTTGTAGCTTGAATACCTTCCATCGTTTCAGTAGACATGTTGTTATTTGAAAAAGCTGCAAAATTCAATTACCTTCTTCAAGATCAAAGTAATATCAAGCTCTGATACCACTTGATGATCCCAGCTAGAGATCTTAGTATGTATTACTTTGATTGATTATTAATAAGCTTGCGGAATAGTTTATTAATAACTTGAAGAACAAACTTGAATATAACAGAATATCTAATCAAAAGCTTCAATATTATTATCAATAATACGAACACACAATTGTGTTAGGGTTTACAACCTTGAAGCTAATAACTAGAATGAATCGTATCTATCTAGGTTTTACAGGATCTCTATTTATAACATATAGAGTCCTTTACAGAATCAAACTATTATGGAATCATATCTATTCCATAATTCTCTCTAACAGACTATATCTAACCAACAGTGGTTATCTATATTACTAACAGGGGTAGTACTCGTATATTAACAGTGGTTGAGTACTTGATACAAAATACAAATTACACATTAACAGTGACACTGTTAGACTAAAACTAGTTGACAGCGGCAACTACTAACTAGCAGTGGCAACTACTAACAGCGGTAAACTTCATTCTAGCAGCGGCACAACACTTGTATTCTGAGCAGATCTAGCAGTGGCTCAGGTCTCAACAGCACTTGAACGTCAGGATCCGCCATTCATCGTACCCGGCCGACGTTTAAGTCTGGCGTACGTCGACAATATGTTCGGAAAAAAACGTTGAGCTCAACGACATTCTGCTTATTTTTTTCTTTTCTGGTAATTTGATTTTGCAATATTTTGTGTTTAAGAAGCTGGATGATTGAAGGAAAAATAAAAGGAAGTGAAGAAGAAGAAGGAGGAGGTTAATTAAATGGGTTAGGTATTGGGCTTTGGTGTATTATCTCTTAGCTGTTAATTTTTAAAGATGGCTAAGTTAACCCAATGTATTATCATCTAAATTAATAATGTATTTGATTTCAATTGATTTAATGTGTTATTTGTTGACACTAGCCACCAGACCGCCGTCGCCGCCTACCAGATCGTCACCACCCACCGGAAAATAGGGGTGTCAAAAATTCAGGATGCCGAAGATGGACCTACAACTTTTGATTATTGATCTGCCACTTCCGGAGATGGATAAACAAAAAGAAACCTTCGATTAACATGCCAAAATTCGAAAACAAAAGAAAGATCTGAAGCCGGAGTTTGTGGCGGTTGCTGACCATTGGTTATGGCCATATTTCCCCGTGATTCCTGGCTAACAAATATTAATGGTGCATGATGGTGGTGGGCGTATATGATGGCGGTAGTGGCCGACATGAGTTCGGTAACCACCACTTCCGACAAACGAGAGGTCGCTTTTATGTTATATACATGTTTTAGCTTTGACGGATTTGAATTTGTTTGTGGATTGCTTTCAAAATTTCCATGCCACCACTGAAGAGATGAGAAGAAAGTTTTTTTGTATTTTTGTTTTTTTTTTTTCTTGAAATTGAAAGTTAATTGGCAATTTAGTGTTGGTTTTGTATACATCAGGCTACAAATTGGATACTTCCGTGACTACATCATTTAGTACAGATGGTTTAGGCCTTAGGGTTAGGGATATGATGGGGGAAGGTTTTGGTGATTTTTTAAACAATCTAAAAAATTAATAATTAATAAATGAAATAAAAAATTGAAATAAGGGTACGTTGGTCATTTCAGTTGGACAGAGACGAACCGTGCAACAAATTTTGTGTTTTTGGACTCCGAGTGCAAAAAGTGAAGTTTAAGGACAAGGTGTGTTACTGTGTGTAAACCACGGGGACCAATGACGCAATTAACTCTAATTACATAAATAAACTAAATACTTAACTAAACACTAAAACTCAGTGTTATCCAATGCCCCTGATTTCAGCTTCAGTGTTTATTTCAGTATTAAACTGAACACTGAACTGAACATTGAGCATAAAACAATCATTCCTTCTGTTCTAAATATCAAATGTACACAAAAAACGTTTGCACGTCCCTTCAAGCATAAAACTGAAGGACTATATACTTCGTTAATGAAGATGGATACATGAAAATGAAGGACTGTAACTACGTTTACTGATTGCCAAAGTGTTGGTCGAGAAGGTGAAAAAAGGACCATGAGATCGGAAAAATAAATCCCTTTTATTTGCAGGCAGCAGATTGCAATTGTCAACTTTTTATGTTATTTTCTATGCAAGTATATTATTGTTAATCTGCTTTTATCCTTCCAAAATCTATTGTTAAGGATAGGGTTAATGGCGTAGATCGGCAACGAACTTTCCTTTTTTTGCCGAGTTAGGGTATGAACCCAATTTATTATACAGGTCGGTAATGAACTTTCCAATTATATTTCGAGTTAGGTAACGAACTTTTTTTCATCTAACTCGAAAATTTCGTTACCTAACTGGAAACATAATTTGAAAGTTTGTTACCTAACTCGAAACATAATTCGAAAGTTCGTGTCCAATATATGTTTCGAGTTAGGTAACAAACTTTCGAATTATGTTTCGAGTTAGGTAACAAACTTTCAAATTATGTTTCGAGTTAGGTAACGAACTTTTCGAGTTAGGTGACAAAAAAGTTCGTTACCTAACTCGAAACATAATTTGAAAGTGTAACACCCGCCAAATTAGGACTAGTAATTAGTGCCTAATCATATGTTAATACATGTAATTAGTTCTGTGTTAGGCTAATTAATGTATCGAATTATATATATTGTTGAATATATACGAAAATGCGATTTGATTAAATCGTACGCAATTTAAATCGAATGTATTTCGATTCAGTTAAATACGGATGTTGGTGACAAATTTTAGTAAGTGACATTATTATGTTAATAATGATCAAATTTCAATTCGTTTTGTACAAACGAAACTTACACGATTAAAAATGTTTAACGAGCAAACTAACTCACATTTTATAATTCAAATATATATCGATTAGTAAAATGATTAAGTAAAATATCGCGTAATAAAATTCTACTTTAAAACTTATTATTTAATATGAAAAATATTTATTAAAAGTTAAAGGACGGAGAAAACGAACACCACGCGGAGCGCGGGGTGAAAACCGAAAAGTGGGGACAACCTCCCACTTCACATTTTCTTTCCTCATTTCTTTCACTTTCTCCTTTTCTCTCTCTTTTTCCTCTCTTTTTCTTTCAACTCACCAAACACACCAAACTCACAAAATCGACAAATAACACCATCAAACGCACTCGTATCAACAAGATTTTTAGAGATTCACGATCACCTCGCGACGATCTACAACGCTATCTTTCCGGATTTTCATTTCGGCAATTTGTAAGTTTCCGACAAAATCCCGAAATCTCTCGATTCTTAGTATTTTTCAATTGTAGTTGTTATTATCACTTGTATATGTCCATTACAATGTATAGAACACGATTTTATAACCTGAAAACGAGTTTAAAATGGATTTTTGGCCGGAAAAACCTTGACAGCCGGACTTTCTGGGCTGATGTTCATCCATGCGACACAAGCCTTGTGTCGCATGTTGTGTCGTATTTTGGCATTTGTGTCGTATAAAAGCCCCTGTGTCGCACCTTGTGTCGTACCCGATAATTAGTGTCGCAAGTCCTGCGACACAACCACTATGTCGCATACACCATACGACACAATCACTATGTCGCTGTTGAATCAGCATCTCGCATCTATGCGACACAACCATTGTGTCGCATAGACATTGTGTCGCATTCCTATGCGACACAACCCTTGTGTCGCATGACAACCCTTGTGTCGCATGACAAACCCTTGTGTCGCATATTGTGTCGCAAAACATAGAAAACTCAGATTTTTACTAAGTGTTGAGACTCGAAATTTATCACTCGATTATACCCGAATTCAGATCCCAGATGCGTTTTTCGTCAAAGCAATATAGTAGAAATAAAAATTTTCCAAGCTGACCTGGCAGCTCGACCCCAGCCAGGGGCTCTGCCCCTTGGACCCCGCCAGGGGCTGCCGCCCCTTGGACCTCGCTACCAGGGGCGCTGCCCCCTGACCCCCGTACTTAGATTCCGTAACGGCTTCTAAAACACAATCAAAACACATTTTTCAAGTAAAACGCCACGAAATCAAAATAATAATAGTTGAGATTATTATTACAAATCCGTCACCAACGGGCCGTACATGTTCTCAAACACTTAACAAATCAACCAAATCGTAGTAAATTTGGACATATATATAGTTGTGTAACAACTACAAGGGTGATCTTTTGAGATACCCAATCATGTTTATAACCATCGCGTGTCGTGGACACCCTCAGGTTACAAGTCTTTGGACTTCATACTCGGCTAATCAACTCAAGTTTATTAAGTTAAACTCACAAGACTCAGGTGAGTCTCATAGCCCCTCTTTTACTGTTTTACTCAGGGGTGTGATATATTGCTCAACTTTTACATGTGAACGCAAGTACAAACATTTCATATACTACATGAGTTTTTCGAAACTAATCATTTTAAAGTCCTCCGTCAGCATAGTTGTTAATACGTTGTAGCGTGAATATTAGTATATGGTACCATATAAATTGACCCACCTCGTCCGGGTTAGCAAGCACTAACCGGGTAAACGGACGTACTAATATTTGGGAAGACGAATGTTGATTAGGCATTCGTGGAGGCACCTCGCCCGGAATTCTCTATAGGGGACCCGGCCCTCGAGTTAAGCTCAACTATGTGCTCATGGCTGTATACACGATGACTACCATTTAATTGCTGGATGCAATTCATTATTTAATTGCTGGATGCAATTCATTATTTAAATCTTGCGGTTCATACTATATTAACTGATTTCAAACCTGTGAGCTCACCAGCTTTATAGCTGACCTTTTAGCATATATCGCAGGTACCCAGCAGTAGGATGTTTCTGCTTCAGGACCTTAGCTCGAGTCAGCATACAGACGATTGAGATTTTCTTGCATTAGTATATTTTGTACAAGTACTTATGTACTGAAATCTCCTTTAATTCAAACTCGAGCTATGTAAAGCTTTAAATGTTGTAAACATTTCAATTATCAATATATTTTGTTAAAAAGACGCATATAGAGTCATTTGCTATATATCTTTGTGCTTTGTTATTGATTAGTAACACCCAAATCAAGCTTCCGCAAATCATCAAATTTGGGGGTGTTACAGAAAGTTCGTTACCGACCTGTATAATAAATTGGGTTCATACCCTAACTCGATAAAAAAGGGAAAGTTCGTTGCCGATCTGAACCATTTACCCTTAAGGATATTGACAAGCTTATGAGGGCCTTGTTGTTGTGCCAAGATAATGAGGGAAGGCTAAAGTTGCATAGGAAGATGTATGTCTTCCAAAACAACATGGGGTTTATGCATCAAAACCATGGCTAAATGGAATATTGGTCTTATGGCAACTTGTGTTTGGAGTATCTTAATTAACAAAAAAAAATTCAGTGGGTTAAATGGATGCATGAATACAAATTAGGGGGTCGAAGTTTTTGGGACGTCCAATTAAAAAGTAATAATGCTTGTTGGGGACGGAGAAAAGTACGTATTAAAGATTCGAACTTCATATGATCAATATGGGATGTTAGAATAGTTGACTTTAAAATTCGCTTTATAGGCACATACTTATTTAAGAGTATCGTTAGTAAATAATGAAACACTTGATGGAGTTGTGAAAACGATTGAGGAAATCTTCTTTACAAGTATACATTAGGTTTTATGTATATATATATATATAGACTTGGGATCCTGTGAGAACAAGAAGATTCCGTGAGAACGGTGTGAACACATCCTGACCTTCCATCAAATATGATCAAAAATATCAATTTTGGAGGTGGCATTATTGTAAATATGTTGAAGTCTCAATTTGGCACGTTCAGAGTTTTGTTGTGAACTTTTTTTTTTGTTCACATAAACTCTTACATTGTGAAGCTTTTTTTTTTTTTTTTGTTCACATGATGCAATTGTGTGAAGTCTTTATAAGTATAAGCTTCACAGCAAATTTTATGTGAAGTTTATTATAATTTCATATTAACATATTGTTTTACATGTGAAGTATTTTAAAAATATAAAACTTCACAGCATAAAACTGTGTGAAGACTTTAATAGTATAAGCTTCGCAGAAAATTTTATGTGAAATTTGTCATAATTTCATATTAACATATTGTTTTACATGTGAAGTATTTTAAAATATAAAGCTTCACAGCATAAAACTGTGTGAAGTCTTTATAAGTATAAGCTTCACAAGAAATTTTATGTGAAGTTTGTCATAATTTCATATTGTCATAATTTCATATTAACATATTGTTTTACATGTGAAGTATTTTAAAAATATAAAGCTTCACATCATAAAACTGTGTGAAGTCTTTATAAGTATAAGCTTTACAGCAAATTTTAGGTGAAGTTTGTCATAATTTCATATTAACATATTGTTTTTCATGTGAAGTATTTTAAAATATAAAGCTTCACAGATAAAACTGTGTGAAGTCTTTATAAGTATAAGCTTCACAGCAAATTTTATGTGAAGTTTGTCATAATTTCATATTAACATATTCTTTTACATGTGAAGTCTTTTTTAAAAATAACTTAACACAATTTTCAATCAGATTTCAGTCTAATGAAATAAAACAATACGCAATTCATTAAAATCAAAAAACTACTAAAAAGAAACATAGAAATATAAAAGATGTGAAGTTGCTCAACGTAAAAATAATAGTGATGTGAAGTTGTGAACATAAAAAAAATTGCTCAACTATTATTAACCACTGTGAACATAAAAAAATATAATGTTTCATTTCATATAAATTGTTGTGAAGAAAAACAAAAACTAAAAAGATTCACAGAACAAATAGATGGTGAATGAAAACACAAGTTCATAATATTTACAAGAATGTCACCACCCTTTTTCAGATTTTTCAATAATTACAAAAATGTCACCTCCATTTTAGAGCCTTGATTTTAAATGAAAGGCTAAGATTTGTTCTCACCGTTCTCACGGAATCCCCTTGTTCTCACCAGAACCCAACCCTTATATATATATATATATATATATATATACTTGTTCAAAAATAAATAACTTCTTACGATTTGATATGATAAGTTACTAGTATGTACTTTATGATGATATAATTCATATTAGTGTTAAAATTGAATTATAAAAGATCATATTGCTTAAAGTTATAAAAGACAGACTAGTCTAATTTTTATTACAGTAATTGTTTATATATGGTGTTTGATTATTAGGTTGACTTATTATTCTGTTAATGCAAATTTGTGAGCTTATATACTTGCTGTTTTGCCATCACTTTTGTGTTTAATATCAGATATTCAGGGGTGGTAGTAGCAAAAGAGGGCGTAGTAGTACTAGTTCTACACCCAATGCTGAAGTCTTTTTGCCACCTACAAACAATCATGAGTGGTTACAGTTTCCGAATGATATTTCTTGGGATATTAGAGAAGTGTGGTATGCAAATTTGGCAGCTTTGGAAGATATACCAATTGACCCAGGGAGGTCTGTTTCTTGAGGAATTTTAGCTGAACTAGGATTGGAACAACGGGTCAAGGATGTGCTTTCAAAGGGGTATAATTCGGATGATTTTGATATTAATGACGAAGCTTGGATTATTCTTTTGGATATTAGGGAGCCATCTTACACGATCCTCTGTTATGAGTTCTTTGCTACCTTTGTGTTTAATGCTGATTATGAGGATGTGACTACACCAGGCACGATTACTTTCCGGTTGGGAGGTAATCCACATAGTTACAGTTTAGCTGGTTTTGGAGTATTATTGGGTTTATATCATGATGACCAGATTGCAGATGATGAGTTTCTTGATTATTTTCGTACTGCACTTACTACTGCTCCAGATACCTTTGATTTTAGAGCAGTTTGAAGTAGATTTTCTGATACTGAGTGGCATTCTGGTAGTTCATTGGAGAGTCAGATCACAGATCCTTTCTATCGGCTTCTACATAGGATATTTGTGCATTCAGTAGTAGCGAGGGGGTCGGGAATAGAGAAGATGAACTATACAGATTTATGGATTTTATCGGTGATGACTGTACCTGAGGATTCTTTGAACGTTCCTTATATGGTAGCTTCATTTTTGAGCTCAGCTGCAGGTGATAAGTCTAGGAGTCCTATTTGTGGTGGACATTATGTTACTAAGATAGCGAAGAGACTGGGGATTCGACTTGCAGGTCTTCACAAGGAGCCTGATATGGGGATTCTTGATAGGAATTTGGTTCAGAGGATTATTGGAGCTCCTGCAGTAGGTCAGCAGCCACAGAGACGAGCAGCTGCACCCCAAGCCACATTATAGTCACTACAGGATCAGATGCATAAGATGAATAGTAGATTGGTGTATGAGATGGGAAGAATGAGTTTTGATATAGGATGGCAGCGAGAGTATTCACAGCGATGGGCAGACGCACAGCCAGAGCCTCCTCCAGGTTTTCATACTCCATCATATTACCCTCCTCCACTATATGGTACTGACTGGTTCACTCAGGCACCGCCACCTTATGATCCTTCAGCTAAGTATAGTCTGGAGTATTGGCAGCAGTACCAGCAGCAGCATCAGCAGCGTGATGATCACCAGTAAAGTTTATTGGCCTGGTTATTATTATTATTATTAGACCTTTATTAGTTTTACTTTTTAGACATTTTTATTTATGTTTGTGTGATGTTTTAATATTTGTACTAATTATGATGAACATTGGTTAAGTTAGTATTTACTGATGTAACACTACTTTTCCTTGTTTATTATCATTCTGTTATGTTTTTATTAGTGTTTGGCGTTAGCATTATGGAATACGTGCATATGCTGGCAGTAAGTTCAGCGGCAATTGCAGAATTTTTGAATCTTATGAACTTTGTGGGTGTGTTCCTGGAAACCCTCACGAGACTATAACTCGTCCACTCGGGATACCGATGGGTTTAAAGGCTTATTGCATACGCTAAATGCAATCATGATAAACTACGAAAGTGTGTTTTGTTGTATACTACGTTAACGGATCAAGAATCAATTGAAGTGAATATAGCGCTAGCCGATGACAAATTTTGAATCTACAGTCAGGGGAGTTTTTCGTTCTAATTTCTTTTCTTCCTTTTTCTCACTTTATTTTTATATGATTATATACAACAAGGACATTGTATAATTTAAGTGTGGGGATAGGGTCGTAAGAAAAGAAAAATCTTTAGAAAAATCTTTAATTATTTATTTGTCCTATTTGTCCTATATAAATTTTTCATAATTTTCATCAAATTTAAAATTTTTAAGTTAATAACTAAGTATTTATTAGTTAAAATATTTTTGTTAAAAGTTTTGTTTTATATTTGAAAGTTTAGATTTTAATGTGGAATAACTGTTTTGTACATATAATGTAAAACAACTTAATAAATAAGTGATTTATAGTTACATGATATGATATACTAATAGGCAATCTATATGAAGATTTCTGAATTTTAAAAAATTAATAAATAATTTATATATTATTTTATGATACATATTATGATGTATGACATAAAAGTCTTAATTCTTAAATTTATTATGCAATAATTTTATATCTTTATACTTATATGAAAACATTTGGGGGTTTACTAATTGTTTCCTTTGTTGTACTAAGTACAGACCTGGTTTCTAATTAGTATTCTTAAAAATAAAGCAAAAGAAAGATAAATCTTTCAAATCTTAAAGTTACAAAATTAATCAAACTATGTCGCTTTGTTATACTAAGGTATAGACCTGTCACCGCTGGTTTGATTTAAAAATTGCTTTACCTGAATCAAGTTATGTCGCTTTATTGCATGAAAATGCAGACCTGTCACCAATATCTTGATTCTTAAAAATGGATTTCATATATTTATTTGGAATATAAAAGAAAGTTGCATGATTAAGTTTAAGAGTATATCATATGTGGAAATCATAGGTAATATATATATACTAATAATAAAGATGTATTCAGAAATATAAGTATAGATTGTTTAAAGTGGATAAATATATTAGTAATCATTCATGAACTATATATTGCACGAATAATAATAATTTTTATTCGTACTTTATAGTTATCCATGTTAATTAAATTGTTTAAAGTTTTAATTTATGAAACAGAGTTTTAAATTAGATATTTTGATTATTAAATATTAGTTTGATACTTATCTATTTTAGTTTTTAATTGTATTCTACTTGAGGACAAGCAGAACTTAAGTGTGGGGATATTTGATAACATCAAAGAATATGTTATTTATATACTAATATTTCCCTATTTTCATATACTTTTATTGCATTTATTTGATATTAGATACTCATTTTTGTTAATATTTGCAATTAAATATTGGGTAAATGACAAAAATCGGCAACGAACTGCCAAAATTTATTCCAAGTATGCAACTTACTCATTTTATTGTTCAAGTATGCAATAAACTGGATGGTTTCGTCCCGGTGTATGTAATTTGGTAACAGGTTACCTGTTAGTCCGGTAAACTGGATTTTGAAAGAATTTTCATTTTAAAAATAAATATGATGCAGATAATTTATACTTATGTGGAAATACGAATTAAAATGTATAAAAAACACATAATTTATTTAAAAAATCATCATGAACAACAGAAATACAGCAACAGCATGAGCATCATCATCATCATCAATAACAACATCAAGATCATTTTCATCAAAATCCAACAGCATGAGCAAACTAATAGCATCATCAATAATAACATCGAACATTAACATCTTTACATCAACAACATTAAATTAATCATTATTCCTAAAAACTAACCCTAATGAAAACAATTGTGATACACGTATAGAGAATTATTCTTCCTTTTCCGATTCTTTCTTCCTCATCTTCCAAAAACCCTAACCCGTCCAATACAAGAACAACGAAGGTGAAGATAATGATGGCGGTAAAAATCCTCTTTAGATCTAGTCAAATCCGTCACCGCCGCTTAAATTCGCGTCAAATCCGTCGCCGTCAGTGAACTCCACCATAATCCGAACGTAAATTTAGGCCGATGTATGCTGTGAGAATGGTATCTGGAGTTGTGGCTCTTCGAAACCCACTTGCGAAAACCACCAGATCTGGTAACGTTGGTAATCTGCATCCTCGTTTAATTTTGACGGCGGTTGACGGTAGTTGACGGTGGTTACAGGCGGAGCTAATGGTAGTCGTGAACAAATAAAGATGCGTTAGATGAAGATATGTGTTTGAATAAGTATATTACGGGCCACAAATCTTCCACCTCCACTCGATTTTGTTTGGATTTTTAAAGGCACTCAAGTTGGAATCATTTTCATCTTTTTATTTTTATTTTTGAATATGTTAATTCATAGTAATTTGGTGCGTGGTATCAAACAAAAAAATAGGTAGCAGCACATATTGATACTTTACTAGCACAATACCCGCGCAAATGCAGCGGTGAAAGTAGTGACGGTAAATGGAGGTGCGAGTGAATGTTTTTAAAATAAAAACATATTGCCTGTCCCATTTAAAATATCAACATTACTATTTTTGGATGTCCCATTATAAGTGTTCATTTTGATATTTAATCAATCAAAAAAGACTTGGGTAGATTTAATATGGATGAAAAGTGTGGTTAGTGGAGAATAAGTAGTAATAGATAATAGATAATGGGATAGGGGTATTAATGAAAGTGTAGTTAGTGGAGAATAAATAGTAATTGATAATAGATAGTGGGATGATGGTATTAATGGAATGTTGAATAAAAGGGGAGATGTAAAAGGGGCAAAATTGACATTATCTAATCTAAGAGTTTTAAGTTCAATACTTGGACATGCATTATAAGTATTTATAGATTAATTCATAATATAAATAAAAGAAAGAAAGGTCTTTAAATGATGTGGATGCCACGTACAATATACAAGTGGTAAAAAAAATCTAGTTGGCATCTGACATGGTCATCTAGTCAGCAATTTCAAACTTAAAACGGTAACATTTGAACATTCAAAGACTCAAACACAAAACTTCCCGGTTTGTTGCATACCTGAGTAAATTATTTGGTAGGTTGCATACTTGGAACAAATTTTGGCAGTTCATTGCTGATTTTTGTCATTTACCCTTAAATATTTAAATTAAAGAATTGGAGGAAAAGGCAAAAATGGACTCAAGAACGAAGAAAAAGAAGAAAGATGAAGACTTAAAAGTAATGGGCCAAAGAAGAAAAGAAGTAAAAGGAATTGGACTCAAGTTAAAGGAATTGGGCCCGAGCCCAACTAGCAAATGAATCAAAATCTGGAAACAAGAAAAACGCGTCGCAATTAATTGGAAAACGCGACGCGATTTCATCAGAAACGCTTCGCGATTATACAGCAAACGCGTCGCGATTTCAACTTTGAAGAAAGTCGGCTACGGATTATTCTAGAAGGCTTGGGGCGTACGAAAAGTAATTCCAACCGTCGGTTGAAGGTTCCAACCGCCGGTTGGGTGCCGACTTCAGCTATTATAAATAGAAAACTCATTCCAAACGATTTAGAATATACCAGATACGAATTTTAGAGGTAAAAGTCGATTGTAAGGGTTAAAATACGACTCTAGGTCGAATTTGGAGGCTAGGAGGCTAGGGATTGAGGACTTGCAACCCTAACGAAGAATAATTCAGTTTTCTTGTTTCGATTCTAGATCTTTTACTTATGTTTATGTTTAGATCTTGATTTCTTATTGAATATTGATTGTTCTTTAACATATTTGTTTAAATGAATAATGTTTATATGATGATTTGATTATATGTTTATGTTGATTGATTTAATGAATGTTATTAAGGTTATATCTATATTGATTATATGATTATGAGATCATATGGAAGTGAGTACTTGTATGCATTGATTAATAATTTATGTTTATGTTTTGATTATAACTTAAATACCCTGACTGCGTGATAGGTTATAATTATTACTGGATTAAACTATAATTGATTAGATAATAATATTCGAGACCCCGAAGTTAGTTAACCTTAATATACGTTGAAGAGTTTCATAAAGGATACTTGAACCCAACCATAGGAGGCTATCCAGGATACTTTTAACCCGACCAAGGAGGATATTCACTTTTATATTTCAACATAAAGTCAATTAGCTAACAAAAGTAAACATATAAGAGAATTTGAATATAACATAGCTAGTTTAGATAAAATATATCTCCGATCTACTTAATTTACCTTAGTTGTCTATTAATTACTTTAATTGCCTTGTATATCCTAGTTCGGTATCAAAATAAATATATGTTCGCTCGGAACTAAAACGTCCCCCTTTATCTGTAACATTAATTGTAAATAGTTGTTAATAATTGTTTAGGGTTAAATTAAAATACCGTTCCCTGTGTTCGATACCTGGACTTACTTGTAAGCTATATTATATGAACGGGTTATTCTTGCCTGTATTGTGTGATAGTATTATTTAGTATTTCCTTTATTTAAACTTGTTATTTTAATCGACTACTCAGCACACATCAATATACTATATTTTTCATAAAAATATTCATTACTATCACCATTATCATTACGATCATATCACCAACTAGACTATCGATCATCTTCATTAAATAAATCATTCATGATTCACGTCACTATATATTATTAAATTCAAGTATCATTTCTGTTTTCATTACAAAGTAATGATAGTTGGAGATGGAGAAAATTAATAACAGATTCGACCTATCTATGGGACCTTATGTTATATGATTTGGGTGATGGCCGGTAAGAGTGCATCAACATGCATGGTTTGATATGCGGGATAATAATGTGACATTGTCAACCTTAGTGACCCAACTGATAATTGCTAGCGCCGGTTACACAAGCAGTGGCGAATCTAGGACACGAGTTAAGGTGGGTCCACTTTCCTTTAGGCTAAAAACTAATTTGGTCATATGAGTTGGATACCGGGTCGGGTCGGGTTCTAATCCTAATGCTAATATTTTCATTAGTTCATTCACTAAAAAACTTTTAAAAGCTGGGTTGGAGTATTGGACGTAAATATGCATAGAAACAAGTAATGTTCTCCTAACTTAATACTCTATAAGATTTCAAGGTAAGATGTGCTTATTTTTTTCTCCCACTTTAGGTTGATTATGCTTTAAATGATTTTTCAGAAGGAAAAACAAAAATTTAAGCCATAATAACTACGTAGTAATAAGTATGGATGATGAATAATTACTTATACTTCAAATTCCAAATGTTTTTTGAAAGAAAAATAAATTGGGCTCAGTATATAAACAGAAAAGCCCATCTATATATAGTTCTATTTACAATCAAGCCCAAAACATTTATAGCCCAAAATCTTTATAGCCCAAAAACTTCATCTTTCCTGATTTAATTAAGTCAAAGAACCTTCCCCTGCAAAAAACAGAGCTTGTAATACCATGTTTAATTTGAAAATTCATTCAAGTTCAAAAGGTCCAGACTCAAGGAGGGTCCATAGCAATCTGCAAGGGTGGTCCAAACTCACTTATAAGTAGGTTCCATTT
This sequence comes from Helichrysum umbraculigerum, assembly GCA_949592205.1. Taxonomy (NCBI): domain Eukaryota; kingdom Viridiplantae; phylum Streptophyta; class Magnoliopsida; order Asterales; family Asteraceae; genus Helichrysum; species Helichrysum umbraculigerum. The sequence continues at coordinate 338,710,531 of CATIUR010000001.1, forward strand.
AAAATTTGTATAAACGATTTAGTAATTTTTTTTTCTAAGGGGGGTCCAATGACCCACCTACTATGTATGTAGATTCGCCCCTGTACACAAGTCGGTCGAGATCTGTGGAGATTATTGATAAAAATACATATATGGACATGGCCGAATCAAGGAAATGCTGACCACATCTTGTACAAACTGATTATTCCTGTTTTGTCACAAGGGAATCCAGATAAACTATGTTAAAATAAACAATGCACATAGGCTAGCTTAACGGAGTTCTCGGTTGAGGAGGCCGGTGTGGGCGTGTGGCAAGTAATTCGTCAAGAAGGAGCTGAAGTTTTGTGGTATACCATTTTATGGTTTTCTTAACACACTCCAAAGCATTCATGTTTTCTCTGTTTAGCAGTCAAAGGAAAGTTGCGTACACAAGATAAAATCTTGACTGAAATCTAAGTATTCAAGCCAAACTGCTCTTGTTTGCCTTTTATGCAACAACTTGAAACTCATAATCACCTTTTTTTAATGTCCGTACTCTATACACACGTTTGTAATAGTATAAAGGGACGTGCAAACATGGTTACGGTTAATGAACGATTATATGACATTATCTCAGCCCTCATTACAAACTCAGAACGAAATGCAAGCCGCATAGTTTTGGGATGTTTGGTGTAGTTTATTTGACAAGAGTGAAATAACACAATCCATGCAAAGACCCAAAAAGACTACAAATGGATATATTCCATGAGGTTCGTTTGAAGCTTCAAACTTTAAAGCTTAAGGTGACTACACATTTTCAGTCCGCTTTCTTGCTTTGGAATCTCTATACATCAGAAAGTTTAACAGATTGAGCAGGCACGTGAGCATGAGAAGAATAATGGAATTGCTACTTTTGTAGTCTTTTCTTGACTTTTTTTTTTTACTCTGTTCAGCGTGTTAGTTCCCACTTTCGGGTTTGTTTTGTTTTTGTATATATGTGGCATGGCTCTCCATGCTTTTAATTCATATACGAGGATCTCGTATTCATCCTATATTTTCCTAACCATGAGGAGGCGGCCTAGTAGCAAAGGCTTGGTCTCTAAGGTGTAATACCTAAAGGTCCAAAGTTCGAACCTTAGGAGCAACAAAAAATCCTCCTTGTGGCCACGGAGGTTCACCCGCGATGACTCCGGGATACTCGCAAAGCGAGTAGTCGCCCTGGGATTAGTCAGCTCGCAAAGCGAGTTGGATACCCAGGTATACCCAAAAATAATAAAATCCGCGTTTTAAATATACAAGATAAACGTACTCCAATACAAAAAAAATTATTCATGCTACACAAAATTCAACCGTTGTTTACTAACTTTTTATTTCTATGTAGACATGTCCATATCTTGAGTAAATTACGTTCCCAGTCCCTGTGGTACACAGTTATTTCACTCTCAGTCCGTGGGTCTTTTTCTTACGGTCCTAGTTCCTCGACCCGGGTTTATGTTTCAATCCCGATCCCTGACTCTTAACGCCGGTTAATTTTACCTGTTAAGTCAGTCAATGTGCGTGACATAAGAGGGCAAAAATGAATTTTCCGTCTATTGTGAACCCTTTTTCAGTCTTTGAACATCCACCTACCTTTTTCAAGCCTTTGAAATTTCCTTTTTGCCTTTTTGTACCGGGCAAGTTGGATGACTTAACGAGAAAAATTAATCGACGTTAGGGTTAGGTACCGGGAGTGAAACATAAATCCGGGTTGAGAGATTGGGGCCGCAAAAAAAAGACCCAGGAACTAGGAGTGAAATAACGTGCATACCACGGGACTGACAATGTAATTTACTCTATCTTTTATTAATTAAATTCTAACAAAATAAAAAAGTTATACTCCGTATATGGCAAGTAATAATTAAATAATCCGTAAATCACGCATTATTTCATTGCCAAGTTCACTCTCCCAACTATAAATTCCCACTCTCGTCAACGCCTTTTTCACTTTTTGTCATAAAACTTCACACACATTCAACCAAAAAAGAATTTGAAAAAAAAATCGAAAAATGGAAGAAGCCGTCGGAGGAGAAGAATACCTTTTCAAAATCGTCGTAATCGGCGACTCGGCAGTCGGTAAATCAAATCTACTGTCACGTTTCGCTAGAGACGAATTCGATCTACACTCCAAAGCAACAATTGGTGTTGAATTTCAAACTCAAGTTATGGAAATCGACGGCAAAGAAATTAAAGCTCAGGTCTGGGATACCGCCGGCCAAGAACGCTTTCGTGCCGTCACTTCCGCTTATTACCGCGGTGCTGTCGGTGCACTTATCGTTTATGACATCAGCCGTCGTACTACTTTTGATAGTGTTAAACGCTGGCTTGATGAACTTAATAGTAAGTTTTTATACTGTTGTTAGTTTTAGGGTTTTGTTTGTGATTATTAATTTATTATTTATATTTTGGACATAAATTGCAGACCTAATTAGAGTTTGAATTAACATTAGAGTAATGTAACAGTAAGGTTTAATTAATTGATGCCAAAAAGTTGCACATTCTAGTGATGTAAATAATTAGTTTACACAATAAGATACATATATGTATATAGCTGTTTTGTCCCTTTCACATTACATGAATTTGGTTGTGTACATACAAAAGCTGTTCCAAGTGATTCGTTAATGCTGTAGAAACCGTAGGGGTGTTAAATCGTCCACGAAACGTGCAAAAGACACTGTGTTTATGGCATGTACATTAAGTGTTTGCTGTACATACATGTGCAGTAATTGCTGATGTACTCTTTCACGGTTACACTAATCTTTCGGTATTAAATCAACCACTAATGCATTTATGTAGGGTGGTTTGTATGGGAAGTTTTTGTTCACTAGTGAAATTGAATCCTTGCAGCTCACTGTGATACAACGACAGCAAGGATGTTGGTAGGGAACAAGAGTGATCTGGAGAATATTAGGGACGTGAGTGTTGACGAAGGTAAACAACTTGCAGAAGAGGAAGGACTTTTTTTCATTGAAACGTCTGCACTTGATTCGACAAATGTCAAAGAGGCTTTTCAGATCGTTATTCATGAAATTTACAATAATGTTAGAAGGAAGGTTTTGAACTCTGATTCCTACAAAGGGGAGTTATCTTCTAATCGTGTGAGCCTCATCAACGGATCGAAGAGTAGTAGTTCCTGTTGTTCCTGATGAGTCGATCCCTGTTTTTGCACTCATCCCTGTTTTTGCAGCATTGAGCTAAGCGTAGCATATTTATTTAGATTTGTTCTTCTTTTGTCCTTTTTAAGGTACCAAATGTTGTACTCTCCCTCACATTATTTATTCCTGAGTTTCCAAATCACAGATAACATTGTTTGATTAGTTATTGTCTTTACTGTTAACTATTCGTAGTTTTGATATAAATATAAATCATGCTTTAAAATCAAATTAACACCTTAGTGAAGCCGAAAATAATATATACATTAACACCAGCCAACATTAAAACCAACCAACATAATGCCAAAATTAATTGAAACCAACAGCATATATATTAGCTTATGAAAAAGATGTAGTATACAAGTGGAAGGCGTATCTCAAGGTTTCCTTAATGCAGAAGCTGCGCCCATAACAATGGCCATAACAATACCAACACCAGCGCCAACAGAAGCACCCACTGCTGCAGCATTCATGGAGTTTGCCTTGGCAGTGGCATCTTGACTTGCATTTTCTGCTGATTCTCTCTCTTTAGCTAGTTCCACCATGAGTCTGTCATTTGCAAGTTCCTTTGAAATCAAACAAAGTAGAAACAATAAGCATACCGGGATTAGAAACATTAAAAAGCTATTTTCTTGACCTTGGATACATTTCTATGACATAATAGATTTAGATTTTTCAGTTGTCCAGGTCATTTGATATTTCCGTTCAATTTAGAAAACTGTATGTGCATGAATAAATGGATTTTAATCGACCTTGCAACCCGTTTACACAACCCAATCGACCCGTTCACATATGTAATGTATTAATGCTGTTACTAGCAATATGGTCAAACCCTTTTTAAGTGTGGTATGACATCCGTAGTTGTAAAATTTACCTGCAAAGCGACTTCCTCGTGGTTGCGGAGGACACAATGGACAAGCTGACTAAGGGCACTAACACCCTCTACCGGAAGAGTGGTGCTCTTTTTTTGGAATGATCGTTTAACGTAATTCATGGGAGCCGCAATTAATTTATGTGGACCCACCCATGCATCAGAATCTGTACTCCCTTCATCCACAGGTTGAAGATTACTTGCAGCAGTAGGCATCACATACGGACATGAATTTACAACTTCGGTTGTACTAGGAGTTGCTTGATATGCCTGAAGAACGGCTTCTACTGCTGGCTTTTGCTGGTGAGCACTAACGGAAAATTTGTTTGTTATAGCAAGCACCCACGGGATTCCAAGTGCTTTAGCCTCATCTAATAAAAATGTGAGGGCAGGTTGCCGTGTTGATGTGTTTGATTGTGTGTACCATGGTATTTTATGTGACAGATTGTGCACTAGCACAATTAAATCAGTTTTTGTGTTGAGATCACGAACTCCCATCCATAACTCATTTTTGAAACGGGACGCCTCCTTGTTCAGATCCTGCATCACATACATGAAGTATAAACAAGAGTTCTTAAAAGCACCATGCGAAACTACAGGTGGGAGTTTTGGCACATATATATATAAATGGGCTGATTTGGGTTATGCTTACTACACCTATCTTAAACTGGTCAATCAGGAGTAGGTCAAGTCCGATCCGATGTTGAAAAAGACTTAAATCACCTTATTAAAAGATTTAGACTGGCATTGTAAATTTGGAGTTGAGTTCAAATGAGTACATCAATTTTGAGTGAGAATATGGAATCAATCTCAACCACTCATTTTCATCAAAAACCCATTTCCCCACATTTTTGAAACTCAAATATCTCACAAACGGTAAGTCGAAAAATCATGAAAATTGCACCATAAAATTCAGCGTTTTCTCCTCTTCGATTTGCCGTCCCTCAAGACATACTTTTGACAACTTTTTTTTTTCATTTTTTGGTGGGTTTACAAATTAGTAACACATGTGTTAGTGATTGGTTGTACATTTGATTTGTGGTTAGGGTTAGGGCTTAGGGCTAGGGTTTACGGTTTAGGGTTAGGGTTTAGCAGGGTTTAGGGTTTAGTATGATTTAGGGTTTAGAGTTTTGTAAAGCGTTTAGGGTTTAGGGTTTGGGGTTTATGGGTTAGGGTTTAGGGTTGGGGGTTTGGGGTTTCGCCCTAAACCCTAAACCCTAAACCCTAACCCCCAAACCCTAAACGCAACACTTTAACACATGTGTTAGTAACTATGAAACCCACAAAAAAAGATGGAAAAAAAACTCGTCGAAAGTATGCCTTGAGGGACGGCAAATCGAAGAAGAGAAAACGCTGAATTTAATGGTGCAATTTTCATAATTTTTCGATTTGTCATTTGTGAGATAATTGATGTTGGGTGTAAATGGGTTTTGTACATGTGGAGCATTCTCTTTATACACATGGCACAATATTATTGATTCACTCATTCTCACACAAATTTTTATTCTCATTTGAACCCCACCCTATAAATTTGTAATAATGTTGTTTTTGTACTCATTAACTTATAAAAATGGGTATATAAGTATTAGAAAGTCAACTCAACCTTACCTGACCCAACCCATTATTTGGAAAAAGACCTCTTTCAACCCAAACCATTTCTTACCTGCCCAACATGCCATACCCAACCATCATGTCACTTTTCTGGGAAACTCCGTTGCAACTAGTCAACAAAGATTTTAACTAAAAATAGAGACCATTATAAAAATAAAAGGACCTGCAAATTAACTCCTGGCGAGTCTGTAAAACATAAACCACCTGTAATGCCTTCTTGAACATCAACATCCATATAAAAATTCTCACAGTTGGTTGAAACGTTTACTCTCCCTTTATCTAAAATTGCCTTTAAGAGAGAAGTTTTGCCTGCACCCTACACAACATACAACTCAGTCCTAGTTACAGAAACTGTCTACAAGATGAGAAAATTCTTTTAGACATTAATACCTCAAGGCCAACCAATCGAACCCTACGGGTCCGAACATGAACCTCTTTTGAGATGGTAGAGAAATCGGTTGTACAAAATACAACAAAGTCGCTCAATCCTTCTGGGCACATAGATTTCCCCAAATTGAATGCTTGCAGATTGTGTGACATACTTTGATCAACAGGGTTTAGATCCATGGTAGGAAAAGCTGAGATTAATGAGTCGGTGTTTATTTGATGCTTTGGAGGTCGCCTCAAAGGTCTACCAACTAAAACTCGTATCTTTTGTAAGTCTGACTGGGCCATATGATCTGAATGGTTAGTGGGCCCAGAAGGGAAGTTTTCAACAGTTGTTGAACACCTGTTCAGGAATAATATTGAAGTTAGACAAGTTAAATTTCAGATTCACAATCTGTGATCACTGAAGCATCCTTACTTTTGCTGTTAGAAAGGGGACACCACAGTAAGGGCACTAGTTGAAGATAAATAGCATTACATCACCTTTATTCACATTTGAGTATTTGACTATTATTAGGATTCATGCAATGTTATATGGAAACCCTAATATGAAACAAGTGTAAGATACAACTTAGGATTTTAATTGAGGACAGATACTGCCCCCCATGCTTATGAATTTATATTGATGAGAATGTTATGGGTCAATTCAACCTTTTTGTATGATAACGGGTCATTTCAAGTTGAGCTTTACTGATATGGGTTAAATGGGTAAAATAGTTGTCAATTCAAGTTAAAAGTATACTAAAGTGTATTCCAAAACTTACGAACTTCTAACTGGTTCTAATTAATTTGATTATTGCTAAATAGTTTAACGTTTTTATAATCGAATTTAATAATATAACTATTTGTAGGTTAGAAAGAATGTTGGGCAAAGTCGGGTTGGTACCCAACACCCATTTTACCACTTCTCCCTGTAGAAGTATAAGTTAAAGAGACCTTAAGGATTCACTAATTATATGAAATAAAATCCCCTTCTGTTGCCGTCCCAATATATTTCAAACCTTTTTGAACTACATACAGTTGTATACTGTCAAACCAAAACACACATGCATATAAACATTTCCAAATTGCATTTCAAATGCATATGAATCAATATCATTCATGCTCCTCCAGAAATAATACATACATGTACGTGAACTATGAATTTATGATGGCATTAGAGCATCCTCACTGAGGACTTTCTGAAGCTTTTTCTTCAGAACTTTTTTAAGAACACTTTAGAAAAAGTCATTGTTCCAACAAAGAAAAACTATTCTCAATTAAATATGATAAAATATGAACGGAAGAGAGTGTAAAGACATGACATATCTCAAGTCTTTTGAATCTCTTTCATTGTAATTATATATTTATATTGTTATGTTATATAATGTTGAAAAGCTTTTCTTCAATGGACCAAAAGAAAAGCTTTTTGAAAAAAGGTTCGGAGAAAAAGCTTTAAGAAAACTTTTAAAAAAGGGATGCTCTTAATAATACAGTTATACTATTTAATATTTTCATAAAGAATGGGATAAGACAAATACCAGTTACCATTCACTCGGGCTTGAACTAGCGTACATAGATGCAATCCAATGCCAGAAATATCCACTTTAATGGGCTCAACATTCTTCTCACCAGGAACACCATTCCATCCAAGAGGGACAACAGATGTAGCTGTGCAGATAATAGGAGACTCCACAATGTGTCCAAGCTCAACAGTATTGGCAAGTGAAATACCAAGCCATTTTTGTAACTGGGGAAATTGCTGTTGTTGATCCATCCCCAAGAAGGATGAAGAGCTATCTCTCATGCAATCATTGTAAATCCTACAGAAAATTTGATGAAATTGCATCCCGCAAAAAGGCGAAAAGCTCATATGTTAGCAACTTATATAAGAGACTTAATTATGTGCAAAATTGGTAAAAAAGAACTTGGGGAAAATTCTTTCAGACAACTTTACACATGATTAAAAAAAAAACTATTAAGAGTGATTCGTCTAATAGGGGTGTACGTGGTCCAAAAACCGCACCGAACCGGACCAAAACCGCACCGGACCGCGAACCATTAAATGAAAAATCAAGAACCATGAACCGCACCAAGTAATTCGGTTCTGGTCCGGTTTGGTTCCGGTTCGGTTCTTGCGGTTTTGGTTCAAAACCGCGAACCAAATAATATACGCGTGTATTTTAGAAAGAAGATGTGTAAAAGCATATAGTTATCAAATTAAATAAAATAATTAAGGAATCAGAAAAAACTTAAAATCGTCTAATAATCAATATTGAAACGTTGTAATTCTAACATAATATGGATACATCTAGTGGCGGATCCAGGATTTATAGTGACCCGTAACATTGGTATCTTAGTTTTTTTGAACCCGTAGCACAAACAAAGAATGTAACAAAAAGTGCAATTTTTTTATAAGAAATTCATATTATATGTAGCGAATGGACCCGTAGCAACTATTACCCCTACCATGTACATGGCTCTGCCCTTGGATACATCTATGTTTTTTTCAAACAAAACATACATGTATGTCGAATACAAAAGAATATGGTTGATTAAGTTCCCAAAAAGATTTATTAAATGGATCAATCGTTAACAATCTATCAAAAAAACATCATCGGGGAAGTATCCAGACGACGAATAACAGAAAGAAAATGTAAGTTGAATTTTTTCGGTGCATGAAATATAGAAGATAAAAATCTAAAAAAACATATATACTTATAATTAATATAACAATTTATAAAACCTAATTATATAACTCAATTTCTATCAATATTAAAAGGTATATATATCAAGTATATATCTCTCTTTTCCTATGAAACCGGTTCTGGCGGTTCGAACCATTTTTACCGGTTCTAGAACCGAACCGCACCGTGAACCATTAAGGCTAAAATATAGAACCGAGAACCGGACCATTGTGCTACGGTCCGGTTCGGTTCTGGTCCGGTCCTGGTTCGGTTTACCGGTTCTAGCGGTTCCAGACCATTTATGTACACCCCTATCGTCTAATATCTTATAATGGAACTAATGTAGGATCATCAGATAATTACATGATACTACGTATTTAAGAAATATACTTCTGTTGGCATTTAGAGAATTTGTGAAATGATAGCTTTGGAACGGAGTATATGACCTAGAGGCTAATGAGTTTTGTACTTATATGTTGTATCAAATTGTCAGCTTCATTGTCTGGTAAGGAACTAAGGAGAGTAGAATTCAGTATACCCCGTTTCTTAGCATGCCAACATTGTATGGTTTATAAGTTTGAAAGTGGAATCCAGTACACTCAGTAGCTTCCAACTATGATAAAGCTAGAGTACAAGAGGGTTTTCTATATAAAGATAATGTTACCTTTGGAACCTCGACCTATATGATCTCATGGAATGTGATTGAAGTCGTTCCTTTAATTCAGCAATTACAGACTTAACCTGAATATGTCTTTGCCAAAACAAAGCAAACTAAATTAGAAATTCAAGAAAAGAAATGGCGAGAGATTAAAAGGAAAAAAAAAAAAAACAAAGGATGTTAGTATGTTTAGACAAGACAGAAATGACGCATATTAACAGAATAGCAACAAGCATATGAATATGAATATGAATGAATAAGAGAATATAACTCTTACCGATGTCAGCTTTGAGTACTCTGCGCTAGATAAAGACTCCACAGATGAATTTCCCAGAAGATAAAGCTATGATAAAATAAAATCTAATAGTTATTATAAAAATCATCTTGTAATCATTAGTATAAGAAATAAGAAATGTAACTGACAAACTAATCCGAAGAGAGAAATTATCATTATCATGAACATAAATACAAACATGAAAATTTTGCAAGGTCCATTCCTCAAATGTAAGACACAGAACACAAGTCCAGCCAATAATTCTAAGATTTAAATATAAATCCAGAAATATTTGAAACAATTATGAACATAACACTCTCATTTCAACGTTGCACACGGAATTATACAATGAGTTCCGGAAGCTCCTAACTAATATATGAAATGAATTAAATGAACTATTATAAGACTAACAGTGTCTAGAAAGTACCTGTCCAAATGGGACATATGAAGGTAAGGCAGGCACTCTATGCCATGCCTTGCGTTTCTCGGATGATTTACTTTTTCTAGCTGAGTTGCCATTCATTATTTCACCTGGATCCTCTTTTACAGTGGTAGGGATCGGTTTAAGAGAAATCCCATCAGAATCCTCTTCAATCTCAAGCGACTGGGGAGCATCTTCCACATCTTCAATTGAAGGTGTTACGTTAGGATCAGCAACAGGGTTCACAGATGAACCAAATTTATTGCCAGAGTATTTATTAAGTTGTCTTCTGACTGCATCTAAAGGAACAAGCTTGGAAAGTCTCCAAAAGGAGTTATGTACGGGTCCCAAACCCAAAACTAACTGTTCACTTTCATTCTCCTTAACCTCTTCCATTTGTCTCTCTGATTTTGACATTGATAAACTTGATTTCTTAGAGTCCACTGAAGATGGATTAGAATGTGCATTATAGTGATGGAAGTATGCAGGGGATAATATACGGGGTACAAGATCCTCAGGAATGCAGTAAGTCTTAAAGTACTGTTGCCAGCCTTTCTCATTAACATAACTGAAAGAAAATGGTATGTATGTCAAACTTAAATAACTTATACTAGCACAGAGAGGCCAAAACATTATGATGGGCATAGAACCTACTCTCTTAAGGCAGCATTTCCAACAGGAGGCTGGGAAAATGTGATACACTTCACAGGAACTCTTTCATGTTCTTTTGATGAAGAAGCAGCTGCAATCACCCTCAAAATTGCGAGGGTAGATAAAACAGCAACCTGGACAATAAGTACGAATCTTTATATCTTTTGAAGAAACAATAACCAAGAAAATGCCTTAACGAGTTAGATCACAGTCAAAGCTTACCGCTCCACCAAGTGAATGCCCACAGAGAACAAGTTTCCGTTTCTTCTTTTGAGCCAGCTTGTATAACTCCAAAGCAGGTATCCCTTTAGCACGAGACATAAAGCCCTATAGAGTTATTGAAAATGTTAATTACATGATTTATTTGAATATATCAGAGACCACACACATTATGCAAGGTTCGTATGAATTATGTCAAAATGAAACGGATTGCAACAATTTTACCCGATGAGCAGCAGGTTTAGTTGAAGCTACTCCTTGTTGCGGCTTTGCTCCAAGTGTCTTTGTAGCACCATCACGTTGAGACGCATTTTTGGTTAATACATCATCCGTTTCTTCTACGACATCATCATGAAATAAAGCACCTTGAAGTATATTCACATCAGCCATCATATCCCTAGTAATCATAGCAACACCAATTGATAAATAAACACAAACTTTTATTCAAGTCGCGAACATAAAGTTATGTTAATTGTTAACCACATACTTGTATTGCTTCGTTCCAATGAAAGACGCAAATAATGTATCTCCAGTTTCTGCTAAGAGATACCTGCACACACACTCCCAAACATAACATCCAACACATATGGCAACAATGAAATTAAATTAAATACTTCTAGTATACCATAATTACATAACTAACCTATGCAGAACATGATCCGAAGACGGCTGAATCCGCTCCAACGAAACAACTTGACCATCAAAATCAGCTTTAAATTTATTCACAGCTTGAACTAATTCACTATCAGGTCTCTATCATATAACAGCAGCAAAACAATTATTACACAACATTAGCTATAATTTCACTACAATTTAAAAAATTGGAAGTTAGGGCAAGGCATTGAGATTAATTAATCAAATAGATACATATACGAACCTTATAGACACATTCAGAAAGCACCATACAGCAAAGAACATCCTGTAAATCAGAAATCGAATCGGCTTTAACTGCAATACACAAATTATGAAGTTGTCTCTTTCGACGCTGATACTCTTCGTGCAATCTTTTTCGCTGTTCGCGGCCTTTGATCCATGGCCATTTCATTGTAATCGGCCATTGTTGAGGCCAAGTTACTTTTAATAACTTTGTTCTTTGGTCTTTGATCCATGATTCTACTCGTTGTTGCAGAGAATCCATTTATTTAGTTATATAAATAAATAAATAAAATTATACGGTATCAGAACCCTAATTTTGTAATTGCAATTGCAATTGCGTATGTGGGTTTTTAATAAATTGTGGAATAATATCGGGAAGAAAAAAAATAAAAATAAAAGCATATGCGAATCACCAGTGATGGGACGAATGGCCCGTACGCCGCTGCCATAAAATCTGGAATCCTTCTACAGTTTTTTAAATTTTTATTCTTTTCTTTTTTTTTTTTTTTTTTTTTTGAAAGGATCACTAACGTACCTTTGGTCCACCCTAGGGGTGTCAATCGGGTGAGTTAATCGGGTTTCGGGTTATTCGGGTCGGGTTATTCGGGTTTCGAAGTTTATAAGCTAACCCGAAACTCAATTCAAATAAGGTCGGGTTATTCGGGTTACCTATTCGGGTTATTCGGGTTATTCATTTAACTCAAATAAGATGATATTTCAAATTTTCGTATTTTAAATAAACTTAAACTTTACAAAATGACAGTAATAGCTTGTATAAATCATAATGAATTACTTATATATGTATATTATATATGTATAAACCATAAATAACTTACATATATAATTATATTTTTTAAAATAAATAATTTATTAGCTTATTTGGGTTATTCGGGTTATTCGGGTTACCCGAATTGAAAAAAATTTATCCGAAACCCGACTCAAATAAGAAGCGGGTTATTCGGGTTATTTGGGTGGCCAAATTAGCTTGGAATTCGGGTTGAGTCGGGTCGGGTTTCGGGTTACCTATTCGGGTCGGGTTTTTTTGACACCCCTAGTCCACCCGTTCATCCTTCACAAACGGTTACTCTCCGATATGAGAACCGCTCCATAGTTCGAAATCTCGGCGACGCTACAAAGGGGTTAACACGCAAAAAAAAAAAAAATTACAATGAAATAACGACACCATGAAATTAATAAATAACCACCATTTACAATATTTTATGCAGGTTAATGATAGTCCTACAAACTATGTTTAGATTAATTCTAAAAATAAAGAAAAGAGAGAGACAAACAAAATAAAAGTTTATAAAGCTTTTAAAACATCTAAAATTTTTAGGGAGAATTACATATATCCCCTCCACAAACACCCTAAATTACATATATACCCAAACACATTTTTAAATTACATATATACCCAAATCCCTATTTTAAGTATACTAAAATTAAAAAAAAATTAGTATAAATTGTCAGAACTATACAAAATTTTCAGTCCAGCAATTGGTTATATTTAAAATAGATAATATTTACTGCTTTTTTTTTTAGTTTTAGTATACTTAATATAGGGATTTTGGTATATATATAATTTAAAAATGTGTTTGGGTATATATGTAATTTAGGGTGTTTGTGGAGGGGATATATGTAATTCTCCCAAATTTTTAAGAGGATAACAAATGATTAGAGTTTATATAGTTAATATTTGAATCACTCTGATCACTAGGGGTGTGTTTGGTACCAATTGTTTACGGAATTATTGAAGATTTGTGATTTTAAAATTTTAATTTCAACATGTAAGTTCATCTACAACTCATATTTGGCAAACAAACAAAATATGAATTTTTAAAAAATAATACCTTAAATTGAAAGCTTTTAAAACTAACTTATAAAATAATCTCCATCTAAATCCAACGTCGTTAAACCCTAAATAGACTTAACACATGAGTTGTAAAAATGTCATCAAAAGTAATATAATGTGAAAGTCTTTTACACTTTTAGAGTATGAACTTTTTAGACACGTGAAACTTTTTTGAGTATAAATTTTTGTAAACTAAAAGTTAAACTTAAGGTAGTTTAATTGTATTTGTATTGAAAGTTTGTCCATTTTATTAACAATTGTAAACTCCACAAATCTGTATTGTAACAGAAATTGCGCACTCCACCAATCTTTTTGTCTGGAAATGGAAATTTCGTCTTTACTGCCTTATCTTATTGTTGTTTGTGACTATTTTGAAGTTTTGAACGGTAAACGTCTTTACAAATCTGACAATTTGTAACAAATAACAATAATGTCCGATTGGTTGTAACAAGAATATGGAATGTACAGGCCAATTTACAACCCTAATAACAAAGCCAAGCTAGGTGGATATAGTTTGGAGACATCGACAGTTTCCATTGTTTTTTTTTTTTTTTTTTTTTTTTTTTAAGGTTAACCCGGTGAATTGTATTATCACTTAACACGTTTAAGTACAAAAAAATGTGATGTTGCTTGTATTTCTATCATTATTGATTTACATCGATGCTTGGATTTGATGTTGCAAGCAAACCTAAGTTTTCCTTCATACTTTACGAGCTTCATATCTTTACCATGGCAGGATGAACTTGGCGATGCAAAGGTGTTCTTTATTTCAAATACGGATCAAATTAATTTAGAGATATCGTGGTTTGCCAATAAAGTGTAAATCAAGCCCCTCGTGGTGATCGGTGGGTCATTCAATACGATGGTTTTAAGGCTAGATTACTAAAGTTAGTAGTCTCCACTCGTATGTCATCAAGTAGAAGATTTTACAATAATATGTACTCTTCCAGGGCCAATCACTTAGACAGAATAAGAAAATATGAACAATACAATCAATTAGAAAATTGAAATTAGATATGTGATGCTAAAAACAAAACATTAAATTCTTACTGGTGTTTAGGTCAAGATAATCTAACGATCTTGTAACGCAATGGTTTGGAATCAACTACCACAATTCGATCATTATCTGATAAGGAACCAAGATTGAGGACGTTGGGTACACGTGATGAAACAAATTCTTATATGTAGTTGTTTGAACGGTTAATCATGTTTTGTATGATTAAACCATTACTCCGTACAATGTTGTTGTTCCTTTGATTGTACATGTTGACAAGATTTCGGTCATAAGAGAGCTTGTTGAATTCTTCATTTTTGCAATGCATTGGTATCGAGAGTCTTTAACTATGTTCGTGAGAGTATCTGGATCTTAGTAAAGCTAGCTTGGAATCCATGGGAGACTAAAGCTACTTATTGGGGTTTATTAAGATTGGAGGTTTCAAGGGATGAAGATCATTTTTGTTTTTTACTTGTGACAGGGTTGAACCTGAAAGGCTGAAAGCCAAAATGATTAAAAATAATAATAATAATAATAATAATAATAATAATAATAATAATAATAATAATAATAATAAAACTCAATCTACTTATATTATAATAAGAAAGTATAAATGATTAAAAAACTTTGACTAAATTTAAAATGGGTAAATCTGAACCTTCAATTTGAAAAGTCAACATGAAGATCCAACCATTCCTTCAATTGCTGACCTCATAAATATCTAATTAAAAAGACATTCATACCCTTCCTATTTTATTGTTTAAATTTTGAATTTAAATTTTAAATAATTAAAAACTTTTCAAATGTTCGTCGTTCAAAGAGGACAACTTTGAGATATCGTAATTTCAAATTTTCAGATGATTTAATTTCAAAATTTAAAATTTAAACATTGCACACAAAATGTGGTCATCAAATGTGACTATATATATATAGATAGATAAACCATAAACCACAATACACTCACATGAGATTCAATCAATATATTTTCCTTATAATATATAAAATTTAAGATTATGGCACCATTACCCCCCATCCTCTTTGCAGAAAATTTAAACCACGATGTTTGAGACCTGATATTTTTTTCAGGATTTATAAACTACGAATCAAACAAGTCATCTTATCGATGCAAGAGGACAACTTTGTTCGTTGTATTATGTCAGGTGCGTATATACTGTTGTATTGTTTGATCTCAAATAAATATATTTACATGTTTTTTAAACGGTTTGATTCACTATATTCATGTTTGTATGCAGTTGAACATCAATTACAATTCGCGTTGTGTCACGAGGAGGCTAATGATTCTATCAAGAAATGGACAGATGATGTTATGGAAGTTGCATACACAATTATGGAAGATTTGGTGGCCTATGAAATGGAGCACATCAATTTAAACTATCAGAATGGAAATTTACTTGGCGTTATTGATGACTCGAAAGATTTTAAAGTGGAGGCTGAGTCATTAATAATCCAAATTCACGTGCTTCATGTACTAATGAAGGAATTTTATGCAGTAATGGAAGGACTAAAAGTTACATAGACAACCATTGATGAAGTCTATTTCGAAGCGATCCGATATTGTTACCCAATAATTTGTTTTATTATTATTTGCTATTTGTTGGTCAATGATCTATTTTGTTTATATTTAAGCACGAGAATGTATATATCTTAGTAATCGTAATAATTAGTAATAGATATTATATTGTTGATATAATAGAGAGATAACTAATCTAATTACGGTGGATAATTATCCCCTGAAACTTTAATTTGCCATGAAATCTCCGCTTCATAACATCGTCATAATCAGTAAAACATCTTTCTATAAACTGAGGATTTAGTTTATTAATTGAATCTTACATGAAGTCTTTCCAGTAGATAAGTACTTATGTGTCGATCACGTTTGTTATTTTGATTTTTGACTAACCTTTTTTAATCTTTGAATTGAGGCAATTTTTTAAATTCTTTGATAATTATATGTGTGCGTGACAATTATGGCACTCAATTTAGTCAATATGAGATTTAAGTAAGCGACATACCTTCCACTAAAAATATGTAACATCCAAATTACACATGTTTTGAAGAGTTTAACATTAACAAAATATTTATTAAATTTTCTATCCACAGATAACAATTCCACAATCAACTACCACCGCCACCACATCCACACTTTTTAACAAATAAATGGATGTTAATATATCATTATACCAAGAGTATAAATCATTCTCTCGGAATTTAAGATAAAACCGTGATTGATTGCCTGATATGTCGCCCAAAAAAGTGCCCAATCACCATCATTTTTATTTTTATCTAAGGGATAATAATAATAATAATAATAATAATAATAATAATAATAATAATAATAATAATAATAATAATAATAATAATAATAATAATAATAATAATCTACTCTTTTACTCTTATTATAATAGAAAGTTTAAATTAAAAAGAATCTTTGATTGTTTTTCAAATGGAGAAATTCTAGCCATCCAATTATGAAGTCAACATGAAGATCTATTCGTTCGTTTATTTGTTGATGTCATAATCTTCTAATCTACTTAAAAAGACATAATTAACCCTCCTAAACTGATTTGAATTTAAATTTGAATTTGAATTACTACTACTATTTGAACTACTAAGAGATTATCAGATTTAATATTATATAAATAAATAACAAATTTAATATAATAATATAAAATAATATTACATGAAACAATAACTTTAAGTCAACTTAATATTGTTACTGGTACATTAATGGTATACTATCATAATCATAACAATAATAATTTATTCGGATTACACTACATAATCATATATGTAGTGTCGACACTTAAATACAAGAATATGTGTTTATTTTTTTCAACTGAGGATTGGACAAAAATGAAAACATATAACAAATTAAAATGATAATTTTTTTAGATCCATTAGACAATACACGAGGACTTTTTTATATCAAATTATTCGATAATCAATAGAGATGGCAATGGGCGAGGAAAAAATTCGCAATATGTGGGTACCCGCCCATCGTGGGTGGGTAAACCCGTAAAATTTTTACCCATGGGTGGGCTACGAGTATGAACTTCTACCCGTTGGTGGGTTGCGGGTTGGTGAAGGGTATGGACTTATACCCGCAGGTTAACCCGACCTGCGAACCTACAAAACACATTATGGATACCTAAGTGGATTTGTATAATTTCTTACATATATATGTATATATAATAGTTAATTTGAACAATATATAATAAAAATATTATTATAGAAACTAAAAAGTGTAGTTTTAATGTTTCGAATAGCAAACTTATCAAACGATCAAAGAAAAAATTATTAAGTAAATTGATAATTATCAAACTATTAGTCGGCATGTCTTAAATTTTAACAATTTAATTCGTTTAAAATTACAATGCATTCATTTGAACATGTTTCAAAACATTTTTATATTTATAATTATAATTATATAAAATCTTTTGATATTCTAAAAAAATGTTTACATTATTTAAAATCGGCGGGTTACCCACGACTCACTGGTATGTGCGGATGTGAGTATAAGTGTAAAAATAAACCCGCTAGCGGGTATTCACGGTTTTACAGGTCAAAAAACCTATCGCGTGCGAGTTATGGGTTTGGCATATCCGTACCCACGACCCATGGGTGCCATCCCTAATAGTCACAAGATAAGAGGATATTCCAGAAGTGGATGAGTTTGCATCGAGGTTTGTTCAGTTACGTATTTGCCTAAGTAATGATGTTGATTAAATTCTAACTTATATATTTTTTAGGGAAAACATACTAGAAACTAACGAGACTGCAAATAATAACATGGACATTTAGAAGACTATCACATCATTATACATTTTATATTTGTGTATGTTATTATATTTTACATATAAAGTTATTTAATCTTAGCGTAAAGCATATTTTTTTAGTTTAATGTTAGTATTGTGTTTCTCAAGATGTCGTATTGAAGTAATTTTATTAAGATACACAGAATTTCGATTTGTGGTGTGTAATTTTTGTTTTTTTCATCGTTATAGATTTACTTCTTATGTATTTTTTACTCTTTTGTGTAATTTTATGTCATAATTTACTAAATAACTATACTTTGCACACGCTAATATATTCTCTTACATTCCTTACTAATCATCACGTATGATTATTACAAATATCCATGGTGCATCCCGCGAAACCGCGGGTATTAAGCTAGTAAATGTGTAATTAAAAGGTCATAAAAAAGGTAAACGGATACTAATTCGATAGACCAAGTTTGATAGAGTTTGGATCACTTAAAAATAAAAACGGCTAAGAACGCTTCAAATGCATAATTACTTGATAAAATAGTTAAATTTACATTCTTACATCTCAAATATGCAAAGAAAAATAAATGTACACTTTTAAACATGCACAAAAATTAAAAAACGATTGATGTACGATTATCTCTATAATTGTGCATCAATCATTTTTTCGATTTTTGTGCATTTCTGAAAGTTCGCATCCATTTTTCTACACATATTTGAGATATATGAGTATGAATCTAATAATAATTGGCTAGTTGTGTATTTAGAAGGTGTTTTTAACCGTTCTTATTTTTAGAGTGTTCTCATTGTAATCCTATCCAAGTTTGATATGTGATCCAATTAAGAAATTTGTCAAAGATAGAAAGTAGAATGATTTCCTTAAGTTTAAAAGGAAGGGAAAATCAACATAAAATATATTTCCTAATTACTCGTATTAATTAACGAACAAATTAAGCCCTTTTCTCTGCCTGGTTGTGGTCAAAAGTCAAAACAGGCCTTTACTGCTTCACATTGGGCTGGGCTCAAATAGAGCCGAGGTCTAAGAGAGAGCCCTTATGGCTTATAATATAAAGAAAAGAAGAAAACCTAGTCCCAAATAAATAGGTTGACAACCCAAAGAAACAAACAACAAATTAACTACTATATTGAGAATAATCCAGCTCGGTTAGACATACAACTAGACCAATTCACTTAAACTTTTTTAGAACATATTGCTTACTCATTGAAGAGAAACACATTGAACAAGAGGGAATATGTCGTGGTGTTTGCATCTTTGAACGATCGTTGGATCTGCCTGGAGGATTCTATTTCGCCGTGACTAAATACATCAAATAAGAACTTAACTAACGACATGAAATATTTTTTTTACCATTCGAGCATCTATAAACCGAAGAATGTGCCAATAGAAACCTCCAAGAGTGAAGTTGGGACTGAGCTACCCCTATTCCATCAAGCCCAAAGTTTTCTACATATTGGTTTGATTTTGACACATCTAAGTAAATTATCTATTCATGCTTTATAAAAGGATTATATCAATCTAAAAATGAATGAAAGATTTAAATTCATCGTTAAAAAAAAAAAGAAAAGAAAAGGGCTCTTAAAAAAATGTGTGAAATAAAATGACGAAGGTATTTAGATCCGTGAGTTTATATCTAATTTCAATTTTAGTGCTAATTAATCTCACAACATATAAAACAAAATTTCAATCTTATGTCCAATCCGATAACACATGCACGCGCTTAATTTGCTTTATGCATTAATCCATGTTCATAAATTTTATTCATGAGAGTATTAATTTACATATTCGTGAAAATAGGTGAATGAGTATTTGTCTCTCTAAGGGTGTGTTTGATTACTGCTGAATGGGATTATTCAATGCTGAATACTGTACCGTTGAGCACTCAACATGTTTGTTTTCAAATAAAAATAACCTCCGAATGGAATGGGAACCTTCTCAATATTTATTACTTTCTTTTTCTCCATCTCGTTTTCTCAAGCTGTTCGTGATCGACCCCCCTTTTCACCGTATCTCATCTTTTTGCTTTTTAATTGTTCTTCATTGGGCTTGTCAGGTTGTTTTAATGGACAAAATCTTTTTTAATTTTTCTTTAATTTTTGATTTACTTAGGTGGTTGTTATCGCAATTGAAGATGTAAGATAATCTTGATGCAATTATTAAATTTGGACTAATCTGTTTTTGTTAGTATCTCATTGTTTTTGTGATAAATTCAATCTTGTTTGTATTTCCTAGTTTTTATGATAAATTCGATCATCTTAGAATGTAACAGAAACGGTATAATAATATAACATTGAACGAAAGGTTAAAATAGTAATTTTTTACAGTTCAGATTATTCGTTCAGAATGTGTATCAAACATGTTTTTTCATTCAGTACTATATTGATTCAGAGTCTTTGAACTTTTCAGATATTTGAATCATTCAACGCTAAATCATTCAGTTTTATCAAACGCAGCTTAAGAAACTATTACGTAGAATTGATTTTTTTAATGTTCTTTTATTGCACGCAATATCCGTGTTGTACGGATCATTTAATGATAACCAAACTTCAATCCAACTATTATGTGTACCAGTTAAACTTTTGAGCACATTTGTATGCCTATATATACCACTATTTCTGTCTCGTTCACTTTGACTTTGCACATAGTTTTAGGATTCTCCTCTAACTACACTTTTCAATAATCAAATATTAAATCTACTCATTAAAATTGTTTTTGATTGGTTAAATATCAAAGTGGATATCCCAATTAAAAATTTGGACATTTTAAATGGGACAGATGGAGTATTTTTTATCAATCATATATTCCGATCTTTGACGGACATAATCTATGAGATATGAGCTCCGTGACACACATTATCAAACCAAGTAAAAGCCTCACTTTTCAGAGTCTTTGCACACAACGAGCTTAGATTCAAACTTGAGATCTTTCACTATTTAACGTTGAAGCATCGAGCTTTAATAGTTACTGAACATTTTTCTTCACAGAAATGTACTCCGTATAAATTGAGTTCAAAAAGCATTTACACTGATTTAACTTTTATTTGAAATCAACTTGACACCAAACTCGAAAGCTTTATGTGACATTTTATTATTTATTCCTCGATGACGTGCAATCACACCGTTACTATAAATACATTCACATAAATTTTTAAAAATTCATAAATCACACAACCACCACCTCTCCATCCATGGCACCTTTTTTCTTCATCTTCTTCACTCTCTTAACAACAACCCAAATCACCCACGCGCAACTCACGTGCACAACACAAAAATTCACAAACAACAAACTATACAACCACTGCAACGATTTACCTCACTTAAAGTCCTACCTCCACTGGTCACTAAATCCATCAACAAACACACTTTCGATCGCTTTTTTGGCTGAACCGGCCACGTCATCCGGTTGGATCTCATGGGCTATAAATCCAACCGGTAATGGTATGGCCGGTTCACAAGCTTTACTAGCTTTTAAATCATCGAACGGTTCGATGGTCGTTAAGACGTATAATATAAGTTCGTATAGTGATATTAATGAAGGGAAGTTGGCTTTTGATGTTAAGGATAAGAGAGGTGAGTTTAGTGACGGATTGATGAAGATATTTGCGACGATTGTGTTGCCGGGAGAAAACGTGACGGTTGTGAATCAGGTGTGGCAGGTTGGTCCCTCGGTGTCGGAGGATGGTATTCCGGCGAAACATGCGTTTCAGCCGGCAAATTTGGCGGCAAAAGGACGGTTGGATTTGTTAAGTGGGGGGAGTAGTGGAAGTGAAACTGAAAGTGAAAGTGGTTCTGGAATTAAGAAGAGAAATGTGAGTTTTAATATATTTATTTATTTTTATTTATATGTTGTAGGCTTATTACATTTTTAATTCTATATTTTATATATTTATAAATCAAAACGAAAAAATTAAGGTTTAGCCAAACACTAACCTAACATTAATTGTTTAGAAGTCAAATTGAGTTGACTACAAAGAACTTGTAATGTTGTTTAGATCATGTGTCAACTAGGGTGCTGTTGTTCGGTAATTGGAATTTTAAGGTGTTTTTTTTTTTTTTTTTTTTTTTTTTTCTAATTTATTTATTAAGTTATATTTCTAACAAGACAAGAATCACTATAAAAAATCATTTCACTTGTTAATATATCAGTTACCATAATCACCATTTACACAAGCATTTCTTGATTTTATTGGAAATTGTGTGCCTATTACATAGATCATGTTGATTAAGCAACAAAATTAAGTGAGGATTGAATTATAATTTGTATTTGTTTTCAGATTCATGGGATATTGAATGCAGTTAGTTGGGGAATTCTGTTTCCAGTTGGAATAATAATTGCTAGATACCTTAGAACTTTCCCATCTGCTGATCCAACATGGTTTTACCTTCATGCTTTCTGCCAAGTATCCGCTTATGCAATTGGTGTTGCTGGATGGGGAACCGGACTGAAACTTGGATCCGAGTCGAAGGGCATCACATTCAGCACCCACCGCAACATTGGAATTACTCTATTTACTCTTGCAACAGTCCAGGTAATTTGACTTGTAAAGTCAAACTTCTCTATTCTATATGAATTCTATGCCCCGCCGTATTTCTAGTGGCAGTAGGTCATGAAAGTTTTTTGTGTTCTCAAATGGTCAAATTGCATAGAAACCTTGTGAGATGTAGGGTACTTAAATATTTTCATATATATATCATCTGATCATGTTGACTTTTAAAGTCAAACCTGTTGATTGTCACGTTCACGGTTCATCATTTATTTGGATTCTTTGTTTGCAATCTTGGCACCTGATGAGTTTCTAACTTTCTACCTGTAGCATGTATTATACAGTTTTTGATGTAGCTAGCTATTTAGAAATTTAAGCAATAATTTGGCAAAATGGCAACTAAATCTTTAGGTATGTATGCCTTTTGATCATTAATCCCACATTTTGAATTTGAAATAAAATAGGATCTATTGTAAGAAAGACGAATTCAATTCGACATCAAAATAGATGCACCACATGGGGTGACTTCTACTTTTGGCGAAGTTCGTTCTTCATTTATTCGTCCAGAAGTAAATGGTCAAAAGTCACTCATACTACAATTTACAACATCAACAACAATACTTTCTTCTGCAATAATATTATTTGTTGGTCATTTTTTTAGGTGTTTGCTTTGTTCTTGAGACCGAACAAAGATCACAAATTTAGATTTTACTGGAACATCTACCACCATGGAATCGGATACGCAATCCTTGTTCTTGGCATCATCAATGTATTCAAGGGTCTTGATATATTATCACCTGAACACATATGGAAATCAGCCTACATAATTGTGATATCTACAGTGGGTGCGATTGCTTTGCTGCTAGAAGTTATCACATGGATTGTGATTTTGAAGAGGAAATCTAGTAAGTCCACTAAACCCTATGACAACAAGCAACAACCATTGGCACCATAGTTTTAGCTTCTTTTGATGCTTGCTTTTCATGTTGTTACTTATCTTCTTGTAGAATAGGCCACGTTATTTATTATTTTAGTTTACATCGTGGTTGTACTTCTACTATTGTATTATGTATTATACAAAAAGGGATTTGAGGACCACAATTTGTGTAATCTAGGATTGATGCACACGCCTTCTATTTACATCATTCAAATCATCTTCTTGGCACATAAGTCATCATGATATAACTTTTGGTGCATGATGAATACAATTATATAAACTTTAAATCGGTCTAATTTCTCAACTTGTATGTGTCATAACTCGGTAAGGACGGAGTTAGAAAATGTCGAACTGATTAAAAAATCTTTAATTCCAGTGTAATTTCATTACAATTATAGATTATAGAATAACTTTGTTTATAATCCGCTTATCACTACTTGTTAGTTTTAAACTTGATTAAAAAGTTACTTACACCATTCCTAATTGCTAGTACATGACTTTTCACCTAGACAATCATCATGAGGTCCATTATATCGTTCTTAACATTCATCAAACATGTATAATAGCACTTTCATTAATGTGGGGTATTTTGGTAGTGGTAAATCTAAACGGGTTAATTTTGTAATATGGAATCTTATGCAAATTATTATTATTATTATTGTTGAAAGTATGATTGCATAACATTATGAAAGTGACTTTCACTTTAGATGTCTTTATTATATCCAATCTCATTGAGCCATGTTACAATATTAGTCCCGCCATTATTGTTCACTTTGCTTTGGTGTCAACTTTATTTTTATTCAATATTTCAAAGAGCTTTTTGGTAACGAATTTGTGTTAGAATAGGATGCTAGACATCACTAATATAGATTAGGGTTCGTTTATTAGGACTTTTTGGTCATTATCTTTCTCTTTACAATACTTTGCTATATTTTCTTGGGAGGTAATAATAAGCCTTTCAAATTATATAAGTTTGTTGCCTAGTCTTGTAGGAGACCACTTTTAACAAGAAAAGAATACCGTGTTCCATCTACCAAAAAAGTGCAAATTAAAGACTAGATCTTTAGTTATTTATTAATTTCATAAAGTTTAAAGATCGTCACATTGTTATACGTACTATTCCCTTTTCAATCAACAAGCAGGGGTTATATGTAGTGAACCTCAAGATTCCACTATATGTTTCTAACACAAGAATAATATACAGATCTACGATTTTCGACTCCTTTACCGGGGTCGGTACTGAATTTTTTGATGCCTCGATCGGGGTGATCAAAGAAGGTACGCCTTTACTAAAATTGTAAACAAACTATACACTATATTTTTGGGGTTTAGAACATAATCGAGCTAAGTGGTTCATCCACGAGCCAACATCTTTATTAGATAAATAAATATTACAACTTGAGAAGATAAACTCAAATTGAAAGATCAATGTAAATCATCATAAGATGTTGTTTTCTAGCGTTGTTTGAAGAAAAATATAAATTTATCTTGTCATATTCAATTTCAACACATAGTGTATTAGTGTCTTTGTTTATAAAGTAATTAATCATGATCAATAATAACAACAGTGGAAATCATTTTAGGAACCAACCCTAATCTAGAACTTCATAGACATGCTATATAATCAACGCTGGAAGTTTCACGAGAATGGTGCATGTTATGTTTTTGATTATACGTCTAATCGTCTATTCATCTAATTAGATTTGTTGGTGAAATTTGTTACTTCCTCCGTCCCACCACAAGTGTCCACATTACTATTTTCAGATGACCCTAATAAATGTCAATTTCTATTTTCAACCAATCGAAAGAGATTTTAGTGGGTTATGTTATTTGATTGGTGAAAAATGTAGTTAGTGGAGAATCCTAAAACTGTGTGCAAACTCAAAGTGGACAGTTTGATTGTTACGGAGGGAGTATACGTTTGGCAAGAGATTTGATATATTGTGGTTTTGCTGTCTATTAAAAGATCTATCTAGAATCCTAAAACTGTATGCAAACTCAAAGTGGACAGTTTGATTGTTATGTACGGAGTATACGTTTGGCAAGAGATTTGATATATTGTGGTTTTGCTATAAATAAGAAAAAAAATGAAATAAATAAGGAAAGACGTGCCCCATTCGAAGAAGTAATGCTTGATGATCGGTACAAGAAATGTGAAGAACGTTTACGAACAATATGAGATGTCATATGTCGTCATCATATCGTATTTGGAGGTTTATTACGATAAAATAAAAATGTAGGCGAAAAATCTATATTTCACAATCCAATTGTGGATTGTTGACGACACACATCTAGTTTGTTGTTGACTGATTTGATGTTAAGTATCTAGAATCGAAATTTGTGTGAGATTAAGAGAACCAATGTTATGGTGCCATGTGTACAAAGAGAATGTTCAAAATGTACAAAACCCATTTACCCCTAACATCAATGATCTCACAAACGACAAATCGAAAAATTATGAAAATTGCACCATTAAATTCAGCGTTTTCTCCTCTTCGATTTGCCATCCTTCAAGGCATACTTTCGACTAGTTTTTTTTTCATCTTTTTTGGTGGGTTTAACATTTACTAACACATATGTTAAAGTGTTGCGTTTAGGGTTTAGGGTTTGGGGTTTAAGGGTTAGGGTTTAGTGTTTAGGGTTTGGGGTTTCGCCCCGAAACCCTAAACCCCAAACCCTAAACCCTAACCCCTAAACCCTAAACCCTAAACGATTTACAAAACTCTAAACCCTAAATCATACTAAACCCTAAACCATGCTAAGCCCTTACCCTAAACCCTGCTAAACCCTAACCCTAACCCTAAATCCTAAACCCTAAACCCTAGCCCTAAGCCCAAACCTAACCACAAATTAAATGTACAACCAACTACTAACATATGTGTTACTAATTTGTAAAACCCATCAAAAAAATGAAAATTTTTTTTGTCAAAAGTATGCCTTGAGAGACGTCAAATCGAATAGGAGAAAACGCTGAATTTTATGGTGCAATTTTCATGATTTTTTGACTTACCGTTTGTGAGATATTTGAGTTTCAAAAATGTAGGGAATTGAGTATTTGATGAAAATGAGTAGTTGAGATTGATTCCCCTATCCTCACTCAAAATTAATGTACTCATTTGAACTCTACTCCATATCTCTCAACTTTCTCATGTATACGTGTTAAGTTTGTAGTATTAATAATTTTTGGGTTTGAAATAAACACTAAAAGTTACATATTGATATTTCTGATTTCTGATTTGCAGTAGCTTTTATTAGAACGTAGTAAACAAGTTTGGTGGGAATTTAGTAAGTGAGCGAACTTCACATCTACTTTAATTCGATTTGATTTTAGTAGGTAGTTTTTGTACTAAATTTATTAGTATTGTCCATTTTCTCATGATAGCACATCCATAATCTATATTTATCAAGGTTGTCATGATCGAGATCCTACGTAAGATCGTTTTGGCCTTTGCAAGATCAGGATCGGGGATCGTAGATCCTACCAAAATATCATTTTTTTATACAAAGATATCTAAATTCTTGTAGAAAACTACTATTAGAGAAATTAATTTAATATTCAAACTTTTATATTACAAAAGTGATGCAATTTGTCAACATATATTTCTAGGACGATAAACGTAATAAAACAAAAGATAGTGGCATAGTACAATTGCACCAAAATTTGAGAGCATATTACAAATGACAATTACTAATCGTTGTTTTAGAGGTTCTAGACTTTTTCTTATGTTAATTTGATAATAAATGGGGAAATTGAATTTGGAAACAAATGTACGGTAAGTTTTGAGATATGATTTGGACTAGTTATGGGTCTTACAAGCCCAATTGTAAACAAAAAATAAATAAAATATATATATATTTTTTTGCCCATTTGTAGGATCGGATCGTTCATCGATCCTACGATCCTACTCTGATCCTACTTCCTGACCAATCCTACTCCGATCCTGCACGTTTTTCCTTGGTAGGATCGTGGGATCGTACGATCCTACGATCAGGATCGCGATCTTCACAACCTTAATATTTATTATCTATTATCTATAATCTATAAATCTATAAACCCTTGTAATTCATTTAAGGTGCAAAGCCTTGAAACTTATAAATGGAAGATGAGAATTGAGAAATACCTATACCCTTTCATTTGATAAACTAATATGGTAATTTTAACCATATATTACTCATTATTACTCAATCACTATATAATGATAACTATAATATTTCAGCATATTAATATTCGTCTTTTGTTTTTGTTTACTAGAAAGCAATCAACGGATTGTTTGAACAATTACAATAAAACAACGTAATGTATTCTAATCCAAGTGTAATATATAAGTTCGAGTCAAAATTGTTTGATTCGCGATAAATATAATTATACTCAATTTAATTATTCTCTTGATGTTGAACCCGTGAACCTTATTTCCTAGCAATTATTCTTACGTGTTATTTTGTATTCACTTTGTTAAGTATTTAATTCATAATAAAAACCAACTTCACAATGCTTACCCAATATTATTAGTAATAATAGAAATGCGATGCTGCAAATATAACAAATTGTTATAAAGTTATAAGGCATGTAAGCGAATCAAAATGAACACAAACAGAGCATATTTATGTTCGTTTATTAAGTTTTATCAAACAAACATAAACGGATAAACGAGCATTTTTTTTTTGTTCATGTACGTGAACGCAAACGAATGAATATATAAATTATGCATTCGTTTGTCAATATGTCAAACGAACACAAACAAATCTATACAAACACAAACCCTCAAATTATACATCCCTTATCTTTATGTTCGTGATCACTATCACATATTCGTATGCATTACCGGTGCATTGCGCGAGTCACCGAATAGTACATAATAATAATTACAATAATTAGTTTAATCATAAACTATTGGATAAAAAAATGATTGAGACATATTTAAGTCCTTTAACACTGTAGATGACACGTTGTGGCATCGATGTGTCCAAATAGAATTAACGAGAGACTCATATTTGATCACGACTATTTAACCACTCTTTATAGTGTAACAAATCATTTCTTTTGTAATCTAGCTCGTTATATTTTGTTCGTATTTGTTACAATCACATTAATCTTGTATTGTAATCCGAAAAAAATGTTTCATCATGTTCATATGTAGTTAGTGATGGGTTTAAATGATACGTACTTGATCGATAGATCGAAAATTTAGGTTTTGTTATGTTAAAAAAATAGACAGAGTATTTAATTATAGCGTATTTAGGGATCAAAAGAGTAATCCTTTAATTTAAGATTTTTAGCTCCTACGTATATTCCGTGCAACCAACAACAAAGATGTTATGCTCATGTTTCAAAACCTTTCTTTCTAGAGTTTGTGATCCGTGAAACTTATCTCTCGAAAAAAACAAGTAACCAACTCTCTAAAGGTCCTCACCGGCTAATCTCATAGTTAACTTGAGAAGGATAAATCGTGTAATCCGCGATTAAAGAATTTGAAACCTGTATTCAAATTGAGTTTGGATAACAACATAATTCAAACCGATAAGTAGAGTTGAGATTTTATTAAAAAGGTAAGGTTCAAATGAGACTAAAAATTTGTGTGAGAATAGAGGAACCAATGATATGGTGCCATGTGTACAAAGAGAATACAAAACCCATTTATCCCTTAAGTTAAATATCTCACAAACGACAAATCGAAAAATTATGAAAATTGCACCATTAGATTCAGCGTTTGATCCTCTTCGATTTGCCGTCCATTAAGGCATACTTTCGACGAGTTTTTTTTTTCATTATTTTTTGTGGGTTTCACATTACTAACACGTGTGTTACAGTGTTGCGTTTAGGGTTTAGGGGTTAGGGTTTAGGGTTTAGGGTTGGGAGTTGGAACGAAACCCCAAACTCCCAACCCTAAACCCTAACCCCTAATGTAACATCCTCCGTACCGGTCTGGTAATTTCTATTATTTTAATCGCGTATTTAATTATTTTAGAAATTACTTGGAATTAATTGTTTAATTGAGAAACTTAGTTAAATAAGTCCCAGAACTTATTGTGACTAGTGAAATATTAGTCGTTTTAAATTACCTTAGTTAACGGTAAAACAAAATAAGTTTCTCGCAAAATGGTTTCTAGGTTCCAGACAATAGATTGAAAGGGGACTAGTTTTAAGTGGATACGGGTCGGGGTAAAAGTCGGCCGACCTATAAACTTTCCTAAAATGGAAAGTTGATCATTTCCTTCTAAAACCTAAACCTAGAACCTAAACACAAGAAAGTTTCAAACTCAAATCCATAAACAAACCTTTGGAACTGAAATCTTGAGCTAATTATCATCATTATCATCTTCACATCTTTGAATTTGTAAGTGTTTATGTTTAATAAATCTTTTGAAATTGGATTATGATTTCTTAGATTGAATTCATAGATATAAGATGTTATTGGATGTTGTATGAGGTTTATTGTTGTTAAAATGAAGTTCTTTGCTGTTTGAAACTAGTTATAGCAATTGAACATGAGTGATTTTGTGAGTTTGGTGTTAAAATTCGGGTTATGGGGTTTTGCTGGGCGATGATGCTGATACAGGGGTGGTTACCCGGCGGGTAAAACCCGTACCCGGCGGGTAGTGTACCAAATGAGGGAACCCGGCGGGTATACCGGGAACCCGGCTGCTTCTCTAGTCTTTAAAACGTGGAAAAGTTCTGTTATCATGAAATTTTAATTCACCCGGTTGTTTCATCGGGTACCCGGCTGGTTAAGCCCAGTACCCGGCGGGTACATGGGCTACCCGGCGGGTAGTAACCCGTTTAGTAGCTTTTTGATTTTAAGTCATTATAAAGTAAAATGTAGATAAGTATATGTTGATATGCTTTATTATCAACCATGAATATAATTAGGAACTTATTATGATTATGTAAATAATATGTAATTTCTTGAATTATGTTGGATATAAGTTAAGTATTGATGATCATGATTACTAACTTATATCTGATTGTGATTCTCAGATCCTCCAAAAGATAAGTGACTTCTGGACTCTGAGTTTTTGTGAAGACAAAGGTATCGGTGAGTGGATTTAGAACTCACCTTTCGATTTAGTTGTAACCGTTTGGTTGCAACAAGTAAATGTAGATTGATTATAAGACTGTTTAGTCTGTGTTATTGATTATGAATCTACGTGATATGTGATTCTACGTGTATCAGATTATTGAGGTCAACGTATAGTTGGACTTTTTGGTTATTATGTGAATTACACAGATTTTGATTCATATGTTGTGTTTGAGACCTGTGTATGAGTTTAATAACCAATAGTTATCGGTCTATTCTGTAATGGCCATACAGATTGACGTTAAGTGTTCTTGGAGAATTCCCGGGTATTATGATATCTCCAGAGCCACCGATCCTCATTGAAATTGAAATAGAAATGTGTTTACGATTAATTGTTGTAAACATATTGTTATGCTAAGTTGAATTGTGTGTGATAAATTCATTCACTTAGCTTCGTGCTAATCCCTCGTTTTAACTTCCTGCAGATTATATTTGATATGTGGGTGATCAGGAAGTGGATGCTTTGCAAGGAAAGTTTGGCAGCTTGTAAACTCTTATATGGTTTTGTTATAAACCCAGTTTTGTAATATATAATACCCCGGCTTGTGTAGTTTTAAACAGTTTAAATTTGGTGTGTTTTGAACATGTAACTGTTTGTGTACATTATCTTAATGTACAGTATATAAATATGTTTTAAATCCATACGCTTCCGAGTAAAATGATATAATATTATTGAATAGAAAGAGGGGTGTTATACCTAAACCCTAAACCCTAACCCCTAAACCCCAAACCCTAACCCCTAAACCCCAAACCCTAACCCCTAAACGCTTTATAAAGCTCTAAACCCTAAATCATACTAAACCCTAAACCCTGCTAAACCCTAACACTAAACCCTGCTAAACCCTAACACTAAACCCTAACCCTACCCCTAAACCCTAAATCAAATGTATAATCAATCACTAACACATGTGTTACTAATATGTAAAACCCACCAAAAAAATGAAAAAAAAAAATTCGTCGGAAGTATGCTTTGATGGACGGCAAATCGAAGAGGATAAAACGCTGAAAAATATGGTGCAATTTTCATGATTTTTCGACTTGTCGTTTGTGAGATATTTAATTTTTAAAAACGTGGATGAGAGAGAAAAAAGTGACACATGGCATATTGTGGTTGGTTCCCCCATTCTCACACAAAATAAATGGTCTCAATTGAACTCTTCTCTTTATTAAAAATATACATTACATATTGAAAACTAAGAAGTTTTTGAACTTTCATAAAGCATGTATGTTCCTATTCGATATCAAAAAAATTCAACAATCACAAACAATCAAATTAAAAAAAGTTTCAAATTTACAAAAAAGAAAAAGAAAAGAAAAGAAAAAAGTATGTATGTTCAGCGCAAACCATAATCTTCAAATTGAATAATCGTGAGTTCATCATTATAACCCCGCTAAACTGGATAAATTAATTAGATTTGGTGTTTCCTCATGGATTATTATTATTATCTTCTTGCAAGTATAGTCTTTTACACTCTGTTTACGGCTGTTTTAGGGTAGAAAAAGGAAGGAATTCAGTTTTTTTTTAACGATAGTAGTATATTGAAAGGAAAAAGAGTAAGGGCAATATCATACACTTTTATCATTTGTTCCATATATCGGGTGACTAAGAGGGAATTCGTTTTCTTTAGAAGAAATTTCACCCATCTTTAGAATACTACTTATTAATCTCTTTATTTTATCATTTTTTTCTTTTCCATTTCGGTTAAAACTTGAGAAAACGATATTTTTTTTCTTTTTCTTCGGTTTTTTCCCGATTCAGTTGCAATTCGAGAATACGATAAATTATTTATAACTTTATCGTAATCTTACCAACAAAAACGTGTAATTCAATTACTAGTGGTAAGTGGTAACGTAGCTTAATTAAACACAACTTTGTCTTTAGTATGAACTTACGGGGCCCATAACTCGCGTTCGAATTTTAAGAAAGCATGTGATGTCATCGTGATGGTAGCATGACGACGCCCAAAAGGTATTAGATGGTCGTCTTTCCAGTTCCAGGTACAGGCCCAAAGCTTCCAATTACAGTAGCATATAAGGCCCATATGCAAGCAATTACCATTCACATTTTTAGATTTAAATAAGGTGATATGTTTTTTTAAGTCAATATCACAAATATTTACATTAACTTACGTATTACAAATACATATATTAATCTAAAAGTATATATTTGTTTCATTCGCAGGACTTAAACTCACGGCCTTCGAGTTGTAGATGTATTCTCATTTTCAAGTCGCAGTAGTTGTTTATAATATTTAATTAGTTGTCACAAATGTTTGATAACCTAAGGTACATGTTTAAATGTTGGATGGTTTTCTCTCCGTGCCTCTGTGGGAACAACATTGGTACGATTGAAGGTACGAATCCAATGTAATTTTAGAAGAAACTCTAACACAAATTTACCCTTTATAAAATTGACCATCCGGTTTTTTTTTACGCATTCCAAGTGCGTCCAATTCATTGTACGGATGATTTCACAGGTATGGGCGAAGTCATAATTCAACAGTGAAGAGGGTGAATCTATCATGAAATGGTGACAATAAACGGTATATTAGTCGTGTTATAATGTAAGCTTTTTTCGTAAGATTGTATTTAAGTTGGATCTTAGATGTTATATGTCTTGAATATCATCTTTTCAATTAAAAAGGAGTTGGTAATCCTTTGTTACGTTAGCCGTTTAAGATGCTATATACTCTAATTAATAATAATAAGATTATTACTGTTTATTGTGCTTTCAATTGAATTTGGGATGACAGGTTCAAAAATATTACTACTCCGTAGCAATACGTAAATTCTAAAATATACTATCTCGTTACAAAAAATGAACCAATAATATTGTTAAAGGGAAATAGAAGTATCAACTAGTATCATCATCAAAAAGTAGCATTAGAAAAAAAAAATATCGCAAACCTTTCGTTGGTGTCAAATCAGCGTCATGTCAGTAAGTCCCAAGCTGATTAACAACTAACATAACACAGACAACTTACATTTACCAATATATCTCGTGAGGGTTCGGTTATGCTCCATTGAAATATGGAGCAACTCCCAAATACCCATTATATACGTCAAACAAAAAAAGAAAAACAATTTTTTTTATTCATGCAGGCCCCACATTTTTCTTCAGTTCATCGTCCGCAAAGCCTAGGGGAAGTGATTGATGTGCCAAGTGAAGTATCCGTGCCGACCCCATCACTTAGTGAAACAAAGAGAACTGTTGACCGACATTAGCGTCGAGAGTTCTCTAAAAGGGTACATAGTAGGTGGGATTTAGAGGGGCGGGTTGAAATTTTTTCTTATTACTATGAGCTAAATCAATAGAACATAATGGGTTGGTTGGGCTAGTTGAGGGGCCTAGTATCCCCCTTACTACCCTGCTAGCTCCACCTCTGTTCAAATATAGTACATTGTAAAATTCTATCAGCTCACTCTCGCTATACATGTTAAACATTATAAACTTTCTTTATAATTTTAGGTAAAAAAAATAAAACGGGATATAATCTATGTATTACGTGCTGTTAGTGATCAAGCATAAAATGTTATACCTGAGTGCAACTGGGTTGGATTGGATTCGTTGCTCTCCGCGACTTGCGTAAGGACCCGACGGAGCGTATTGAACGAAACCGTGGGTGGCGTGAATCGATTGCGAGAAGATGAATAGTGCTCTTCTCTTGATATTAGGGTTTTTCTGATGATGGTTGTGAAATATTTTGAGGTGCTTGAGGGCTGAATACTGTTCATGCCCTTGTATTTATAGTACCTCATGATCACCTTGGTGGACAAGTTTGTACACGTGTCACCATCTGGTGCGTTTGATCGTACGGTTAACTCATCATCCTGCGGTACTTGGTGATCGTACGGCTAAGTCACCATCTTACAATTTTAAGATCGTACGGTTGAGATCAACGCGTCCCGTGTGGGGGTCCCCTGTGTCGACGTAGACCAATGATGTTTGCGGATACAAACCCTTGTCGGTCCGCAGGGAACCACCACTAACGTTGGTGATTTCCTGAATCTGTTTTTCGTGAGCCAAGGGGGCAGAATCCCTAATCTGATGGGCCGGGCCATATGTTGGGCCTTGCCTGATGGGCCTTGCCTGGTGGGCCTTTCCTGATGGGCCTTTCCTGATGGACCTTATATCTTGAATTTTGGGCCATTTGCATGGTACATGATTAAGTCCCCCCAGTTTAGTTTACTGGTATATTGTCCAGGGAACTGAACTAGTGTTGTCATCTTCCCTGTATAGGCAAAGAGTGTTTTCGAAGAATTCTTGGTTCAATCAAGAATGATCTCAGTGCAAAGGGCTTGTAAATTTTGAAATTTTCTCACCTCTTGTCAGGAGGCGTGTGTTATCAGGGGATACGTGGCCACTATACTGGCCGTATAGTTTTGACTGATGGCGTCTTGTCAAGTTGTCAGTAGCGCAGCTGTACCTGGGGTGCATTTAATGCGAGTGTCCTTTGGGAGTTCCTCGAGTACCGTGTGTGCCGTTGTGACTGGAGCGCGTGGTTTATTTATTGTTACTGATAATCACGCGCTGTGTTGTGGCCGTACACGTGTATGCCTGTGATCGAGGCCCATAAGCCCATGGGCTTCTAACCGCCAAGCTTATTGCCTATCAATAGGCGGTTTATGTTGCCTTCTTTTCTTTTTACTCCTCACATTCCAATTTATATTATTTGCCGGATTTCTCTCATTACTCTGCAACTCCGACCGAGCAATCGTCTGAAATAAGTGTTTTCCGGCAGCGTTTAGGTTCGTGTTTTTATATTTTGAACCTTTTTACCTTACCCTCCTTATTTGTGTATTTTTACTTTTGTTGGTGAATATAACCATGGAACCATCGTCGTCCGTCGCCGCGCCGTTAACCGCCGTTAGATCGGCACAGACCACTAGTAATACTAACTTACAATTTTCCGGTGGCGTGGTAGATAGCATAGAGAGTAGGGTGAGGGAGAGCGATATAGTTGCTTTGGCTCAACAATTCGCCTGTTTGTATTATTTTGACGCCATTGCACCTACCTCCGGGCAGCGAGCCCACGCGCCGCCCAAGGGAAAGGTTACTGTATATACCCACTGGTTTATAACCAGCAATTTTAGGCTTCCTCCCTCTCCCTTCCTGATTTTTGTGTTAGAGTATTATGGGGTAGGGTTTACCCAGCTACATCCCTTGGGCCTGCAGAAAATTGTTATGTTTGAGGTGTATTGTCGCCTGCACAAGAAAGAGCCAAGCCTTTTGCTCTTTACTTCGCAATTTACGCTGACCAATTCTCATGAGAGTTGGTTTTCGGTAGCCAAAAGGACCGGTAGGAATACCAATTTTTGTGGTCCCAGGGTTGATGGTCTCCGTCACTGGAAAGACCATTTTTTCTTTGTTGATGATAAAATTCTGCCAGTAGGAAAGGAGAGACTCTTGGTATGGGTTGACCCGTCTATTTGGGTAAGGAGTCAAGGGCCGGTAAAGAATGCTGCCCCGGAGATACGAGGGGAAGAGAATGATATGGACTTTTTCCGCCTGCGAGGGTAGTGATGAGGCCCTATCCGGAATCGTTCCTGGCCATGGCGAATATGAGCAGGAATTGGAATCGCAAGGACAGGATTCTTGTTTGCAGGCGTAACAATAAAGGTACTGGTTAATGGCGGGGCCGGCAGTTCCATGGTTGCTTATATTTACCTTGTTCTCCTTGTATGTTTGTAATTTTATTATTATTTTGTGGTTTGTGTAGTGATGGAGATTAACTATGCCCTTGCGGAGGAAGATCCTGTTGGAGTCGACATAGGTCATATTTCTGTTGACAATCTCCCTGTCAATCCTGATGGGTCTACTGCTGAGACCTTGTTTCCTGGATCCGAGATTCCTCCTGATTTCACTGTTGTGGATTCCCTGGAGACTGGGAAAAAGAAGAAGGTGGCGACTCAAAGGAAAAAGAAGACTTCCAAGGAGGTGGCTGACATCTCGACCTCAACCCACGAGACTGATGAGGAGGCAGCTGTACAGGAGATTGAGCCGAAGAAGAAGAGGCTGCGATCTAAACGTTCCCTGGTTGATGAACCGACAGGTAATTCTTGTATTTTCTCAATCATTTAAAAAAAAAATTTCGTATGTTTATTTAAATTATCCTTCATTTTTCAGATGACGAGGATGATAACGTGGTGGAGGTAACAAAGAAGAAGAAGAAGGTGCAGCAGGCGACTGGTGGTGAAAGTGGTGCAGGTAGCTTGTCCCGGCATTTTTATGACAGCAGCTCGAGTCATTCTTTGATGGATATGGATGAAGACGATGACTGCACCGACTTCTTGGGGGGGGGGGGGGGGGGCAGGGGCCCTATTCCTTCTGCCCCTGTGACCGATTTGGGTGACTCCCCCATCTTTGTGCCTGCTTGGGGGTATGATGTGTTAAATCTAGTTATAAAATTATCGTTGAAAAGTGAACAAGAAAGTACCGAGCTAGACCAAAACACAACCGGGCAGTGGACCCTATCGTGTAGTAGTATAGTTTGGTAAGTTCGGGTTCGAACATAGGGAACTAAATTGGATGATCAATAGAAGTGTGAGCAATTTAAAAAGAGAAAATAAAATGTGGTTGGTTTGTGTGACCGAATTGTCACGTTGCTTAAAACTACAATCTTTGATTAATCTAGGCAGGTGGACTCTAAAGAGTCAAAGTGATTGATTGGAAACTTTCAAATATTAAAAACAATGCTTGCTTGGACTGTTTCACTAGTGATTTCGGGGTGTAGAATTATAACCGGTTAACACATATGCTAAATGGTAACATTCATCAAATCTAAGCTCAAAGTTCTCTGAGTCCTAAAGTTCAATTTTAGTTGACAAACCTATGATTTAATCAAGTAACAGACGTTCGCCATAGTTACAAACTTACACAACTTAGCTAAACCATTTGACACATTCCAAAATTACATTCGCAATTTTGATCAATCATTCATAGACAAACAATTAATAGCAATTTACTAGGTTGAAAACGTTCGCTATATCAATTAGTAAATCACCAAATGGTTAAATTCTTAAGATAAAGCTCAATCACATAAGGTTCTCCGATTAAACATAAATTTAATTTTGTG
Organism: Helichrysum umbraculigerum; assembly: GCA_949592205.1. Lineage (NCBI taxonomy): Eukaryota > Viridiplantae > Streptophyta > Magnoliopsida > Asterales > Asteraceae > Helichrysum > Helichrysum umbraculigerum. Next base: position 338,748,533 of record CATIUR010000001.1, read on the forward strand.
AGTTTGCAAATCATCCACACGACAAACATTCGCTATAATTGTTAACTTGTATATATTTAACTAGTGTTGTTACAATCATCAAATGCTTTGATCCACAAATGACAAATAACTTATTTAGGTATTTTTACTAAACAAAGAACATTCGCTATAATCGTTTAGCTAAAATGCCGAAAGTTCATAACAACAACTAACTAAATACATACAAATCCATGGATGATTCACAAACTCAAGCATAAATTAACATCCAAAATATACACCCCTAATCATCTAGTTATTTCATCCAAGCAAACACAATGGTAACTAGCCACACATAATCACAATCATCAAGCAAAAATCATAAACACTAAACAAATCCATAAAATAACTTGAAATTAGATTAAATCGAAATTATACCAAATTTGTTACACAATTGTTCCAAATGATATTTGCTCGATGTTTCCCTCACAAATTCCTAGCTAGATCCTTGCGAAAATGTGAAGTAAATGGTGATTTTTTGGTTGGGTGAAGTGGAGTAAATGAAATGAAGATGAGAGTAAATGTGAGGATGGAGTTAATGAAGATGGAAGGTGTGTGTGTAATGGAGAGTGAAGATGATGAATATGGTGATCGATTATGAAGCTCCGAACCAAACACCCCATTTTTCCATTTTTAAAAAATTTTTTTTTTTATTTTTTATTTTGAAAAACGGATGGGAAAACGGTTGGCATTAAATGCCAACCAATCAGAAACGGATAGCTCATCAACCACCATACCTCTCACTCAGATCCAACCATAGCCGATCGGCTTAACATGACCAGCCGATCGGCTCTTCATGACCAGCCGATCGGCTCACGATCTCCAGCAGATCGGCTTCTTCAGAAAATCAGTCCAAGCTCCAAACGAGGCAAAGTTCTGCAACTGAAATGCACTGAACAAACCGATCTGCTAAGTTTAGCAGATCGGCTATAGCACATGAACCGATCGGCTAAGGATGAAGCCGATCGGCTAGACCAGATTTCCAGCTCAGCCAACTTTTGATCCAAACTTCACCAATTCCACACCAAACCGCATGCGTTTCCAGCTTTTCACCTGAAATGGATTTCCAAACAAAATAAGTATCGAAAGTTCTCGAAATCCACTAAAATACAAATGCAAAACAGCGATATCGCGATATATTTATATAGACAAAATGAGCGATATCAAATATCCCCACACTTGAACTTTGCTTGTCCTCAAGCAAACCATAATTTTACCATTTCAAAACCCACTCTTGCAACAACAATAGGTGAATATCAAGTTTACCAAAACAATACTAACACTAACTACCAAGGCAATTAGGCTAGCAACATATGTATAAGCATTATAAACTCGAGATGTTTTGGTTTGTCAAGCCCGAATGCACGACCTAGCACCTCACATAAGGATAAGTGTTTAGTCACTCACTCTCAACCTATAAGACTACAAGGTAAGGAAGTAAGCAATTTTAACACTCAATCAAGCCAAGTCGTGATGCATTGTTACCATAGGCTTGCAAGAGGATCAAATCTCCACCGACTTGGCGTGAGCACCAAGTGAGATCTCAAAGGAGGTATTCTAGCATGTGTTGTAACAATGTAGGCTAATTGTGGAATAGGGGTATGATAGACACAATAATTGGTGAAAAGTGATAGTCAAGACCCGTGAAAAATGCGGAGATGTTACCTATTGGTTTAAACACGTGACAGTCATGAAACTTAGGATTCTCATGCTAAATCAATTCGAATTACTATTTGTTTTCATTTATAACTCATACTTCAACAACTGCATACAAATAACTCAAATTGAATTTTTACATTTTATTGGAATAATTGCACTCTATGACTTTCTATGAACCCTGTGTAACGAACTTTCGGACCAACCATCCTAGACCGGATAAAGGCCTTCGGTGGCTAGGTGTAAAACACCCCTAGGGAACTACTTGTTCAGGAATTCAAAGGCCATTTAGTTGACTACAATCATCCAACTATAAACTTTAAGCTCAATGGTTAACTTCTATTCATTTAATTGTTTCCAACCTCACTCATAGAATTTAACACTAGAATTCCAATTCAAAATGATTTAAGTCACATTTTGGTAGAATTTATCATAAGTTCTAACTAGGCAACAACTCAGATAAATGATGGTTCGGGAATTGACTACACAAAAATAAGGCTAATATTTAGTGGATTGAATGTGAAAGTTTTCTAGGGGTTTCTTAGCACTAAAAATGAGTGCTAACGACCTGTGTTAACTGGATATAAGTGGTTTTAAAGCAAAATAAGATCAAAAATCCCTAAGAATACCTCCTCGTCTTTGACCCCACCTAAATCACATTTCTGTGATCCCACAGCGGTCTCAAAATGCATCACTAAGGCAAGTTCTAGAACAAACTACAATCACCAGCACACTCATAGCAATCAATCAATATAAACACTAAAGGTAAGTGTTTTTCTCAATAAGGCTCAAATTCTCACAATTTATCATAGTGGGGGCTACAAGTGTGCTAGTCATGCAATTCACCCTATTAGGTTGCTTTTATGACACATCTCAAAAAATTATGTTACAAGAGGGAAAGATTTAATTGCTTTTAATAGATTTTAACTAACACATTTCAAAGCAATTAATTTAATAAGGACAAGCAAATTCCTAGCATACTACCATTCCATAACCCGTTATTAGAATTCGTAAAGTTCAATTGGAAACTCCAAGATCAATAACAGACCTAATAAGTGGCTATAAAACAACAATATACTAGGAACAAGATTCAAGTGAATACCTCCCCACACTTAAGGTTTGCATTGACCCCAATGCAAATACAATCAATAAATAAGCAAAAGCGCGGGGGTAAAAAGAAACGAGAACTTCCCCGGGGGTTTTGCATGAAGGTGAGAATAGAGGAGCTGGCTCATGATAAACTTGTAGAAATCCACTCTAGCTCCGCATGCTACAAATGGGCAACAACAAACAAACACCAAACACAAGCCCATATGATAATAAAATAAAAATAAAAATGATACAATGAATGCTAATCATCCAAAGAACCAAAAAAAAGAAAAATAACGCAGAATAAAAATAAAAAAAAAATTGTTTAGAGTTTTACAATCCCAGAATAAATAATAACAATGCCCAACTACCAACCCCCATCATGGGGCGGGTCCTGGGTGGGATCATTCTGCTGATACTGCTGCTGATAAGGTGATGGCGATCCAAAAAGCCAATGGTGATGAGCCTCTTGTTGCCAGTTGGAGGTCTCAGGAGGTGTCCAAGTGTTAGGCTGGGATGGAGCTGAGGACCAAGGAGTGCCCCAATCCTGCTGCTGCTGGTGATAATCAGATGTGTGCATATGCTCCTGATGTCGCTGGAGCTCCACTAAAGCAGCATCCCGATCATAAATAGGAGCAGGGAGGATACCCCCCGGCTCGCCCCAATGAGGTGGTGGATGATACGGGATAGGCACATGGTCGGGCACATGGTGGCCCATTCGCTCATGGTCGTGAATTAGCCAATCATTTTGGTATTGATTAACTCCCCACTCATACCTAGACTCGTCCCTGAAAGCCACATTCTCCCGTTGCCAGGCTTCTTGTTCTCCCCATCTTCGATTTTGCTCAAGTTGCATACTGTTGAAGCTGGACATAAAACTCTGCCAGCTCGCGGGCTCTCCAGAATGAGATGAATGACCACGACCCGGATGCACATTAACTTCAGCTTCTTCTTCTTGCTCTTGCTCTGCCTCTTCTTCCTCATCAGAATCCTCAATTGTGACGGGCCTTTTTCCCCGAGACCCGGCTCGAGACACAGAGGCTGCCTCTTGAGGAGTGGAATCATAAGCAACATAAGTTCCACCTTTCTTTCTCAAGATGTGGGCCGTGGCATAGGATTCGGCCCCAATTGGAAGGGTATTGTTTTCCACTAAGGTATAGGCGGGAACTCCTCGGGGCTTCAAACTGACCTTTAAATCCTTGGCGATCCGGGTAATTAGATGACCACCACAAAGCCTGGAAGAGGGTTTATGCCCACTAGCATAGGCGTGAAGGTACTTGCCCACTGCATATGGGACATTGATCCTGTCCCTACTCTTCAACTTATCCAAAAACCACAAGTCGATCAAGGTCACCTTCTCCCTATTGGTTCCCCTAAGAGTCAGTGTGTTTGCTAACATTTTGTGTATCACTCTATATTTGGGGGACGTAAGATGTTTGTTCAAATTTTTTCCCCCAAGATATCGTGATGTACTAAGCGTTGCCCAAACTTCAGCATCACACTGCCCCTCATCCAGCCTTGCCCCAGTCATAATATATCTATCAATCCAATGGGACGAGTATTCCTCATCCGTATAAATCCCCAAACAACCCGCAAGCTCTTTTAAGGATAATTTTCTGGGGGCCCCACCAAGTCTGAAACTCAAGAATTTATCGTCGACATTAGGAACATTTCCAAAGTCGCCAGAAATTCCATTACCAACTCTTCGTAAATATTTTCTTGGATCCCAAGAAGCTTTTCAAAGTCATTTACACCAAAAGCCTCGTCATCGAACTTCACAGTTTGAGTAAAAGTCTTGCGAATATCATGAGCAACCTCGACAACCTCCAACGGGTTCCAGTTGATTTCACGAGGGTATTCGCATTCCTTTTTATGAATTTTATACAAGGCTTCTGTGTATTCCAGGTAGTTATACGTATGGCGTCCAAAAATCAAATGAGGGTGGCAGTCTGCAGGCATTAAACCCTCATAAATACTTTCAGGATACTGAGGCTCATATGTGTCAGGTTGGGTATTCCTGCCTCTCTGCACAACACAACACAACAAGATACAAAATTTCCAAAAGTGTGTTAGAGTTAGCAAAAATAAGACAAAATGAGCGATTTATGTCAAACACAACCACACCCCCTAGTAACCGAGCACACACGTTAATAACCGCATCACAAAGCAAAACAATCAACAAATGCAAGCATAGCATAAACCGACAGTAACCAATCAATCACATAGCCAAAACTTCAACTCAAATAGGATAAACATGCAACCTAATATTAAACCATGCTTGAATCATGCCAATGTCATACAATGTGACTCAAGCAAGCCTTACAATCAAAGTTACATACCAAACCTATTGACTACCTTATAAACACATAACTTCAATATCAAACATGAACTTGAATTGAGCAAAAATGATCACTCAAATTGTTTCTAGTCATGTATTACAATCACAAGTTACACAAAAGTCAGTCAAAGCAAAAGTCAAAGTTGACCAGAAAAGTCAACTCCTTCTTCCCCAAATTCCACATAAACCCTAATTTTTCTAAATCATCCACAAATGGAAATCAACCCACCAATTAACTTCATTATACTTGCAAACACGAATTACACCACAATTAGCACCAACTATCAAGCATAAATCACTAAATTCGGATTATCCCCAAATTAGCATATGAACCCTAATTTGTAAATCATCTAAATTGAGCAATTTAAACAAAAGATCATGGTATAAACTGATTAACATGTATGAATCAAGCATAATACACAACAAAATCACAAAGGAATTCATCCCCACACTTGAATCAAACCAAACCCGGATTCAAGATATTCATCTCAAAAATCACTAGTAGGAAAGATTAAATGGAGACATGAGATACCTTATTTTGTCTAGACATGATTAGAGGTTGATTTCCTTGAAAGAATTGAAGTTTAGATGATGATTTAGTGAGGATTATGGTGATTTTCGTTTTTCACTTGAGAGAGAAAAAGATAGCAGATCGGTTGGTGATGATGTGGTGTGAAAAAGATAATGTTTTGCTTTTTAATTAAATCGCCCCAGCAATACCCGAAGCCGATCGACTTATGAACCTTAGCCGAACGGCTATCTTAGCCGATCTGCTTCAACCCACTAGCCGAACTGCTTAGATAGTTAAAATGCTCTCAAGATGAAGGGGGTCGATTTCTGTAATGGTTTTTAACTAGAAAAGTCGAACTGCTATACATAGCCGATTGGGTTCTGATTTATAGCCGATCTGCTATTTTAAAACCGACCTGCTTTATACGTATAAAACCAATGCTGCAGACAAGGCCCAAGTTCTATGATCACTTTTCGAAGAATAAACCGATCTGCTATATAAAGCCGATCGGCTATTGACCTTTAGCCGAACTGCTATTTTAAACAGATCGGCTTTCCATGTGCAAAAATCAGCAGAAACAGCAGTAACACAAAAACACCTAACACTTAACAATTCACACAATCACAGCAGCAGCAAACACATCAAAATCATCAAAAATGCAGGCCAAAAATTCTAAGTTTATCAAAAAGGATATAAACACGAGTTTCCTCGTGTATGGGCTTCATTTATTAACGAGTCCAAGCAAGACTCGACCCCGAATTCATTTGTCCTTGGGGTAAGTTGCGAGTTCCTCCCACTCGCTCTCTTGTTCATCCTCATGGTAAAGTTTCAAACGGTGCCCATTCACAATAAAGGTTCCGCCATCTTTTTGGAAAAGTTCCACATATCCGGATGGATATTGATGCTTGACCACGTATGGGCCGGTCCACCTTGGTTTGAACTTTGGTTGTTTCAACTTGAATCTTGATTGGAACAAAAGCACTTTTTCACCGGATTTAAATTCTTTTCTCACTTTCAACTTCCGGTCATGCAACACCTTTGTCCGTTCCTTGTAGAGACGAGAATTTTCATAAGCTTGCAATCGAAGCTCATCCAACTCGTGAAGTTGCAACATTCTCTTTTCCCCCGCTTCAATCAAATCCAAATTGCAATTCTTTAGCGCCCAATAAGCTTTATGCTCAATTTCAAAGGGTAAATGGCAAGTTTTGCCATAAAGTAACCGATACGGTGTTGTTCCAATAGATGTTTTGTAGGCGGTCCGAAACGCCCACAATGCATCTTCAAGCTTTTTGGACCATATGGCCCGGTTGTCTTTCACCGTCTTCTCCAAAATTCTTTTCAATGCACGGTTAGTGTTCTCGACTTGACCACTTGTTTTTGGGTGGTATGAAGTCGAGAATCGGTGATTCACCCCATACTTCTTGAGAACTTTTTCCAATTGAGCATTCGCAAAGTGAGTCCCCCGGTCGCTAATCAATGCTTTGGGCATCCCAAATCGGCAAAATAGGCTTTTCAAGAAATCAATGACCACACGAGCGTCATTCTTTGGTAAAGCCTTAGCTTCCGCCCACTTGGACACATAATCAACCGCCACAAGAATGTATTCATTTTTGAATGAAGGTGGGAACGGTTTCATGAAGTCTATGCCCCAAATATCAAATACTTCGCAAACTTGGATGCTAGTTTGTGGCATTTCATCCCTTTTTAAGATGTTTCCGGTTCTTTGACACGCATCGCAAGTTTGGCATAAAGTGTTAGCCTCTTTGAAGATCGTCAGCCAATAGAACCCCGCATCAAACACCTTCTTTGCGGTGACCGAGGGGCCATAATGTCCACCGGTGGGCCCATAGTCACATTCATCTAAAATCTTTCTTGTATCACCACCCGAAACACATCTTCTCACCATGTCATCCGCACAAATGCGGAATAAATACGGTTCCTCCCAGAAATAATGCTTCAAGTTAGAGAAAAATTTGCTTTTCTCTTGGTGACTCATGCCCTTCCTCAAAACTCCACCAACCAAATAGTTTGCCAAGTCGGCATACCATGGTGCTTCCTCATCCTTGTTTTCATCACCTACCTGCAAAAGAAATTCCTCGGGAAAGGAATCATCAATATTAGTATCGCCTTGCTTGTCAAGATGTGGATTTTCCAATCTTGACAAGTGATCGGCGGCAAGGTTTTCGGCTCCTTTTTTATCCTTAATCTCAATGTCGAATTCTTGTAAAAGAAGAATCCAACGGATAAGGCGCGGTTTAGCGTCTTGTTTGGCAAAGAGGTACTTTAAAGCCGAATGGTCGGTGAAAACTACGGTTTTAGATAGCACAAGATATTGCCTAAATTTGTCAAAGGCAAACACCATGGCGAGCAATTCTTTTTCAGTGGTTGTGTAATTTTGTTGGGCCCCATTCAAGGTCTTGCTAGCAAAGTAAATGGGTTTGAAATGTTTATCAATCCTTTATCCTAGGACAGCTCCTAAGGCAAAGTCACTTGCATCACACATGAGTTCAAACGGTTGTGACCAATCGGGTGAGACTATGATAGGTGCCTTGGTCAAATGGTCTTTAAGGGTCGAAAATGCACTCAAACATGGTCCATCAAACACAAAAGGGGCATCCTTTTCAAGTAGCCTAGTCATTGGACGGGTGATCTTCGAAAAATCCTTAATGAATCTACGGTAAAAACCGGCATGACCAAGAAAACTTCTAATGCCCTTAACAATGGTCGGTGGAGGTAATTTGGCAATAACATCAATCTTAGCCCTATCAACTTCAATTCCCAACCCCGACACTTTATGACCCAACACTATACCCTCTTTTACCATAAAATGGCATTTCTCCCAATTCAAGACTAAGTGGGCTCTCTCACATCTCTCTAACATTTTATCCAAGTTTTTTAGACATGACTCGAATGAATCGCCAAATACCGAAAAATCATCCATGAAGACTTCCATGGAAGTTTCAACCATATCATGAAAAATGGCAATCATACAACGTTGGAATGTGGCGGGAGCATTGCAAAGACCAAAGGGCATTCTCCTATAGGCATAGGTCCCAAATGGGCAAGTGAAGGTGGTCTTTTCTTGATCCTCGGGATCTATGGGTATTTGGAAATATCCCGAGAATCCGTCAAGGAAACAATAATATTCATTACCCGCCAACCTCTCAAGCATTTGGTCAATGAATGGTAAGGGAAAATGGTCTTTTTTCTTGGCATCATTCAACTTCCTATAATCAATGCACACACGCCATCCCGTGACCGTCCTAGTGGGTATCATTTCATTTTGGTCATTGGCAACTACTGTCATCCCCCCTTTCTTTGGTACACAATGTACCGTGCTCACCCAAGAACTATCCGCAATGGGGTAAATAATACCCGCATCAAGAAGCTTAATTACTTCTTTCTTGACCACATCCACCATATTGGGATTAAGCCTCCGTTGTCTTTAGACAACGGGTTTAAAATCATCAACAAAATTAATTTTGTGTTTACAAAAGGATGGGCTTATTCCTGGTATGTCGGATGTCCGCCAAGCGAAAGCTCTTTTGTGAGCCTTAAGTACATTCAACAATTTAAGTTTTTCATCATTCACAAGGGATGAAGAGATTATTACTGGGAGGAGATTTTCCTCATGGAGATAAGAATACTCCAAATGACTTGGAAGTTCTTTCAACTCCAAATCACGTGGTGGATCCTCCAACGACGTTTTGATCCTCATATTATCATCCTTTGTGAGCTCCTCAAAAGCATCCTCACATTCGAGCTCTTCTTCGTCATTTGTCTCTTCCATGCTCATGGCCAACTCCTCCTCGGTCATTCCTTCAACATTTGACTCTAGCAAGTCAACAAGCTCCGATTCCAATCCAAGCAAACTTTCCAATTCTTCCTCCACCGCATCATCTATCACATCAATTCTAAAACACGAATCATCATTAGAATAAGGATGCTTCATGGCCTTATCGACCGTGAACGCAATCCTTTCATCTCCCACCCCCAAGGTCAATTTCTTATCTTTAACCCCTATTATGGCATCCGCGGTATGTAAGAAGGGTCGTCCTAAAATCAAGGGCACTTTACTATCCTCCTCCATTTCGAGGATAACAAAGTCAACCGGAAAGGTAAATTGCCCTACCTCTATTAGCATGTTCTCCGCAATCCCAACGGGATATTGGAAAGATCTATCGGCAAGATGGATGCTCATGCGAGTGGGGGTTAGGGATCCTAGGGCCAATTTAGCATAAAGTGAATATGGCATTAAGTTTATACTAGCACCTAGGTCCGCAAGTGCATCACAAGTGATGATTTTACCCAATGTACACGAAATGATGAAACTCCCGGGATCTCCAAGCTTGGGTGGAATTTGGTTTTGGACAAGTGCCGAGCATTCCTCATTCAAAAACATTGCCGAAGCCTCCGACAATTTCTCCTTGTTGCTCACCAAATCCTTGATGAATTTGGCATAATTCGGCATCCCGGCTAATACATCAACCAAAGGCACATTGATTCGAATGCCCTTGATCATGTCCACAAATTTCCCATATTGAGCCGCAATCTTTTCTTTCCTTAGCCTTTGTGGATAAGGAATCTTCGGCTTGTAAGCTTTAACAACCGGAGTAGGTGACACCGGTGTGACCGTTGGTGTAGGAGCATTAACATTCTCTTCATTGTCTTCCTCCTCCATTTCCTGCACAAAAGAGTTAGAAACATTTTTGTCCTTGGTTTGAGGTGGTGGAAGCCCCTTTCCGCTTCTTGTGGTTATAGCATTCACATGCTCATTTCTCGCGGGTGGTGGTTGGTAAGGTTTGGAACCGCTAGAGGGTGAAGGTTGTGGTCTTGGGTTTTGTTGTGTATTACTCGGTAAGCCACCGGTTGGCCTACTACTTTGCCCCTCGGACAACCTCTCCATTTTCCGCTCCAAATCTTGAATTGAAGCTTGTTGATTCTTTTGCCCTTGTTCCATGCTCAACCGAATAGTTGTCATTTGAGTTTTCATTCTCTCGGTGGCGGTTTCTTGCTTTGACATAAACTCCTTCATCATTTGTTCCATTGGAGTCAATGTTGGTTCTTGTTTTTGAACCGGTGGTTGTTGTTGCTCTCTAGATGGGCTTTGGTGTCGATTTTGGTTGTAAGGTTGGTTTTGGGATTGGTTTTGATTGTATGATTGGTTTTGAGATTGGTTGGAGTTTTGGTTGTAAGGTTGGTTAGGTCTAGAAAATCGGATTTGGTTTTGGTTTTGGTTTTGGTTTTGGTTATAGCATCCGCCTTGGTAACCTCCCAAATTTCGGTTTTGATAACCCCCTCGTTGGTAATTTCCGCTTTGATAATTACCTTGTTGAAGAAAGTTAACACCTTCCTCACCTCCTACCATTGGCAAATCGTCTTGTGCACAACTAGCCGTGGCATGATTTCCTCCACAATTACCGCAACCATCCCTAAGCTCTTTGATTTCTCCTTTGATAGTCTTGAATTGTGCATCAAACTTAGAAAATAAGGCCTTGATTTCTTTCATCATGGCCGAGTCATTGGAGCCTCCACTTCCACTACTAGTACCCTCGGCGAATGCAACATGCTTTTTAACCGGTTTTCCTACTTTATCCTTAGCCCAATTTAAGCTTTGGATAACCTTGTCTTCAAGAAGCTTCCATGCTTCATTCGGTGTCTTGTAGAGGAATTGACCTCCTCCCGAAGCATCAAGAATACTTGCCGAATCCAAGTTAAGACCATTGTAGAATAACACAATGATTTCTCTCTTATTCAAATCGTGACCATGGCAATTCCGCAACATGTCTTTCATCCGACACCATGCCTCTACCAAAGTTTCGCCTTCTTGTTGTTTGAAAGCTCTAATCTCATTCAAAAGTCTTTCGGCCAAAGCCGGAGGATAAAATCGTCTAACGAATGCTTCCCTCATCTCATCCCAAGTAGTGATGGTGTTTGGTTCCAATTCTTGATACCAAATCTTTGCCTCACCACAAAGTGACATAGGAAATGTCCGTAGGCGAATCACTTCATCCATATTTGCCCCATACTTGAAATAGCTCCCGATTTCAAGAAAGCTAGCAATGTGTTGGTGTGGATAAACCCGCACCCTTCCGTCGAATTGTTTATCTCTAATGAGTTGCATATGATGCCCCTTCAAAGAGAAATTATCATTTTCAATATCTTGAACCCGTATGGCCGCCTCGGGTGTCGGTGCCACGGTTCTCGTCCGTGAGAACATAGGAGTATCATCCTCATCCGCCATCTCTTCTTCACCTTCGGAAGGTGTTGAAAGATCTTCTTCGGTGATGGAATTTCCTCCACAAAAGTCTCTTCCACCTCGATGGTGTTTCCCGAAGATGTATCGGTATCCGTTTGACTACTAGATGATTCCGATGATCTTTGCTTTGGTTTCCTCCTTCGTTTACTCTTTTTGGTCTTCTCCGGATTGGACAAAGGACTTAGAAGCTCGGAGCTCCTTGTGTTCATCCACTACCAAATCACACCTGAAAGTACACAAACGATAAAACCATAAACGTACCGGCGCAATACAAACAAAGGTAACTTTCTAAGAATAAATTCTAGAAAGGATCAATTAATCACACTTAAATCAATTTCACAAATCAAGTTCCCCGGCAGCGGCGCCAAAAACTTGATGTGTTGAATCTAGTTATAAAATTATCGTTGAAAAGTGAACAAGAAAGTACCGAGCTAGACCAAAACACAACCGGGCAGTGGACCCTATCATGTAGTAGTATAGTTTGGTAAGTTCGGGTTCGAACACAGGGAACTAAATTGGATGATCAATAGAAGTGTGAGCAATTTAAAAAGAGAAAATAAAATGTGGTTGGTTTGTGTGACCGAATTGTCACGTTGCTTAAAACTACAATCTTTGATTAATCTAGGCAGGTGGACTCTGAAGAGTCAAAGTGATTGATTGGAAACTTTCAAATATTAAAAACAATGCTTGCTTGGACTGTTTCACTAGTGATTTCGGGGTGTAGAATTATAACCGGTTAACACATATGCTAAATGGTAACATTCATCAAACCTAAGCTCAAAGTTCTCTGAGTCCTAAAGTTCAATTTCAGTTGACAAACCTATGATTTAATCAAGTAACAGACGTTCGCCATAGTTACAAACTTACACAACTTAGCTAAACCATTTGACACATTCCAAAATTACATTCGCAATTTTGATCAATCATTCATAGACAAACAATTAATAGCAATTTACTAGGTTGAAAACGTTCGCTATATCAATTAGTAAATCACCAAATGGTTAAATTCTTAAGATAAAGCTCAATCACATAAGGTTCTCCGATTAAACATAAATTTAATTTTGTGAGTTTGCAAATCATCCACACGACAAACATTCGCTATAATCGTTAACTTGTATATATTTAACTAGTGTTGTTACAATCATCAAATGCTTTGATCCACAAATGACAAATAACTTATTTAGGTATTTTTACTAAACAAAGAACATTCGCTATAATCGTTTAGCTAAAATGCCGAAAGTTCATAACAACAACTAACTAAATACATACAAATCCATGGATGATTCACAAACTCAAGCATAAATTAACATCCAAAATATACACCCCTAATCATCTAGTTATTTCATCCAAGCAAACACAATGGTAACTAGCCACACATAATCACAATCATCAAGCAAAAATCATAAACACTAAACAAATCCATAAAATAACTTGAAATTAGATTAAATCGAAATTATACCAAATTTGTTACACAATTGTTCCAAATGATGTTTACTCGATGTTTCCCTCACAAATTCCTAGCTAGATCCTTGCGAAAATGTGAAGTAAATGGTGATTTTTTGGTTGGGTGAAGTGGAGTAAATGAAATGAAGATGAGAGTAAATGTGAGGATGGAGTTAATGAAGATGGAAGGTGTGTGTGTAATGGAGAGTGAAGATGATGAATATGGTGATTGATTATGAAGCTCCGAACCAAACACCCCATTTTTCCATTTAAAAAAAATTTTTTTTTTTTTATTTTGAAAAACGGATGGGAAAACGGTTGGCATTAAATGCCAACCAATCAGAAACGGACAGCTCATCAACCACCATACCTCTCACTCAGATCCAACCATAGCCGATCGGCTTAACATGACCAGCCGATCGGGTCTTCATGACCAGCCGATCGGCTCACGATCTCCAGCAGATCGGCTTCTTCAGAAAATCAGTCCAAGCTCCAAACGAGGCAAAGTTCTGCAACTGAAATGCACTGAACAAACCGATCTGCTAAGTTTAGCAGATCGGCTATAGCACATGAACCGATCGGCTAAGGATGAAGCCGATCGGCTAGACCAGATTTCCAGCTCAGCCAACTTTTGATCCAAACTTCACCAATTCTACACCAAACCGCATGCGTTTCCAGCTTTTCACCTGAAATGGATTTCCAAACAAAATAAGTATCGAAAGTTCTCGAAATCCACTAAAATACAAATGCAAAACAGCGATATCGCGATATATTTATATAGACAAAATGAGCGATATCAGGGTATCAGGTTGACAATCCCGGGAGGGATTTACATTCTTGCAGAGATTTTGTCAGGCATGCCATGCCGCCTGGTATCGGGAAGAAGATGAGTCAGCTATCTATTCGCCAAAGCATAAACCGGGGTATCAAATCAACTTTTGATAATTTTATGTGGAATATAAACACCAGTCATGTGGCCGATCATGTAGACAAGATGAACCGGAAGTTAGGTCTGTCAATAAGGGAGGATAGGGCAAAGTTGGAGAAGGCTGAGGCATTAGCGAAGGCTGGTCAGGAGGAGTTCGAGAAGTTCAAGCTTGAGCATGCGGCGGATATTCTTAAAGTTGAGCAGGCGACTTCCGAGATTGAATTGTTGAGGAGTAAGCTGGCTGATCAAGAGAAAAAAACTCAGGATATGGAAGCGTCGCTGCAACAGAGCGGTTCAGATCTCAATGCTGCCATTGCTCAAAGAGATGAAGCTATCCAGGCCAGGGAGGGGGCTCTTGCTGAAAAAGCTCAGGCAATATCTGACAGGGATGCTGCGATTGCAGAGAAAAAAAATTGCAGGCAGGTGTACCTGATCTATTTTTTAGTGCCATGAATGATCCTGTGTTCAAGACTCCCGTTGGTAATGTTGTGAAGTGTGCTAGACATCAAGGCAGGCATGAAGTGGCGTCCTTGTGTTTAAACCACCTGAATCCGCTTCCTGCAGAGATTGCTGCGAAGGTTGACCCTGACGCTGCTGCGAAGGCTAAAGCGGCTGGTAGGGCTTTATCTGAGATGACCACTACCCCTTTTCTTGAAAGAGTGGTAGCAGACCTGGACATGCCTGTGGATGAAATTTTAGCAATGAAGCCTTAACTATTGTAATTTCCACCTATTACTGGAGACAATTTTATTTGTTTGTGTCGTGGATTGTAACTGTTTGTGTTCCTTGAAAACAATTTTCCTTTGTTATGTCGTGATTGTTGTGGACATTTTTATTTGCATTTTCATATTTGTTATGCTTTGCCTGTTTTTGAGTACTCAATTCTTTCTGTATTTGTCTTATTTTTGAAACAAGATTGTATGGGATATTCCCTTGTTTTAGTCATGACTTGACACATTCTAGAATGCCTTTGGTGCGAGGAATGCGCAGCCAGCAAGCCTATTGGCGAATGCTTGTGCCATTCTCGCCTTGATCTGATTCATCACTTGCCAACCTATTGGTTGAGGTGAATCTCTGCCAGGGATAGGGCTAGAATGCACCTTCCGCTGCGGCAGGACCGCCATTCCTGTCTGCTATTTCGGATGATTCTGTCAGCCAAGTGCAGGGAATGGGGCGTCGGGAAATCATATTGAATGATTACGGCCACCGGTGTGGCGCTGAATTTACATTTATTTAAAATAGACAAGTATCTGGGATGAACAACTGTTTTTATTATAAAGCGATTTAACATAGATTGGCCAATCAGTAGGGGTGATCAATCCCTACCGGGCTTACATGGTTGTTCAAACATAGCACTTTTTCAAATTAGTCGCGTGCCAGGTACGTGGCACAGCTGTTCCATCCAGGCTGTTCAGGGAATAGGCCCCATTACCATGAACGTCAACGACTTGGTATGAACCTTCCCAGTTCTGGCCAAGCTTTCCTGTATCTTCTGCTCTTGATGCTTCATTTTTGCGCCACACATAATCTCCTGCTCTGTATGTCTGGGGTTGCACCTTCCTGTTGTAATACCTAGCCATTTTGTGTTTGTTCCTTGCTTGGCGGATTGCTGCCATCTCCCTAACCTCTTCGACCATGTTTAGATTCTCCTGCAGAGACTCCATGTTTGCTGCTTCTTCAAACATCATGACTCTTTCTGTCGGCACACTAATTTCGGCGGGAATTACGGCCTCTGTCCCATACACAAGACTAAAAGGAGTCATCCATGTGCTATCATTTTTTGGCATTGTTCTGTGGGCCCATAAAACGTTAGGAAGTTCTTCAACCCATCCTGTTCTTGAAGTGCCCAGCCTGGCCTTAATGCCTGCAACTATGTCTCTGTTTGTTACTTCGACTTGCCCGTTTGCCTAAGGATGAGCGACGGAAGTGAATGTCTGCTTGATTGACAGCTCGCTGCACCACGACCGGAAGGGATCGGCTGCGAACTAAGTGCCATTGTCACTCACGATTTCATGGGGGATACCGAACCTGCAAACGATGTTTTCCCAGACAAAATTGATCATCTTCTTTCCTGAAATTTGCGCTATAGGTTTGGCCTCGACCCACTTAGTGAAATAGTCGATGGCTACAACGATGAATTTGACTCCTCCTGCTGCAGGGGGAAAAGGTCCCACAATGTCAATTCCCCACTTAAAGAACGGCCAGGGGGAGGTAACCGGGATTAAGTCATGTTTGGGGGTTCTGGAAACAGGCGCGTGGATTTGACATGAGTGGCATTTTTGAACCACCGACAAGGTATCCTGGTGCATTGATGGCCAGAAGTATCCTTGTCTCATTATTTTCCCGGTAATGGCCCGTGGTCCCGAATGCAAACCACAAGACCCCTCGTGTACTTCCCTGATTAAATTTTCAGCTTGTCTAGGTCCGGCACATCTAAGGTTGGGTCCTAGGAAAGACTTCCTGAGCAGCTCCCCATTTTCAATGATGTACATTGGCGCTTTTATCCTGAATTTTCTTGCTTGCACCCTATCAGTTGGAAGTGTTCCAGATAACAAGTAATTCCTGATCGGTGTCATCCATGTTTCTCCTTCCTCTTCTATTGGGTTAACCTCACCACCTGAATCTATTGATTTTTGCTTTAGAACTTCAACTAGCACTTCTTTTGTGAGGTGAGCAAAAGTAAGAGTTGCTAATTACTTAACACATCAGCTTTCTTATTCTGGCTTCTTGGCACCTGGTCGATTTGAAAATGCTGAAACTTGCTTTTGATCTCCTGCACCACCTCTAGGTATTTTTTCATTGCCGGATCCTTGGCCTCAAAGCTGCCATTCACCTGATTAGCCACTAGTTGGGAATCAACAAATACCTGAATATTTTCAATGTTCATTTGCTCAGCAATTCTCATTCCTGTTATTAGTGCTTCGTATTCTGCTTCATTATTTGTTGCCGGGAAATCAAACCTTAAGGCATAAGTGTGCTCTTCTCCTGTTGAGCTTGTTAGAATTAGCCCAGCTCCAGACCCCCCAGAGCTGGCTGCACCGTCAGTATAGAGTTCCCAGGTTTCCCTAGGAGTGCCATGAAATCAGCCATGACCTGTCCCTTTACTGAATTTCTAGGACAGAATGTAATTTCGTGCTCCCCTAGCTCGATGGCCCACTTTGCTAGTCGTCCTGACTTTTCTGGTTTTAGCAACACTTGCTTAATTGGTTGATTGGTTAACACAATAATTAGGTGGGCCTGAAAGTATCGTCGTAAGCGTCGTGCTGAGTGTACAAGAGCCAAAATGAGCTTTTCTATGGGAGAGTAGTTTAGTTCGGCTGGCTGCAATGCCTTGCTGACGAAGTATACAGGCATTTGTATCTTGTTTCTTTCTGCTATTAACACTGAACTCACTGCCCCACTTGATGCTGCTAAGTACAGTGTCAAGGTTTCCCCTGGTATGGGGGCAGTGAGCGTGGGCAATTCTGCCATGAATGTCTTCATCTCCTGGAAGGCCTGTTCAACTTCTTCAGTCCATTTGAAATCTTTTTTTCCTGTGATGCCTTTTAGTGTGGAGAAAAATGGGGGGAACGTTCTGCTGCTTTGGACAGGAATCTGGTTAATGCGGCAAGCTTTCCTGATAGACTTTGGACGTCATGTTTTGTTTTCGGGGAGGGCATGCCTGTAACCGCCCGAACTTTTTCCGGGTTTGCCTTGAATCCCCCTGTTGTGATTACGTGTCCTAGGAACATTCCTTCTTCGACTCCGAATGTACACTTGCTTGGGTTAAGCTTCATGTTTATACCACGTAGGGTGGTAAAGGTTTCTGTTATGTCAGCAAGCATCTTGGCTTCCGTGGTACTTTTGATTACTAGGTCGTCTACGTATGCCTCAACGTTCCTGCCGATTTGCTGCCTGAATGCCGAGTCTATTGCCCGCTGGTATGTTGCTCCTGCATTTTTTAAGCCGAATGTCATTTTTTTTGTAACAAAAGATTCCCTGATTTGTGTGGAACGCCGTTTTGTCTTCATCGTGCTCAGCCATTTGAATTTGGTGATAGCCTTTATAGGCATCCAAGAAACATTTCAGTCGGTAACTTGCCAGGGACTCTACCTTCTAATCTATTTCTGGCAATGGATAATTATCTTTAGGGCAGGCTTTGTTGAGATCTGAATAGTCAACACACATTCTCCAGGAACCGTTAGGTTTTTTGACCATGACCGGGTTGGCAACCCAGGTCTGATATTTTGCTTCTCTTAATATCCCTGCGCCTACGAGGTCTTCTACTTCTTTCAGCAGGAAAGCACTTCTTTCTGGTGCCATTCTCCTTTTCTTTTGCCTGGACGGGGTTATCCCTGGTCTAACATTCAGGGAGTGTTCAGCAATGCTTCTGGGTACTCCCGTCATATCTGATGGTTGGAAAGCAAAGACATCCTGATTCTCGATCAGTAATTCTTTAAGTTGCTTTTTGATTCCTGCAGGGAGTTTCTTGCCTATGCACACTGTTTGCTCTGGGAAGGCATGATTAAGTACCACTTTTTCTTCACTTTCAGGTGATTCTGAAGCTTCCTGTTGAATTCTTTGGCTGACCTGGGCACACTCTAATGGTACCTGTTTTGTTGCCTGGACTGTAGCAATTTCTTCTGGTGTTGGAAATTTTACCATGCCATGAACAGTGGATGTTATTGCCCCGAATTGCAGCATGGCTGTTCTTCCCAGGATGACATTGTATTTTGATGATGAGCGAATAATGACAAAATCCAGGTTAACAGTTCTGTAACGGGGATAATCACCTAATGTTACTTCCAACTTTATCTTACCAAGTGGCCAGTTTGTCTCTCCTGAAAAGCCAAATAATGGATGTAAGAATTCTTCTTTCCGAATCTTTATATTGTCAGGCAACTGCTCAAAACAGTGTTCATACATGATCTCCGTATAGCTTCCATTGTCCAGGTATACCCTTCCTACCTGGAAGTTTGCAATTCTTGTTGTAATCACCAGCGGTTCAGCGGATGGAACAACCTTATGGATTGGCGGGAAACTTATTTCCTGTAACTCCTATAATTCAATTCTGTCAATTTTCCTTTTTTGCCCCTGCATCATGGGGATTATAATTAATATTACTACATCTGGTTTTGGAAGCTCTGCCGTTCCCCTGCCTTTCTTAGCTTCTCCCTGCTGATAATCACGGGCCCCCTGCGCAAGATGTTTCAGCTTGCCCTCTTTTATTGCTTTGTATATCTGAGCCTTTAACTCCCTGCATTCATTTGTATCATGTCCCCCCTCCTTGTGAAATTTACAATACTTCCCATTGTCTTTTGCCTTAGAAACCATTGGAGGAGGTTTTTTAAATCCTTTTGCTGCAGGTTCCGTTACCAGGATTTCATGCGGTGTTTTTGACAGGGATGCTATAATTGCGTCCTTTTCTGCATGCTTATTATAGGGTTGGTATCTGTTTCCCCTGTTAAACTTGTTTTCCTGCGGGCTTTTTCCTTTTCCCTGATACGATTGGAATTTGTGGTCCCCCTTGGAGTTACGGGCAACCTGCTTATTTCTCCTGTTGAGCTGGCGTTTTTCCATTGCCCTGATATAGTCCCTTGTTTGGGATACTTGCGCAACAAAAGTTGGTGGTGTTTCACCAATAAACTTGTCCACCAACGACTGGAAACGATTTTCATCTAAACAGGAGATAAATCCTGACACCTGCTGGCTTTCAGGGAGCCCAGGTATTTTCAAACATTCATCAGTATACCTGTCTATGAATTCATCTAGGGGCTCATGAGCGTGTTGTTTAATCATGTGAGCTTCCACGTGAGATCTAACATGTTTTTTCTTTTGGTGAAAATGGCCAACAAACCTCTTCCTGATGTCATTGAAGCATGTAATGCTCCTTTCAGGGAGATCCCAAAACCAGGATTTAGCGTACGATCTGAGCACTGAAGGGAACATTTGGCAGGCGACAGCGTCTTCCCAATGCTGTGTTTTTATGGCATGATCATAGGACTGGATGAAGTCCTCTGGATCAGTCGTACCGTCATAAGTGCCCAGAGTGGCAGGGACCATGGCGCCCAGGGGTATTGCTACACTAGCGATTGCCGGATGAAATTGAGTGTTAGAATCAGGGATAATACTTTGAGGTGTGGGCATTTTCCCCTGCATTACAGCAAGCAAGTTTGCCAACATTGGTGAAAGCTGTGATGGCGGTGGTGGGGCTACTGGTGGTTGCATTAGCTGTGCCAGGAGCTGTCCCAAAGCGGCTGCTGTGTCCTGCACTGAGGGTGTTTGTGTTGGTTGTGTAAATTGATGTTGGGAAAATTGTTGTGCATGGAAGAACGACTGTTGGAATGGCTGTTGCGTTTGGGACATTTGTGGGAAATGCTGCTGGAATGGTTGTTGAAAAGGTTGCTGGAACGACTGCTGAGGCGTTTGCTGAAATTGTTGTTGTTGGTTTGGCGGTGGGAACGGTGGTAGTGGTGGCTGGAATGTAGTTTGGAATGTTGATGGGGTTGGATTTTGCACAATGAATTGCCCTGAATTTTGCTGTGCTTGCTGTCCCCCTATAACAACTGGCTGTGAGGGGAAACTTGTCTGTCCCTGTTGTTGAAAACTTTGCCCCACTGGGTATTGAAATCCAGCTGACGGCGTGACTGTTCTAATGCTTGTCGTCGTTCCCATGCCACCTGCTCACCGGAACTCACAACAGGTGTCTGTGTGGGTTGAGCAGCAAAGTGTATGAAATTTTCTTCTGTCGCCGGCGGCGGACCAGAGTTTGACGCCATGATGGGTGTGGAGTTTTAACTGAGTAAAAAAGATAACCAAGGATTATTCTAGTTATTTAGCAGAGATCTAGGGTATTAATAAGCGGATGGCGCCATTTGATCAAGCATAAAATGTTATACCTGAGTGCAACTGGGTTGGATTGGATTCGTTGCTCTCCGCGACTTGCGTAAGGACCCGACGGAGCGTATTGAACGGAACCATGGGTGGCGTGAATCGATTGCGAGAAGATGAATAGTGCTCTTCTCTTGATATTAGGGTTTTTCTGATGATGGTTGTGAAATATTTTGAGGTGCTTGAGGGCTGAATATTGTTCATGCCCTTGTATTTATAGTACCTCATGATCACCTTGGTGGACAAGTTTGTCCACGTGTCACCATCTGGTGCGTTTGATCGTACGGTTAACTCACCATCCTACGGTACTTGGTGATCGTACGGCTAAGTCACCATCTTACAATTTTAAGATCGTACGGTTGAGATCAACGCGTCCCGTGTGGGGGTCCCTGTGTCGACGTGGACCAATGATGTTTGCGGATACAAACCCTTGTCGGTCCGCAGGGAACCACCACTAACGTTGGTGATTTCCTGAATCTGTTTGTCGTGAGCCAAGGGGGCAGAATCCCTAATCTGATGGGCCGGGCCATGTGTTGGGCCTTGCCTGATGGGCCTTTCCTGATGGACCTTATATCTTGAATTTTGGGTCATTTGCATGGTACATGATTAGTTAGTTTTAACAAAAGAGCCGATTATGACATGTTAAAAAGTTGGAGGACACATTAAACGAAAAAATGAAAGTGGTGATTGATCAACATGTAATGGTTAGTATTTTCATTTTCACTATATTAAAAATAGAATGCAACCAAAAAAAAAAAAACATGTACATATCATAATACCAAAAGAGTTTATATTTCGATTATGTATTATACTTCGCATCTTTTAAAATTGTACGCAATCAACCAAATAAATGCCTACCTTCAAACTATAAACATTCTCAAAATACAGAATGATGGAAAAATATTTAAAAAATGGCCCAAATTTGCTTGGGTGTCCAGATAATTCGGCCCAACGGAAAACACAACGGACCGGGTTAAAGTTTTAGATTGGGTTAAGCCCAAAACTAAATATAATTCAGCCCATCAAGAGATGCAGCAGCCAGCAAGCAAACCCTCGTTTCAAGTGGAAAGTTGTATATCTAAACCCTAGAATTGCTGCATTACTTCTCGCGGCTCAGCAAGATTTCTCACGCCGCCTCATAACATCTAAATTTTGCAGGTTCAATTCTCTAAATTTCTTATCAATTTCAATTTATTTTGTTGCTTCTAGATCTAGCTCAATCAGCTTCTATAAACTAGGGTATAGTATATGAGCTTAACAGTTACAGTTGTCTTGTTTACAATGCGTTTATTGTTATTGCAGTTTTACTATATGTTATCTTGCTGTGAGCTGAATCGCTTGTTTGTTATCATTGTGATAAATATATCATTTTTAATCGATAAAATGGACCTCTGTTTGTTATCCATGGATAATATTACTTAATACCTTGAATTGATTTGTGCTTCGTATTATCTTAGCTGGACTAGGATCGTATTTACGAAATTAGGGTTTATTTGAATTAAAGCTTACACCATGTGTTTATATTGTACATTTTCTGCTGTACAAGTTTTTCCAACCTATTTTATGAATGTTATTGGATTGGATATAACAGTAGTCTTTTGGAATGAATGAATTAGTCCAAAAACTATATTCAGTGTTGACTACTGAATTTGGCAACACATGTTAGCTGTTCAGTTATTCTTTGAAGGTAGGCATTAATTTATTTGGTTGATTGTAAATTAGGTAAGCAATGGCAGTTCCTAAGCTTGATAAGAAGATTGTCAAGAAGCGTGTCAAGAAGTTCAAGAGGCCCCACAGTGATTGGAAGATATGCGTCAAGGTATATTAGTATATGTAGAACTTCAGGCTGTTTTTTCATATATTTTGCTAAACGCGTCTTGTTATAGATACTTATATTGTTTAACCTAGCATTTTCATTCGATTGTCTTACAACTTTAAATCTTGTGACCCATTATTTCATCTGAGTTTATGTAATAGAAATTGAGATTAATTGAGTTCACACGGCTACTATGTAAAGAGCCGATGACATTACTTGTGTTCTCTTAGTATGCTGGATAATTGATGACTAGTTGCTTACCAGTGTTTTCTTGATCACTAGAATGAGCATGAAATCCCAATCATTGTTTTTGTGACGTAATTTTTTTCTAGGTGACAAATATCTAATTCTTGTTGCCATTGAATTTGTTTTGTACGTCATATCTTATAATACCTGCCTAATGTTCTATAAATGGCTCTTCATATATGATTTTGTTTTACTTTGTCACACATACTGCATGTTTTGGCTTGATTGTAGTTTCTCGTACCACATCTTACATTGATACTTCATTGTAGTGAGTTGGACATTACTGAGATGTTTTTTATGTTTAGGAAAACTGGCGTAGACCTAAGGGTATTGATTCCCGTGTGAGGAGAAAGTTTAAGGGTGTTACTCTTATGCCCAACATCGGTTATGGCTCAGACAAGAAGACCCGTCACTATTTGCCAAATGGTTTCAAGAAGTTTGTCGTTCACAACGCCAAGGAGTTGGAAGTTCTAATGATGCACAACAGGTTGATTTCATTCTATCACTTGTGTAGTCAGAAATTTTCTTGCATCTATTATATAATTACTAAATGGTTTTGTAAATTTGATATATTTTCAGGACATACTGTGCTGAGATAGCACACAATGTATCTACCCGCAAGAGGAAGGAGATTGTCGAGCGTGCAGCACAATTGGATGTCGTTGTGACCAACAAATTAGCCAGGTTGCGCAGCCAAGAAGACGAGTAAGCCATGACGTGGATCACTTCTCATTTTTCTTTTCATTTCGATGTAACAGACTTCATGTGGTTATCATCTCAAACCTTAATTTTGTACGTCTGTAGTTTTGTTACCCAGACCTTAATCATTTGTGATACCAATGAAATGAATTTTGCGAGCAGGTGTTATTACATTTCCCTTTTGTACTTGTGATTATGCAATTGTGCATACGATGCTTCCTGTTTTTGGTATATGACCATATCAGCTGTTGCTTGGTTTTTAACTTGCTATTCTTGATTCATTGAGTGTGCTGTGGCAGTATAATCTGTTTTGTCCCAAGATGCTACGTACTTGTCAATATAACTTGAGATCTTGACAAAAATAGCAAGTTTTTTAAGGGTCTCCAAATGAACGTACTTTATATATGATGTCTTAACTATATAACTTAGGTTCCTTGCAACTTGGTTTGCTTTTAGTATTAAAAGTTGGGTTTTAGTAGTTGGAATAAAGTTGTGACCTTTCAGCTCTAGTGACCTAGGAAATTAGATGGAGTAGATCAGGTCCTCCTATGCAGATTGGTGCTAACTGGCGTCGTTCTACTTTTACGCTGGTTTCTTTCTTAACTCATTGATCGCTACCTCCTATTATACACCTAACTGGTGTTGACTCAAGTGTTTTTGGTTCTGCGGCATCTTTGTTTTTGTTTAGCATAATGATTTTGTTACTAGTTGTGAAGTTATTAATTAGCCAGCTTACTTGATATTGATTGGTAGTACTAAGGCTGGACAAAACGTCGGTTAGATTATGACGCTAAGAGGTTATATTTGGCTCAGATCTTTCTTTTATATTTTTTATTATTTTAAACTTATTCTAATTAATATTATCTTCTATAAATAGGAAAAATGAGGTTTATATTGGCAAAGTTTAAAGGCCTTATTTACAAATATTTGAGGTTTGGATTGTTACAGAAGGAAAATGTGGACTTTAAAATGTTAATTTTAAATTGTACTAGTTAAATTCCTTATTTGAGTTTATATTGTTTGACTCTTTATGCCTTTTAGCATTTAATTTAAAAATTTTCTATTGTATGATTTCAAATTTAATAATGTTTATAGTATGCGTTTAACCAATAACTAGGCTTTTCGATTCACCGGGCGCGGAAGCTGAATTAAGAAGATAGGTAATTGATGCCGTTGAAGGGTCTATATGGAACATATTTGTTATCTTTTATGTATATATAGAATGGATACCTAAAAAATGTTAATTTATGTAACCAAAATTTATGACAGACGGTTTAAAACTTGAGAATACCTATCTATAATAGGAGGCTTTAAAGTTAGTTAAACGTATACAATAATTAATGATGCACACACACCTTGGTGGCCAGGGCTCTTGAATCTAAGCGAGTGGTCGCTAGTTCGAGTCTTCTTCGACGTTTACGATAGTAAAAATTTATAAAGTTCGATACATCTTGTAAGCTTATACGAATGCATACTATTTGCAAAGCGAAAATAGTAAATTAATTAAGCATGCAGGTATTCTATTTTAAAGGATATATCTAAATCTAAATAATTTACAAAAAATATTGATTAAAGAACGATTCAATCACATCCACAGGAAAGAAAAATCGGTGCCCACTTTCTTTTCTTTCATGAGTCGAATTTAATGATTTGTGTTTTTGGTTGGATTTTGATTGAAACAGGCTATTAAATTCTTTAAATGTGGTTAGTCTTGTCATTATCACTGTTTATATTTATATTTATTCATGATGATATTATTATTATTACTATTACTATTTATATTTATATATTAAAATAATATCTCTAAATAGGGATGGCAATGGGCGAGAAAAAACCCGCGACCCGTGGGTACCCGTCCATCATGGGTGGGTAAACCCGTGTAATTTTTACCCATGGGTGGGTTACGGGTATGAACATCTACCCGTTGGCGGGTCGCGGGCGGGTGATGGGTATGGACTTATACCCGCGGGTAAACTCGACCCGCGCACCTACAAAACACATTATTGATACCTACAGGTGAATTTGTATAATTTATTGCATATATATGTATATATAACGGTTAATTTGAACAATATATAATATGACTATTCATATATAGACTAAAAAGTATAGTTTTCATGTTTCGAATAGAAAACTTATCAAATGATCAAGAAAAAATTATTAAATAAATTGATAGTTATCGAACTATTAATCCGTATGTCTTAAAGTTTAACAATTTAATTCGTTTAAAATTGCGATCCATTGATTTGAACATGTTTTAAAACATTTTTATACATCAAAATTATATAAAATCTTTTGATATTTTGATAAAATGTTTATTTTATTTAAAACCCGTGGGTTATCCGCGATCCACGGGTATCCGCGGGTCGCGGGTATGGGTGTAAAAATAAACCCGCTAGCGGGTATTCGCGGGTTTACGGGTAAAAAAACCCGTCACGGGTGGGTGATGGGTTTGGCATATCCGTACCCATGACCCGCGGGTGCCATCTCTATCTCTAAAGACGTCTTCAACTTATAAGTATTTTGTTTTTAAATACTTAATTTAATTTAATAATCTATATTTAAATTATTTTAAACTCGATGTATAAAGCAAAATTGAATTAATTAATGACAAAAACTAGGTAAAAATATATAATAAAATATACATGATGATGCAGGAAAGATTGAGGTGGGTCTAAGAAAGAGGTGGCATGAAAACAAAACAGGTTGTGTGGGGGACAAATTTAACAAGAACAATTAATTATAAGTTACTAACTGTTAAATGCCTTTTTCATGAATTTAAACATGATTTATTGGGTGCATGTTAAGATGTCTTATTGGATTTTGGCAATATAACCCCACCAAAACTTACGAAACCTCATCTCCTTTATGTCATTCTACCCCAAACCTTTTATTCCACTTTGATGATATATATATGCAAGTACGTAAGTATTGATTTTAAGTATATCTACATAATTTTTTCATTTTTTTCCGTAACGTCTCGCTTTATCAGAATTATAATATTATTCGCTTTGCCTGCATGCATGCGCATGTCTATCACGACCATAATTTTGCCCGCAAACGTAGCAAAACGAGTTCTGTCTGGTTAAGAGAAGACCCAAAATCTCTCATGTTAATGGCCGACGTGAGATTCGCCTAATTAAATGTTACATTCCACTGTAATATTTACCGTGGATGTCTTAAGTAAGGTAGACATATGTAAATGGATACCCATACGAATCAACGGTTTATGTTATCTAATTTTGTTGTTGTAAATAAATTTTAATTGAAGTTTAACATATCTTGAAACAAGTTAATTAAGTTCTAGTCACTATCATTTCCATCATATGCCACCCCTTTTCAACTAAACCAATAAAGGCTATTGATTTCTTATGGAAATGGCCCAAATTTTCTTTTGTTCAAGAGTCATTGTTACGTTACTTTTGTTGAAAAGTTTTCAATTATTGTCTTAATAATTACGTATAAAGTTTTAGCATTGTTTTGTTTACCAATTACCAATAATTAAAAACGTTAGTGTAACCATTTTGAAATACACACATCATTATCTTTAGCTATTTTGATGAGACTGTGGATGGTAAGTTATTCCTTATTTAAAATGAACAATCTTTTTAAAGCACACTTAGTGGTATGGCCTTGTTCAACACCAAGTACGATTTTTGAGAAATGGTTTAGTGTTAAACTTTGTGCGAAAAAGACCACATTTCATTTAACTCAACGTTTGTCCGTCAACGTCGGCTTTAACATCGGTCATTAACGCCGGCCGAGAGGGCCGACCGACATCAATCGTGGTTAACTCTGAAACAAAATGCCCGAAACTCTAGAGATATACTCCCTCCGTCCCAATTTAATTGTCCCCAGACAAAAAAAACACGCAGTTTAAGAAAACATAATAATCTCTCTTATATTTTGCTAAGATGACAGTTTTACCCTCTACTTTTTACCTACTTTTTTATCTTACATATATACACTGGGGGTAAAAAAGAACTTTATCTCATTATTCTTATCTATTTATGGAAGTGGACAATTAATTTGGTACAGCCCAAAAAGGAATACTGGACAATAGATTAGGGACGGAGGGAGTATAAGTTAAAATATAAACATAGGTTTTGTTATGTAGAGAGTATTTTGGACGTTAAACTTTCCTATGAGTATGGAAGGACTTTTTCATTTGTTAGAACGTCAATAGAAATTCTACACTCACATAATTCTTACAAATAAAATTTCACAAAATGATGTGACATGTAGCATTATCCAATCATATTAATCACTTTTATCTCTTTCATCTTTCTCTCTCTTCGTAATATTTTGACACATCATTTTGTAAATAATTTTTTTTAAAAATTTTGTGAACAAAGTATTTCTCTAGTCGAAAAAAGTTCATTTAAAATGTATTTTGTAAGTGTTCCATGGCGTTATTAATTTTAAGCAAATTTTTTCAAATAAAATATTAAAATGTAGAAAAAGGAACTTCGTGACTTAATTAGAAGAATCATTAAATTCATTCCATTCTCCTACCTATATATGAATATCTATATTCTATGTTCATTTCTCTTATGTTTGTTTTTTTATTGTGTATGTATCAGTGTGTATATGCAATCCGTTACGTACGTTCTCAACATGACAAGTGCCCCCAATACGTGTACAATATCCACAATAGTAAAAATATAATAATATATTTACACAACATATATTCATCAATATATGTATGTATATATATATGTATATATGTCACAAGTCACAAGTACAAAAAGCTTATTAAATGAACACTGACTTCACGAGAACATTTTTACATGCATTCACCTCGCGTCACATTCTCATCTTTAAAACCATCCAAATTAAATGGACCACAAAACCCGATAAGTCGATAACTCCCCACCGTACAACATTTACTGCATTGAATACTTGTACTTAAATAATACTCGGACTTTATTTCCATTAAACACCCTTTTGTCAAAATACATAATTTACTATTTATATACTAATTTAATTATATTATATTTACTAGTAATATAATTTTAATAAATAAAAGTAATAAATAAATAAATTCAAGTTAAAACACCGAAAAATTCTTGTCAACATTTTGGTCCGGTTCCACCTCCTTGACGTCCGCAGTGACGTCATCAAATACTCCATGCACAAAATCTTCTATATCTATTTTCTTATTATTTTTAATAACTCCTTCGTCATCGAAGCGTCCAGGTATAAACGGTGGTCTCGAGATCTGTACTACTTTTTCCCAGTCAACACCTTTAAAGAAATCGTGACCCTTGATTTCATCCACTGTTATTCTCTGTTTCGGATCCTTTTCCAACAACTTCCGGATCAAATCTCTTAACGAGTTCGGTTCTCCAACTAGCTCCGGCGTCTTGGACAAAATCCGGTAAAACGTTTCCTTCCTGTTTATTCCACGAAACGGCGTCGTACCGTACAGCATTTCATGCAACACGACACCTAAACACCACCAGTCCACCGCGAAATCGTGGCCGTTGCCTTGTATCATTTCCGGCGACACGTATTCTTCCGTTCCGACGAACGAGTTTGACTTTGATACTGACTCGGTTTGACTCGGTTCTGAGTTGACTGACTCGGCCGGGTGAACCGAGTCATCCGATGAAATAATCTTAGACCGGAAACAGCTTGTAAACCGGTTTTTTCTTTTCGTTGGACCGGATTTCGGTAACCGAGACGGTGTCGTTTTGATCGGAGAAGATCCGGTTGAAATTTTCGGTTCAAGTTTCGTTGAGAGATCGAAATCAACAAGCATTAGATGTCCGTTTTCCTGAATCATAACGTTTTCCGGTTTTAAATCGCGATAAACAATCCCTAATCCGTGAAGATACTCCAATGCTAGTACTAATTCCGCCGCGTAAAACCTAAAATAATTAATTCGAGCTATTTTAATTACATTCCCGAATTCATCTAATTAAAATCAAATTACAATGCAATTAAAATGTATATGAATTTTAATTTTACCTGATAAAATCTTCTGAAAACATCTTTTCCGTCTGTTTTTTACGGAGATAGTTAAGATCACGTCCAGGACAATAATCAATAGCGTAACCGACGATTTTATCAGTCGATAAAACACCGCGAAGTTTCGGTAGCAACGGATGCTGACACCGTCGCAAAACCTCTTGCTCAAAACTAATTCTCTTGTACTCGTTCTCATCACTATCTTTATTCTTCACTTTTTTCGCAATCGAAGCTTTCGAAATCGCCTTCAACGCGAGCAATTCGCCGTCTTCATTTCGTACTAAAAACACCACGCCTTTAGCGCCGCGACCTAACGGCGATATCGCCGTTAATTTATCAATGTTCAACGACGGAATTTGATCCGCGTTCATAACCACGAATTCTTGAGAATGTTATTGTAGTTTTCTTTTTGTTTGATTGATTTTTGATGAGGTTTTTGGTATATATATATGGAGTTGGTGAAGAAAGAGGTGCGTGGGCGAGGGGTTTTACTGTTTCCGTTTGCTTAGTAGGGTTGATAGGTGAACCTCTAAATTGAGTCAAAATTAGAGAGGTAGTTTCTAGAAAGTATTCAAAATTGAAGGCTTTTTTTCGAAAAAACTCGTTTTATTTTATATTTTTTAAAACAGAAAGAATATTATATGATGATGATGATATCTTGTATAATGTTATTTTATTCGCATTGTAACAGCATATGCTATAATTTTCGGGTTCTGGAATATATTATGAGTAGGTTCCAAGTATTTTCTGTTAAATGTAAATATATTATATTATGATTCAGATCGAGATTCATTCAATGCGATTATATCTTTGTCTTAACTAGTTAAGTTATTAAATAGTTTTGATTTTACATGGAGACAATCTCTTTATGTTCATTTTCTTGTTACAAGCATAGTCATACACTCGTACGAGTCACGAGATGAGTCAGTTTACACGTAAAATGAGACGACTCTGTTTTGACTCGTAATCTTGCTTGACTTGGATTCTGACTCGCAAAATAGAGACGAATCGTACCGAGTTGTGTAACAACCGGCAAATTAGGACTAGAATTAGTGCCTAATTCTTCGTTAATACATGTAATTAGTTCTGTGTTAGACTAATTTATGTATCGAATTATATATATTGTTGAATATATACAAAAATGCGATTTGGTTAAATCGTACGCAGTTTAAATCGAATGTATTTCGATTCAATTTAATACGGACGTTGGTGACCAATTTTATTAATCAACGCTTTGATGTCAAAAATATTATTATAATAATATTTCGTATTCAATCGTATCGTACAAACAAACCTTACACAATTTGAAAGGTTAAAACGCGCAACTAAATAAATTAACGTACATTTTATAACTAAAATTAAATTAAACTGTAAAATATTTAAATAGAATATCGCGTAATAAATTGTATTTTAAAACGTACCAATTAATATATAAAACGATTATTTAACGTTTAAACGACGGAGCAAACGAACACCACACGGAACGAGAACGCGGAGCGAAAATGGGAGATAACCTCCCATTTCCCCCACCTTTTCTTTCATTATTCTCTTTCTCTCTCTCTCTCTTTCACTTTTTCTCTCAAAGTTTCATCACCAAAAACCTCACAAAATCACCAAATAAACGTACCAAACGACCTTGGATCTCATTACCCCTTTGGAAGAAAACGACCACCGCATCACGATCTATCATCCTATCTTTTCGGATTTTTGATCCGACACCTTGTAAGTTTCCGACAAAATCCCGACATCTCTCGTTTTTGATCATTTTTACTTGTTTATGGTTTATAATGTCTTGATATGTCCAAAAATGGGTTGGGTAAAAGATTTGGACCGAGCGGAAACCGAAAAACTCGTTTTCGGCACATTTTCCGGCCAACAGACCGCGACGTCGCCTTTGGACCCAGATCCATGCGACGTCAGCCTCAACGTCGCACAACCCCTCGTAACGTCGCATTGTGCGACGTCAGTCACAACGTCGCATTAAGTTGCGACGTCGCGTATAGCGACGCCATGCTCAACGTCGCAGTCAGGATCTGCGACGTCGCACCCGACGTCGCACCCGATGTCGCACCCAACGTCGCACAAAACAGAACTTTGAAAACTCAGATTTTTACTAAGTGTCGGAATCAAGATTTTAACACCTGATTTTACCCAAATTCGGATCCAGATGCGTTTTTCGTCAAAGCAATATAGTAGAAATAAAAATTTTCCAAGCTGACCTGGCAGCTCGACCCCAGCCAGGGGCTCTGCCCCTTGGACCCCGCTACCAGGGGCGCTGCCCCCGGACCCCCGTCATTAAATGTTGTAAATACTTTTCACACTAAGTGTTGAACACTTACAAATAACGAAACCTGATTCAACGATACAAATAATGATAACACTTTGAATCATTATTACAAACCGTCACCAACGGGCCATACTTGTTTTCAAACTACAAACGGATTACTAAACAAACACTTGGACATAACGAGTTGTGTAGACAACTAGCCTAGATGGTCTTGCGAGACATCTACTTACTTAACTTTATATGTTTAGGCATTTAAAGGTTACGGGTTCGGAGAACCAGCTGTTGATATTACTTACTCGTTTATTGATATAAACGCACTTGCAAAGACTCAGGTGAGTCTTACGGCCCCACTTTTACTGTTTTAACTTATTGGGGGAGATGCATGCTACTGATTTTCTTGAACACAAGTACTAAACTGTTTACTATACCAAACGGAATTGCATGAGTTACTTACTATTTACTGAAGTCTCTCCATCATATATCGTTAGTTATGTACTTAAGCGCGAACAGTAGTTAATGGATCCATTAGGGAAATGACCCTCCCCGCCCGGGGTAGTAGCGCTACCACGAACCGTTATGTATAAACGGGCGACTATTATTTCGTTTACTTATGCTTGCTCAATTTCGAGCATGTCACGGGAGCAACTGATTATTTACGGGTTAAGCTTCGATTATGAGCCTCATGGCAACGGTATAACTTGATTACTTTACTTTTACGAGATTTGCAAATACTTGATATACGCCTACGTGCACTACTGATGAAATCTTGTGTTCAAACTGATTATTTACTGATAAACCTGTGAGATTCACCAACCTTTTGGTTGACCATTTTTAGCATGTATTCTCAGGTACACTTACGGAGTAGGATCACTCCAGGATCACTAGCTAGAGTCGCATGATTTCCAAACTGCATTTAACGGAGATTCTTTGGCATTATCTTTTGTTGCTATGGTTATGTAATAGAATCTCCCGCCACATACGCGGACTCTAGGCTTACATATTTTTGTAAAGAAAACTATATGTTTTCAAACGATTAATTTATGGAATGTAACTATTTTACAAAACGTCTCATTTAGAGGTCGTTTGCTGTATATCTTGTGCTTTGTATATTGATTAGTAACACCCAAGTATGCTTCCGCAAATCACTAAATTTGGGGGTGTTACAGATTGGTATCAGAGCCTAAGGTTATAGTGAACTAGGTTGCATTTAGTGGGCCTAGACTATGACCGTTAGGCACTATTTTCTTATTAGACATGACTGGTTCAGGAATTACAGCATACGACTTTAATTTAACATAGCCTGATCAACTACGTACAATTAAGGAAAGATGATGTAATGTCTGAAATGATTATGTTGAACGGGGATACGTTAGTTGACTCTGACCACGAGAGAACCGGACCATTACTTGATACGTGCTAGACACTAGGCTGGATATGATATATATTTATATATATTAGCCTCGTCTTACTTACACTCTGCCACAGGAATGGCAAACACACCACCTAATCCGACACACTCTCACTTACGTGGGTCACGGAACCCACGAGTAGCCAGGAGGAACACAAGGTCACCTCGAACCAGCCCTTATCCTGTACATAACTCTCAGAACTCGGCACATCTCACGCTGCCAGTATTGGCTACCCAATCCCGCCGTCAGGAGCAAAGACTCGAAAACCTGGAACTGGAACAACACCGAATGACTTACCTGCTTCGTCAAGCTCTTGACCGCATATCACAACTACAGCGAGAACAAGAGGATACCAACCTCTCTGTAAGCATAATTCAGGATTCCATGACCGCCGAATTAGGTGCAGATGAACTTGTAAGAAACCGATTAGAAGAATGTGAACAGCGTTCACAGGAGACTGCGGATCATTCTCGAACACTAGCATAACGACTGGCCTTGGTTGAAGACAACGCCAGGCAAACCAACCGACTAGCAGAAACCGTGGACCGCCTTGTCGCGCTGATGGAACAAATTAATCTACATTAAGATTAGTGTAGTTTATGTCTTGTAATCTATCTCGTAATCTAGGGACTATCTAGCACTACTCTATAAACTAGTCGGATGTAACCATTCCCGACACCTTTTGTAATATCTCTGTAGGATGTAACTTTTGAACTCACTTTATCTATCAGATATCCTTTGTTATCTCAACTCACATTAATTGTCATTTTCCATGTTGATGTTATGTATTACTGCTTTTATACATGTACATCTGTGACAATTACAAGTTCATACAAAATCTCATGTATCTTCATTTCTTTTATTGAAGAATCATGCCGCCAAAGACACGACCATACACCGATGCCCAGATTACCTCCCTTATAACCCAGGCTGTTACTGAAGCCTTAGCTCGGAATACTCCACCAAATTCCTCGAGAAACAGCGATGCCGCTGAAACCTCTGCTGCTAAACCTTGTTCTTACAAGGACTTCCAGAACTGCAAACCTCTAAACTTTGCAGGTACCGAGGGAGCTATCGGTCTAATACGCTGGATCGAGAAAGTTGAATCGGTATTTCTTATCTGCAACTGTGCGGAGGGGGACAAAGTTAAGTTCTCTGTTAGTACTTTTACTGACACCGCACTCACGTGGTGGAACACCTATGCCCAAACTGTGGGCATTGCCAATGCTTACAAACTCCCGTGGGAGGAGTTGAAGGAGATGTTAAGGGGTGAGTATTGCCCCAGGGATGAACTGAAACAACTGGAGCTGGAATTCTGGAACCATAAGATGCAAGGTAATGATATCACCGGTTACACCAACCGTTTCCACCAGCTGGCACTTCTGTGCCCAACCATGGTCGATCCTGAGTACAAGAGGATCGAGAAATACGTTGATGGACTGCCCGAGAAACTCCAGGACCTGGTGACTTCATCCAAACCAGGTACTATCCAGAACGCCATCCGTATGGCCCATGAACTCACGGCAAACGCTGTCCGCCGTAACACAACTTCAGCCCCACCTGCAAACAACAAACGAAAGTGGGAAGGAAACCCCAACTCGTCCAACCAAATCACCAACCGAAAGCCTGAGCCCCTTAGGGCTTATTCATCTGGCACTTCTGAAAGGAAAGGGTACATTGGAAGCAGGCCCTACTGTCCCAAATGCAATCGTCATCACGACGGTTCCTACCCTTGCACAAACTGCAAACGCTTTGGGCATCTGGCCAAGGATTGTCGAAACACAAGTGCCCCAAAGACTTGTTATGGGTGCGGAAGTCCTGGGCATTTTCAGAATAATTGCCCTAAGCAGAGAAACAACAACAACAACAACAACAACAACAAACGGAACAACAACCCTGCTCGTAGCAGAGCATTTGTCATCAAAGCTGGGGAAGCTAGAGAAGACCCGAATGTTGTAACGGGTACGTTTCTTCTCAACGATCTTACTGCTTCAGTATTATTTGATACCGGTGCTGATAAAAGTTTCATATCTGATGAGTTTTGCCCACTACTTAATATCACCCCTTCGGCCTTAGATGTTAAGTACACTGTAGAGCTCGCAAATGGTAAACTCATAGAAACCAGTAGTGTGATACCTAATTGCACTTTAAACCTTGCAAACGAAACCTTCTCAATCGATCTAATGCCTGTTGAACTAGGAAGTTTTGATGTCATCGTGGGTATGGACTGGTTGTCCAAGCACCGGGCCGAAATTGTTTGCCATGATAAAATCGTCCGGATCCCTCTCGCCGACGGTAGTACCTTAATCATACAGGGGGAGACCGGTGGGTCGAGACTAAACTTAATCTCCTGTTTAAAAACCCGAAAATTTCTGAGAAAGGGTTACCCCGCAATACTCGCGCACATCACGGAGAAAAAGTCGGAGGAGAAGCGACTTGAAGATATGCCAATCGTTAGAGACTTTCCTGAAGTCTTTCCAGAAGAACTACCTGGTTTACCTCCACCTAGACAGGTTGAGTTCTCGATTGATCTCGTGCCGGGTGCCGCACCGGTGGCCCGAGCACCGTACCGCCTAGCTCCATCTGAACTTCAGGAGTTGTCCACGCAGTTACAGGAACTCCTGGATAGAGGATTCATCAGACCGAGTTCTTCAACTTGGGGAGCTCCGGTCTTGTTTGTTAAAAAGAAAGACGGTTCATTTCGAATGTGTATTGACTACCGAGAGTTGAACAAACTAACCGTCAAGAACCGATACCCACTTCCTCGAATCGATGATCTGTTCGATCAACTCCAAGGATCAAGCTGTTATTCAAAAATTGATCTTCGATCAGGTTATCATCAGTTGCGTGTTCGCGATGCTGACATCCCAAAAACCGCATTCAGAACCCGTTACGGGCACTACGAGTTCCAAGTGATGCCCTTTGGTCTAACCAACGCACCGGCTGTATTCATGGACCTTATGAATCGGGTGTGCAAACCTTACCTCGACAAGTTTGTCATTGTTTTTATCGATGACATCCTTATCT
This sequence comes from Helichrysum umbraculigerum, assembly GCA_949592205.1. Lineage (NCBI taxonomy): Eukaryota > Viridiplantae > Streptophyta > Magnoliopsida > Asterales > Asteraceae > Helichrysum > Helichrysum umbraculigerum. The sequence goes on from CATIUR010000001.1 coordinate 338,785,099, forward strand.
ATTCGCGAAATGAACAGGAACACGCACAACACCTCAGAACCATCCTAGAACTACTTAGACACGAGGAGCTTTACGCCAAATTCTCTAAGTGTGAGTTCTGGATAAACACCGTTCAATTCCTTGGACACGTTATCGACAGTCAGGGAATTCATGTAGACCCGTCGAAAATCGAAGCAATCAAGAACTGGCAAGCACCAACCACTCCCACCGAGGTACGCCAATTCTTAGGATTGGCCGGTTACTACCGTCGTTTCATCAAAAACTTCTCAAAAATTGCCAAACCCCTCACGGTGCTGACTCAGAAGGAAAAGAAATTTGATTGGACCGATAAACAAGAGTCGGCATTTCAACTCTTGAAATCCAAGCTTTGCAGTGCACCCATTCTATCTCTACCCGAAGGCACCGATGACTTCGTGGTATACTGCGATGCTTCTCACCAAGGTCTCGGTTGCGTGCTGATGCAACGAGACAAGGTCATTGCTTACGCCTCCAGACAACTTAAAGTTCACGAGAAAAACTACACAACTCACGACCTCGAGCTAGGGGCCGTGGTGTTCGCTTTAAAAATCTGGAGACATTATCTTTATGGTACCCGCAGCACGGTATTCACCGACCACAAAAGCCTCAAACACATTTTTAACCAGAAAGATCTTAACATGAGGCAACGTAGATGGGTTGAATTACTCACCGATTACGACTGTGAGATCAAATATCATCCGGGCAAAGCAAACGTGGTTGCTGATGCTCTCAGTCGTAAGGAACGAACAAAACCACTCCGAGTCCGGGCACTCAGTATTACCATTCATAACGACCTCACCACCCAAATACACCTTGCCCAACTCGAAGCCCTGAAACCCGATAACTTCAAGAACGAGGCCTTGCGAGGCATGGACAGACAATTCGAGATCAGACCCAACGGAGTTAAGTATTTCTCTAACCGAGTCTGGTTGCCTAATTTCGGGAACCTTCGGGACTTGGTGATGGATGAAGCTCACAAGTCCAAATATTCTATCCACCCGGGATCCGACAAAATGTATCACGGCATCAAGGAGTTTTACTGGTGGCCGAATATGAAAGCTGACATTGCTTTGTACGTCAGCAAATGTTTAACTTGTTCCAAGGTCAAGGCCGAGCACCAAAGACCTTCTGGATTGCTCCAACAACCTGAAATTCCTCAATGGAAATGGGAGCAAATTACCATGGATTTCATAACCAAACTACCTAAATCGGCGAGTGGTTGCGATACCATTTGGGTGATCGTCGATCGTCTCACCAAATCGGCTCATTTCTTGGCAATCAGAGAAACCGACAAGATGGAACGCCTTACGCAAATTTACATCAAAGAAATCGTTTGCCAACATGGTGTCCCTCTCTCGATTATCTCTGACAGGGATGCCCGTTTCACATCTCGCTTCTGGCAATCACTCCAAAAATCATTGGGTACCCGTCTCGATATGAGCACCGCGTACCATCCTCAGACCGATGGCCAGAGCGAACGAACTATTCAGACACTGGAAGACATGCTACGAGCCTGCGTAGTTGATTCTGGTACAAATTGGAAAAGACATCTACCGTTGTGCGAGTTCTCGTACAACAACAGCTATCACGCCAGCATTAAAGCCGCACCTTTTGAGGCACTGTACGGTCGTAAGTGCCGATCACCGATCTGTTGGACTGAAGTGGGAGAGAGTCAACTCACTGGTCCTGAACTCATACATGAAACCACAGAGAAAATCGTTGAAATCCAAAACCGACTCAAAGCCGCGCGTGATCGTCAGAAAAGCTATGCTGACGTGAGACGCAAGCCACTCGAGTTCCAAGTTGGGGATCGAGTACTCTTTAAAGTATCGCCTTGGAAAGGCGTAATCCGATTCGGCAAACGCGGAAAATTAAACCCCAGGTACATTGGACCTTTTGAGATCCTCGAGAAGATAGGTCCAGTGGCATATCGATTGCAGCTGCCCTCTGAACTCAGCAGCGTGCACCCTACCTTTCACATTTCTAACTTAAAGAAATGTTTGTCTGACGAGACACTTATTATACCCCTTGACGAGATTCGCATAGATGACAAACTACATTTCGTTGAGGAACCTGTCGAAATTATGGACCGTGAGGTCAAACAACTGAAACAAAGTCGTATTCCAATCGTCAAAGTCAGGTGGAATTCGCGGTGCGGTCCGGAATTCACTTGCGAACGGGAAGACCAAATACGACTCAAGTATCCCCACTTATTCACCGATTCTGCCCCTAACGCGACTTCGACTTAAATTTCGGGACGAAATTCTTTTAACAGGGGGAGAATGTAACAACCGGCAAATTAGGACTAGAATTAGTGCCTAATTCTTCGTTAATACATGTAATTAGTTCTGTGTTAGGCTAATTTATGTATCGAATTATATATATTATTGAATATATACAAAAATGCGATTTGGTTAAATCGTACGCAGTTTAAATCGAATGTATTTCGATTCAATTTAATATGGACGTTGGTGACCAATTTTATTAAATAACGCTTTGATGTCAAAAATATTATTATAATAATATTTCGTATTCAATCGTATCGTACAAACAAACCTTACACAATTTGAAAGGTTAAAACGCGCAACTAAATAAATTAACGTACATTTTATAACTAAAATTAAATTAAACTGTAAAATATTTAAATAGAATATCGCGTAATAAATTGTATTTTAAAACGTACCAATTAATATATAAAACGATTATTTAACGTTTAAACGACGGAGCAAACGAACACCACACGGAACGAGAACGCGGAGCGAAAATGGGAGATAACCTCCCATTTCCCCCACCTTTTCTTTCATTATTCTCTTTCTCTCTCTCTCTCTTTCACTTTTTCTCTCAAAGTTTCATCACCAAAAACCTCACAAAATCACCAAATAAACGTACCAAACGACCTTGGATCTCATTACCCCTTTGGAAGAAAACGACCACCGCATCACGATCTATCATCCTATCTTTTCGGATTTTTGATCCGACACCTTGTAAGTTTCCGACAAAATCCCGACATCTCTCGTTTTTGATCATTTTTACTTGTTTATGGTTTATAATGTCTTGATATGTCCAAAAATGGGTTGGGTAAAAGATTTGGACCGAGCGGAAACCGAAAAACTCGTTTTCGGCACATTTTCCGGCCAACAGACCGCGACGTCGCATTTGGACCCAGATCCATGCGACGTCAGCCTCAACGTCGCACAACCCCTCGTAACGTCGCATTGTGCGACGTCAGTCACAACGTCGCATTAAGTTGCGACGTCGCGTATAGCGACGCCATGCTCAACGTCGCAGTCAGGATCTGCGACGTCGCACCCGACGTCGCACCCGACGTCGCACCCGACGTCGCACCCAACGTCGCACAAAACAGAACTTTGAAAACTCAGATTTTTACTAAGTGTCGGAATCAAGATTTTAACACCTGATTTTACCCAAATTCGGATCCAGATGCGTTTTTCGTCAAAGCAATATAGTAGAAATAAAAATTTTCCAAGCTGACCTGGCAGCTCGACCCCAGCCAGGGGCTCTGCCCCTTGGACCCCGCTACCAGGGGCGCTGCCCCCGGACCCCCGTCATTAAATGTTGTAAATACTTTTCACACTAAGTGTTGAACACTTACAAATAACGAAACCTGATTCAACGATACAAATAATGATAACACTTTGAATCATTATTACAAACCGTCACCAACGGGCCATACTTGTTTTCAAACTACAAACGGATTACTAAACAAACACTTGGACATAACGAGTTGTGTAGACAACTAGCCTAGATGGTCTTGCGAGACATCTACTTACTTAACTTTATATGTTTAGGCATTTAAAGGTTACGGGTTCGGAGAACCAGCTGTTGATATTACTTACTCGTTTATTGATATAAACGCACTTGCAAAGACTCAGGTGAGTCTTACGGCCCCACTTTTACTGTTTTAACTTATTGGGGGAGATGCATGCTACTGATTTTCTTGAACACAAGTACTAAACTGTTTACTATACCAAACGGAATTGCATGAGTTACTTACTATTTACTGAAGTCTCTCCATCATATATCGTTAGTTATGTACTTAAGCGCGAACAGTAGTTAATGGATCCATTAGGGAAATGACCCTCCCCGCCCGGGGTAGTAGCGCTACCACGAACCGTTATGTATAAACGGGCGACTATTATTTCGTTTACTTATGCTTGCTCAATTTCGAGCATGTCACGGGAGCAACTGATTATTTACGGGTTAAGCTTCGATTATGAGCCTCATGGCAACGGTATAACTTGATTACTTTACTTTTACGAGATTTGCAAATACTTGATATACGCCTACGGGCACTACTGATGAAATCTTGTGTTCAAACTGATTATTTACTGATAAACCTGTGAGATTCACCAACCTTTTGGTTGACCATTTTTAGCATGTATTCTCAGGTACACTTACGGAGTAGGATCACTCCAGGATCACTAGCTAGAGTCGCATGATTTCCAAACTGCATTTAACGGAGATTCTTTGGCATTATCTTTTGTTGCTATGGTTATGTAATAGAATCTCCCGCCACATACGCAGACTCTAGGCTTACATATTTTTGTAAAGAAAACTATATGTTTTCAAACGATTAATTTATGGAATGTAACTATTTTACAAAACGTCTCATTTAGAGGTCGTTTGCTGTATATCTTGTGCTTTGTATATTGATTAGTAACACCCAAGTATGCTTCCGCAAATCACTAAATTTGGGGGTGTTACAAGTTGACTCGACTCAGAATTCGTATGAGTCATAGAAATTAGTGTTGCAATTGCGTAAAGGGAAATTAAAGGATTTGCCCAATTTTTCGAACAAGTATAAGGATTTTCCCTTCCCAAAAGAAAATTGGCGTTTTGCCCCATCCGGACGCAAATCGCAAGGTTGCAATTTGCGACCCGGCTATAACTTTGATCGTGACCAATAACTATAACTTTAATAACAAGTTGCAAAAATCATTTTTTGGTGGGCAGACGCAAGAACAATTGGGCGGACGCAAAGCGCAAGTTTTTATGGGCATAGGCAAAAACGATTAAGCGGACGGAAAGCGCAAATCCTTTTGCGACCCTTTCACACAAATTAACTCTCGGCCATGTATCCAGCACACTTACGTCTGGATGGGGCAAATCGTCAAAAAAAAAATCCGGAGGGCAAATCGTTATATTTGTTTGTAAAAAGTGGCAAATCGTTTTATTTCCCTTGCGTAAATACCATTTACTGTGATCGTAGACAAGTATGTCCATCTTCTAGTCGCTGGTCCGATCTCCTCTTCACCATTGTTCCATTATCATCATCACATGTGCATGATAATATACAAAGACAGAAGACGGGGAGGGTAAGCACAAAGCAAAGGCTATCTTATAGGGTGAGTGAGGTGGTCAACCGTCCAGGGCCATTTAGTGGGATACCAATTTATTTTTCAAATAGTATGATATGTGTAATTTATATGATGGTGATATAAGAAATCGTAATCCATTTAATTTTGTAGTAATAGAGCTTTTGTAAGTAACCAGCTTTAGACTAAATATATATTTTTGATTAAATATATAGATCGATTAAAGGCCCCAAAATTGAAATATTAAATGAACTATTAGAGTTTCACCAAAATAAGAACTAACAACTGAAATTTGAGACAATAAATAACTAAGAAATAAATAAATTAATACTTGAAAATTGTATGTTTAAGAATCATTTTTATTGAACCTTAATCATTTCTTTAGCATGATAGTTTTGCCATGCCCTCTAAAAGTTTAGAGACGGTTAAGTATTATGAGTAGGCTCCAAGTATTTTCCGTTAGATGTAATTATTATATTATGATTATGATGATTCGGATCACGATTCATTGAATGTGATTTCATTTTTGTCTTAGCTAGTTAAGTTAACAAATTGTTTTTATTTTACATGGAGACAATCTTATTTATGTTCATTATGTTATTTAAGGAGTCTTTGTATATCGTGCTCGATGTCGTTGGCTTTCAATCACAATCGTTACCATATGCACGGGCTCGGGGTGTGGTGGTGGGAATCGTAGTGCAACAAACGAACTTTAAGATGAGGTGTGTCGAATATTTATACTTTTTCTTTTACTATATTCTCCATTGCGATGTTGTTATATAATGGTGTTTGTTGTCAATGTTGTGGTGGTGGTCGGGGTGAAGAAATCCTGACCCTACCAGTCGAAGAAAGTTGCGGCTATTTTTGTTGAATGAAAAGAGGTTGAAAATACCCTAATAATAATAATGCGTTAGCAAAAGTTTATTCTGAATGTGTGTGGAACTAGTTAGTTATTTATACATATATGTTCTCTTGAAATATATCACATTTCGGAGTATGATATTATAATTGTTTCAATCTAATAAATGTAATGTTTCTTTAGTACATGTATCGCTATTTAAAAGGAAGAATATTTGATATTCCTAAAAGATTGTCTAAAACTTTGATTAATGCAAATGATAGAATGACACCTGAAAACATAGAGCTGAGTAGGAATACATGAAATTCATGTATTATGTATTGTATGGAATAGATATATATCTTAGCTACACTACATTTAGCTTTAAATTTAGGGTAAGGTTCAGAGGAGAATGTATTATTTGAGGAGAAGGAGGAGAAAAATTTTCAAATTTTCATTTTAACTCCTTCACCTTTTTAATAGTGTACACTACTCCCTCCTACTTTCTTCCTACCCACCCCTCCCCTCCACCACCCACCACCACTAGCTGCTGCCACCCGCCGCCACCCGCCATCGCCGCCACCCGCTGCCGCCGCCACCCGCCACAGGTCGTCGGAAAAAAAATTTTCAATTTTTTTTTAATTTTTTTTTTAAAAAAAAAAATTAAAATTTTTGTTTCATAATTTTTTTTTCCAATTTTTTTTACATATTATCACTTTGTACTGCATTTTATTATTTTTATTGCATTTTGTATATATGTTTAGTAGATATTGTTCGTTTTTACTGCATTTTATTTATACACCTCAATCTTATATATATTGTTTGTTTTTTACTGCATTTTAAGTTATACATAATATATTTTTACTGCATTTTGTTAAAATTACACTGCATTTTATTATTATTCACTGCATTTTGCATATATTTCATATATTACATATTGTTTATTTTTTACTGCATTTTATATTATACTTATGATCCATTTTTACTGCATTTTGTATGAAAGTATAATACATGTTACTGTTTTTACTGCATTTTGCATATATTTATTTAGTACACATTGTTCGTTTTACTGCATTTTATATTATATATAATCTATTTGTACCGCATTTTAATTTTTTACTGCATTTTGTTATTTTCACTGCATTTTATATTATACATAATCTATTTGTACTGCATTTTGTTATTTTCACTGCATTTTGTTATTTTTGCTGCATTTTTCATATATTTCATTCATTATATATTGTTTGTTATTCACTGCATTTTGTATTTTACATATTATCGATTTGTACTGCATTTTGTATTTTACATATTATCTATTTGTATTGCATTTTGTATTAAAGTATAATACATATTGTTGTTTTTATTGCATTTTGCATATACATCATTTAGGACATATTGTTCTCTTTTTACTGCATTTTAGATTATATATATTATCCATTTGTACGGTATTTTGTTGACGTTGGGTATAGAAGATGCGGTAAAATATATACAAGTTTTAGTTAATTAACAATAATATACAAAATGCAGTGGAAAAAACGTATAATTTTATTAAAAATGCAGTAGGAAAAGGAATACTATATCTAATAAAAAATTTATGGGAAAAAAATTTGAAAAAAAAATTTTTGAAAAATTTTTTTTTTTGAAAAAAAAAATTTTTTGAAAAAAAAAATTTTTGAAAAAAAAAAATTTGAAATTTTTTTTTTCCGGCGGCGGCAGTCAGATGGTGGCAGCAAGTGGTGGGGGTGGTGGTAGGTGGGGTTGGAGGAAGAAGAAGGTAGGAGGGGGAATAAAATAAAGTGGAAGGGTTAACATGTAAAAGTCTAAATAGTGGAAGGCGTGTGGAGTGAAAATTAATGTTATGTTTTTTTTTGTTAACTAATACCCTTATTTTTTAAAGTAATTACAAAATTGCCACCCCTTTTAACTATTGATCCAACCCAAAAGATTATCCAATGGCTACAAATAAAACTTCTCCTCCTTATCCTCATATGACCCCTTCCCCTATGATCCCCAATCTTAAATTTAAAGTGTTATTTGAGAAAGAATGAAAATTATAGGTGAAACCCAACTTATTTAGGGGTGACTAAAGTTATTTTATAAATTAAGTTAAAAGTTAATTAGAAACCGAGTAATGCTATATAAGACTAATTAAGTGGACCTAAAAACTGATCTAACTTTTTCATTGGTTGATTTTTTTCTCTCTCTTAATCTCATCCAATCAATTTTTCACATGTACCAATTATATTTTTAAGTCTGGATTTAGACTTATATAATTAGGTCTCTCAATCATTTTCCTTAGAAACCTTTGATAAATGGTCAGATAATAAACTTCAACTCATAGAAGTTCCAGTCCAGCTCCTTAAATTATTTGGATCCCATGTCTTAGGCTACAGTCAACAGATAATATTTTTAAAGAGCAAATTCAAATTGACCCGTTAACTACATTGTTTTGTACTTTTTTCTTACATATCTTTTGACCCATCGATGATTAAAGATACCCTAATTACTTTGGACCATTCATTAGCAAAATTATGTGTTTCAAACATACTTGTGGTTGTCCTTTTGTACTATGTGTTTCAGGTTTTGTCGGATGTGTACCTCTTGAGAACATAGCGAGTGGGTGATTTCTCACCACCATTCCGGCTTGAAACGCTGAGAATCGGTGTTCCCCACTCCCATCCGCCGTTCCCTTCAATGTTCGCGTCACCGTTCAGCTTACACCGTCCTCCTCAAAGACGGTAATTTGTATTTTCTTTCCTTCTATTGGATTGGCTTAAAATATTTTTAAGACCCATTTTTACTCCGAGAACACTGAACCACTGGTCCCTAATAAACGTACCTCGTGTTCTCATTCAATGCTCTCCAGAACACTAAAAAAACATGTCACGGCTCCCTGTGCTCTGACACATTGGTTAAAAACAAGGGAGTAATAGGCTAAATATGTTGACCGAGCAGAGTTTCCCGTGATTGGTGTTATCCCTGGGCAGAGTCGTCTAGTATGTCCAGTGATACACCGAATACAATGTTTATGATCGGTCAATATGAACACATATCTTTTCCCCGTAGTTTTATAGCACGAGGTATCGTGACACTGTAAAAACAGTGTTTTGGGATAACACTTTAAGCTAAAAAAGTGGAGGTGCGAAGGAAATTGAGTTTACAGTGTTCGCAAAATTTATTTTTGTTTTTTTAATTCAATGTATCCGTGGTAAAACAAGAAAAAACGAAAAAGAAGAAGAAGAAAATAGCGTTCAACGTCGGACGGTGCTTTCGAATGCCGTCTAGAACGCCGTCGCGGTGTGAAAGAATGCCGTCGAATAGTGTTCTCGAGCCAGAATTTTATTGGAAACATTGCCACACCAAGTGCTCTTGGCTTAAAAGTATTAAATTGATATTGTGGCACAACGTAGATAGAAGGAGAAACAGAATATGACATAAAAGGTTACAACTGTAAAATTGTGTTAGTTGGAATCAAGCACGTAATCTCTATGTTTCCAATATGCAGCTGTATCAACTAATTTGTTCATCGTCATTTGCATTTCAAATAAATTTCGATAACCAGCAAATTATCCCACGATATATAGTAAGTATAAATAAAATGTAAAAAAAAAAAATACCATATAAATTCAAATCAAGACCATAAACTTCAAGTCAACTAGTAATGCGTGCTTTGAGTTCAATGTTTATTTTTGAGTTACTATAAGTTTATAATCGTAACCCCCAACTCACACTGTTCAGATCTTACTCCCTTCGTCTCAATTTAATAGTACACTTGAAAAATGCACATAGTTTAAAAATATATATCGATTGATTAATGTGTCAACCAGTAAGATTCTACATATATCACTATAACAATTTCTTATACTGGACAATTATTTTAATGCATTTAGAAATAAAAATTTGAACAATTAAATTGACACGGAGGTAGTAAGTGGTTCAATTTTTATGTCAAAGCTGTGTTAAGTATGCAATCTTCTTAAGAAGATGGCCCATTTTGGGTTAACTGTTTTCAGTTAAGAAACGCGCTTTTAGCAGATTTTCATTAACTATTAGTTAAATGTGAATGAAGATTAATGAAGCTCGATCACTTTCTTTGTGATTAATGATTAAAACTTTATATTGTCAAACATTTTGGTAAAAGTAACGATTTTGGTCCATACGATAGAAGGAACCCCGTGTGTGCAATCTTAATTAATACTCCATCCGTCCCGGATTAAGTGTCTTGTTTCAGATTTTGAAGTCTTTATTATCCAACTTTGACCTTAAATATCTCTGTTTGTGTTATATAATACTTTATGAAAATCATACCAATGTAAATACATATAAAACTCAATCTATTTATATATTTTGCGTCAAGTATTATATAACACAAACAAAAAAATTTACGGTCAAAGTTGAAAAGGAAAGACTAAAAAAGTCAAAACAGGACACTTATTTTGGGACGGAGGGAGTACATATAAATGTCCACATCAATTTTGGTATCATTCAACCATTTGGATTGATTAGTAAGAAAACAAGAATATAATATAATGAGATGGGATCATGAGATTACATGAATTATGGAAACTATGGAAGTACTAATGGGAGGGTGCTAATTGTACAAATAGAATACAAAACCCATTTACCCCCTAACTTAAATATCTCACAAACGACAAATCGAAAAATTATGAAAATTGCACCATTAGATTCAGCGTTTGATCATCTTCGATTTTCCGTCCATCAAGGAATACTTTCAACGAATTTTTTTTCCACGTTTTTTTATGGGTTTTACAATTTACTAACACATGTGTTAAAGTGTTGCGTTTAAGGTTTAGGGTTTGGGGTTTAGGGGTTAGGGGTTAGGGTTTAGGGTTTGGGTTTTGGGGTTTCGGGAGAAACCCCAAAACCCAAACCCTAAACCTTAACCCCTAAACCCCAAACCCCAAACCCTAAACGCTTTATATAACTCTAAAGCCTAAATCTTACTAAACCCTAAACCATACTAAACCCTAAACCTATTAAACCCTAAACCCTAATAAATCCTAAACCCTAATCCCTAAACTCTATACTTAAATTAAAGCATTTGCTTGGGTGGTAGAGGCTCTTGCCTCTTAGGGGAGAGGTCTATGGTTCAAACCCTGACCTTGACAAGGTGTTCTAATTTAACTTCAGCTGTACTAACAACTAACTAGCAGTTCAAAAAAAAAAAAAATTCGTAAAACCCACCAAAAAAGGTGGAAAAAAAATTCATCGAAAGTATGCCTTGATGTACTACAAATCGAAGAGGATCAAACGCTGAATCTAATGGTGCAATTTTCTCAATTTTTCGATTTGTCGTTTGTAAGATATTTAAGTTAGGGGGTAAATGGGTTTTTAACATGTGGGTATTCTCTTTATACACATGACACCAATCCATTGGTACTTCTGTAACACCCCCAAATTTAATGTTTTGCGGAAGCACGATTTGGGTGTTACTAATCAATAATCAAAGCACAAAGATATATAGTAAACGACCTCTAAATGAGACGTTGTAAAACGATTTCATAGAAATAAATGTTTGAAAACTTAATGTTTTCGTATACAAAAGGTAGTTCCCTAGAGTCCACGCGTATGGCGGGAGATTCTATTACATAATCAACATGTACAAAAGATAATGCTGAGAATCTCCGTTAATGCAGTTTAGTTGAAATCATGCGACTCTAGCTATGTCCTGAAGTAATCCTACTCCGTCTGTGTACCTGAGAATACATGCTAAAAGGATCAACACGAATGTTGGTGAATCTCACAGGTTTGTAAGTAATATCAGTTTTGAACACAAGATTTCATCAGTAATGCCCGCAGGCGTAAATCAAGTATTTGCAAATCCAGCAAATGTAAAGTAAGTAAGATATACCGTTGCCATGAGGCTCATAATCGAAGCTTAACCCGTAAGTAATAGTTTGCTCCCGTGACATGCTCGTAACTGAGCAAGCATAAGTAACGAATAATAGTCGCCCGTTTATACAGAACGGTTCGTGGTAGCGCTACTACCCCGGGCGGGGAGGGTCATTTCCCTAATGGATCCATTAACTAGTGTTCGCACTTAAGTCCATAACTAACGATATATGATGGAGAGACTTCAGTAAAAGTAAGTAACTCATGCAATCCCGTATAGTAAAATGTATAGTTCGTACTTGTGTTCAAGAAAAGTAAGCAATGTATCTCACCCCGTATGTAAAACAGTAAAAGTGGGGCTGTAAGACTCACCTGAGTCGAGTAGTAAGCAGTAGCAAACAGTTGGTAGTGTATAGGTTCTCTGAACCCGTAACCTTTAAATGCCTAAACATATAAAGTTAAGTAAGTAGATGTCCCGCAAGACCATCTAGGCTAGTTGTCTACACAACTCGTTATGTCCAATGTTGGTTCGTTATCGTTTGTTCTTAGGAAAACATGGTTGGCCAGTTGGTAACGGTTTGTATTAGCCAAAGTGTTACTCTTGAAAAATATGTCTCAATTTGTTTATAATGTCGTATCATAATAAGGTTTGAAGTTGTTTAAGTTCGACACTTGGTGTGAAATGTATTTACAAACTCTAAGTGACGGGGGTCCGGGGGCAGCGCCCCTAGTAGCGGGGTCCAAGGGGCGGCAGCCCCTGGCGGGGTCCAAGGGGCAGAGCCCCTGGTTGGGGTCGAGCTGCCAAGTCAGCTTGGAAAATTTTTATTCCTACTACTTTCCTTTAGTGAAAACGTATCCGAAATTTGAATTTGGAGTAAAATCAAGTGATAAATTTCTGGTTCCGACACTTAGTAAAAATCTGGATTTTCGGGGTTCTGTTTTATGCGACGTTGGGTGCGACATCGCATGTCCTAACTGCGACGTTGATCGTGGCGTCGCTATGTGCGACATTCGCAATTCAGTGCGACGTTGTGGGTGGCGTCGCTATATGCGACGTTGTGGTTCTTGCGACGTAAGGGTCGATGTAGCTATGTGCGACGTCGGCCAATTAAGGCGACGTTAGGGATGACGTCGCTATATGCGACGTTGTGAGGGGTATTGCGACGTAGTGGTCTACGTCGCAGGTAGCCCAACGTCTCTGCGACGTTGTGGTCTGATCGGAAAATGGTGGCCGGAAAATCGGTCGAAAAGCTTCCGTTTGGTCCAAATCTTTTACCCAACCCATTTTTGGACATTTTAAGCATATATAAACCATAAAAACGTAAAAATGAGTAAAAACGGAGAGTTTCGGGTTTTGTCGGAAACTTACAAAATGCCGAAATGAAATTTCGGAAAGATGGAAATGTAGATCGTGTCGAGGTGGTTCTTTTTCTCCAAATGAGCTTGGTGATTTGATGGCGTTTGGGGTGCGTTTTTGTGATTTAATGGTGATGGTGGTGGTTTGTGTTTAGAGAGAAAGAAGAGAGGAAGAAAAAGAAAGAAATAGGGAAATGAGAAAAAGGGAAGGGAGGTTGAGGTTTATGCCTCCCTTTTCAGCCCCCGTGTCCGCGCTCCGTGCGGTGTTCGTTTTCTCCGTCATTTAAGCGTTAAATATTTATTTCATGCGTTAATTATTCATATTAATTTACGAATTTTTGTTTAATAATTTAGTTAAATTATTTTGTCAAATCTTTATATAAATTTGTTTATTTTTGTTTTTAATTTGCGCGTTAACTATTTTAATCGTGTAGACGTTTATTTGTACGATGTAATATACACTTGAGATATTGTCAAAATAATACTTGGAAAATGACCGCGTTATTGAACAAAATGTTTCACCAACGTCCGTATTTATTGAACCGAATTACATTCGATTTATATTGTGTACGATTTAATACAATCGCGTATTCTTATATATTCAACAATATATATTTCGATACATATATTAGCCTAACACAGAACTAAATACATGTATTAACAGAAGATTAGGCACTAATCACTAGTCCTAATTTGGCGGGTGTTACAACTTCCATTCTTTCCAAAATCCTTCTACTTTCCTGATCTTTTTTCATAATATAATATATATATGATCATTAAACCAGATTCACATTAATTTCTATGTTTTACATTGCATTTGTTACTTATATGCTTCATCTTTTTTAGTTTATACATGTTTTTTTCTTAACTACCTCGTATTATATCCAGTCCGACTAGAGCATTTTTAAGTAAGTGCTTAGAAACCTGCTCGAGATTTGAATTATGTTTTTTTTTGGTATATATAAAGAAAGCTGATGATGTACCTCCGTATCGGGTCATTCGTACCGAAACGACATTGGTTCATTTATGGCAACCCTGTTCGACAAGTATATACCGAATGATCATACGAAAGCAACACGACAAAATAAAGAGTTGTCACATCTAATTAATGTGGCAACCGGCGGCGGAAACATCTATAGTTCATCGGCCAAAAGAGTGGTACCGAATCGGATAAAAGGGTGATACTCCAAGCACTATAAATAGCGCTCAACCATCAGTAGGTGAGCATAAATTAACTACGCATTAAATTCACTCTAATACCGAACATATACTCATTCTCACGCCGGAGGTTGGTCAAAAGGGGGGGGGGGGGGTCCCCTCCTCTCTTGACGAGGCTTACGATTTATTTTCTTAGCAGGTCACTTTAGGTCATCTGAAGTTTTGTGCAACAATCCCTTTCGGTTCTCAACAATCCCTTTCGGTTCCTTTCGCACCCCCAGCAGTCACGGTCGTTGTCGCGACTGACGAGAGCACAACGGGGTGGAAGTTTTAAAATTTATATTTTGCTGGGGACCTAAGTTCTACTAGAGCTGTATAGCTGAAGTATGACCTAGGGTCGTTCTAAAGAGTTAACCGTATTGTGAAACGATTTGTCGAGATGAAAGTTCAAATTAGCGATGGTTTGAAAATGTAACACCCCCAAATTTGATAGTTTGCGGAAGCACGATTTGGGTGTTACTAATCAATATATAAAGCACAAGATATATAGTAAACGACTCTATATGCGTCGTTTTAACAAAATATATTAATATATTAAATGTTTACAATTGTTGAAGCTATACATAGCTCGTGTTCGATTGAGAGAGATTTCAATACATAAATACTTGTACAAAATATATTAATGCAAGAAAATCTTCATTGTTTGCATGCTGACTCGAGCTATAGTAATCCTGCTAGCAGCCAAAACCTACTGCTATTTACCTGTGATACATGCTAAAATGGGTCAGCTAAAGCTGGTGAGCTCACAGATTTGAAATCAGATAGTATAGTATGAACCGCAAGATTTAAGTAAATGATTTGCAATCTGCAAATAATAAAGATAGTGTATACAATCATGAGCGCATAGTTGAGCTTAACTCGAGGGTCAGGGTCACAGCCTGAGCGTTTTTGCCTCCACGAGGGCCTAATCAACACTCGTCTTCCCAAATATTAGTACGTCCGTTTACCCGGTTGATATCGCGTAAAAAGTCACGTTTTTACTACCGATATCTCTCTCATTCTGGAACGATTCTTGGCATATTAATTCAAAAATATTACAAATCACTGACATTATGCCAAGATGGTTAAAACAAGGTTGCACGAGAAAAATCAAGCAAAACGGATGTAAAACGAAGATTCCACACACGTTTGAAGATTCGAGGCATAAAAACAAGATTTCAAGACTAAAGTGCCCTCCACCAACATCCATTATTTCCAAGATGTTCGTTTTCAAAATATCCAACAGAAGAAGAATCAACCAAAACGGGTAAAGAATGAAGATTTCACGCCCGCCGGAAGATCCAAATGATCCGAATGCAATATCTGGAGATAGGGACCTCATCTCAGGGCCTATCCTATGTCAAAATCTTCGTTTTTAAATTACGAATTCAACAAAAAAAGAATCAACTCAAACGGGCGTATAACGAAGAAAACACGCACGAATCAAGAAACGAAGCAACAAACAACGCAATGGGGCGGGGGTGGGCCCACCGCAGCCGGCCACCAGCCCACCGCCGCCGGCTGGCCTCCCACCGCCGCCGGCCACCTGTGTCCCGCCCCGGTTTCCGTTTTTTGTAACTTTTGGTACCTGGTGCACCTACTTTTCGTGTTGTACGGTACCCGGTGCGCCTACTTTTCGTGTTGTACACATCATTTTTGGAAAGCTTTCTAACATGCACCTCATGGTGCTAATGTGAGCCAAAGCTCACCTATAAATAGATTGCTTAGGTTCATTTGTAAGACACACCTCATATGCACACATTCTAGCATATTTCACTCTTTCTTTCTCACTAGATAATCTTTCGTAGTCTTTTAGTCTTTCTCATTCTAGGAATATTGTAATTAGTCCACGGACTAACGTAGAAGCTAGGGCGAACGCTAGAGATTCGGAGATCAATCTTTGTATGTGTGAAAGAGTTTGTCAATTATAATAATACGCTGCTACGCATTTAATTCCGGGTGATTTCTAAACTTTTATTATACTTGTCTAATTTCATATTTTGAATATGTATTATTGCCTGGTATGTGATTTATTTGTTGCCATGAATTGCGAGTAGTTTATTATTGTGATTGCTGATGATGTAGATAATTATAAGTAAGGATGTCATTACACAATCAATGCACGATAATCGTAAAATGATATAACGGCCCCTATTCGACTGTTTATTCGGTATAGTGCTGGAAATGCTTTATGCAAAGTACAAACGTACGGAAGCCGATAAACGACCGAAGGTAGTTATATCATTGGAATCAGCTCTGGTTCAAAAGTTGGAACTCCGAAAGGATAATACAACTACGCAACTAACTGGTGCATCCTACGAGAATCAATGCATTATAAAATAATGTTCATAAAACACGTTTAGATAAAATAGGAGATAATAGCCTTTGTACTGTTAAGACTTTATGAATTTAAGTTTAATTTATGGAGAACCCTTTCCAGTTATCCACGTGACTGCAACCTAGTAATTAGGACCTGATCAACCTTAATTATGGTAAGTAGTTATCTGTGCCCATGACATGCAATAAGTAAGACACAATGAAATCACTCGTTGTATATATTAGGTTTACATTTCTGTACTGCTTTACATTTAATTAGTTAGAGTGTCGTTTTCACTGTCAATTACTCTTGACCGCGTGTTGGATATAAGAAGCAGTGGAAATCCCATGTAAAGTACACTGTCTATTATTGAAAGGCATGGTCCTCATATGAAACACGTTTTATCAAACTGCGGATAATCTGGAGATGTATAACTGTTTGAAAAGGAGAACTTAAGTCATAAGTCGAAGTAATTAGAACTTAACCAAACAAAGACGAGACTTAGGAATAGAACAAAGTCCTAGTTACCTAGAGTTCATCAAAACACTAAGTCTTACATAATCGGCGGTCCAAACATACAAAGCTATTTATCTTCGTGCTAATAGAGTAGTAAACTACCTTAGGAGTTAAGAACGGTCGGACTTATGAGACGATACGCTACTGATTCATGCACCTCGGTATAAAACCAAAATAGGTTGTTCATCTTTCAACTAGATGAGTATTGGAAGTTTGCGTATTGCTCCGATCAGAATCATGATAACCTAGTTCCAAGTGACACGCCAATGGGAGACTGAGTTGGTAGGGTTCTAGAGTTTACACCTAGTAGTTTAATTGCCATATTACGTATCAACCCTATTTGTTCTGTCATCCTGAAATGTTAATTATCGAAATCTCAGCAATCACGTCTTTATCTTTATCTGTTTTTCCTGCACTTTATTTTCCCGCAATTTACTTTCCTGCATTTTAATTATCTGTCTTTAAACCCCAAACCTACCTACTTTGTTCCATCCTAAATACTTCCCTACCGAAAGTGTCAACTTTAATCGCCCACACGTTTGGATTCATAGAACGATCTTAGGTCGTACTTACCGCTTACTAACCAGAGTAGGTAGTACGTATAATTTAAGCCCCGCAAAATATAAATTTAAAACCCCTGCTGCGCTCGCATCATCATTTGAAAAACAACGACACGGTGTGAGCACATCACCGGTTAGTGCTTGCTAACCCGAACGAGGAGGGTCAATCCTATATGGTACCATATACTAATATTCACGCTACAACGTATTAACAAACTATGCTGACGGAGGGCTTTGAAATAATTAGTTGTGTAAAACTCATGTAGTATATGAAAAGTTGTACTTGCGTTCACATGTTTAAAAGAGCAGTATATCACACCCCTGAGTAAAACAGTAAAAAGAGGGGCCATGAGACTCACCTGAGCCTGAAGAGTTTATCTAAATAAACTTTGATTGATTAGCCGAGTATCAATGTCCGAAGACTTGTAACCTGAGGGTGTCCACGACACGCGATGGCTATAAACATGAGTCGGTATCTCAAAGGACTACCTTTGTAGTTTGTACACAACTATATATGTCCAAATTACTACGATTTGGTTGATTATTTGATTTGTGTTTTGAAAACGTGTACGGCCCGTTGGTGACAGATTTATAATAATAACCTTAACTATTATTATTATACTTTGATTTATCCATTTTTGCGTATTAATCGTATCGTATTTGGTTTGGTTACTGAAAAGTGATTTTTAAACACTTAGAATGTTTTTGGTTTCTGTTTTTGGGTTTTTGCGACACTAAATGCGACATAACCCTTGTGTCACATGATTATGCGACACAACCTGCGACACAACATGCGACACAACTCTTGTGTCATATGGTATGCAACTTAATGCGATACTAAATGCGACATAACCCTTGTGTCACATGATTATGCGACACAACCCTTGTGTCACATGGTATGCAACTTAATGCGACACAACCCTTGTGTCTCATGATTATGCGACACAACATGCGACACAACCCTTGTGTCACATGCTTATGCGACACAACATGCGACACAACCCTTGTGTCACATGCTTATGCGACACAACATGTGACACAATCCTTGTTTCACATAGATGAACACCAACCCAGAACTCAGCGGCTGTCGCGATTTTTCAACCCAAAACCCAAATCTAACTCATTTTTAGGCTGTAAAATCGTGTTCTCTCCCTAGTATTGGACATATATAAGTTGTTTACACTATTATAACATGAAAACAGACAATAATTTTGATAGATCTAAGGGTTTTTATAAAAATCTTACAATTGCAATTTGGGGCCAAATGAGGTTGAAGATGATGATAACGTTGGTAGATCTTATTTCCTTAGCTCTTGGAGATTCCGAAAATGTAATTTTTGGTGTCGGTTATGCTAGATCCGAAAATTTTGGTGGTGATGGGTTTGAGAGAGTTTAAGGGTGTGTGTGTGTTTTGTTGAAATGAAAATGAAGGAGGAAATGGGGAGGGGGTGAAGTGTAGGTGGAAGCCTCACTTTTCAGTCCCCGCTCCGTGCTCCGCGCGGTGCTCGTTTACCCGATCGTTTAAGCGTTAAATATTTATTTTACTCGTTAAAATGTACGTTTTAAAATAAGGAAAATTACCCGATGTTTTGGTTGAGGTATTTCATCAAATACTGTATATTTGAGTTATAATAATTATAACTTAATTTTGTTTCGAGTGTTTGCGCGTTTAATATTTTAACCGCGTAGTTTCAGTTTGTACGATATGATTTATTTAGGAAATATTATCAGAATAATATTTTGATTTTAATTGCGTTATTAAATAACCTTATATTATTTAATAAGATTGTTCACCAACGTCCGTATTAATTGAATCGAAATACACTCGATTTTGAAACGCGTACGATTTAATCAAATCGTATAATTGTATATATTCAACAATATATATATTGATACATTAATTAGCCTAATCACAGAACTAATTACATGTATTACATAGAATTAGGCACTAATTACTAGTCATAATTTGGCGGGTGTTACAGAAAATAATTTTGAGTGGGGGTTTTATTCTTAGGTCCGTAATTAAAATTAAAAACTAATTAAAACAGTAAATAAAAGCAGTAGGTTGAATCAGTATAGGGGGACTTGTGTTTGTTATGACTTCGTTAACTTTTACGTGGGGTGATGCTGTATTGGGGTTTTATATTTGAAAACGTCTTTAAAGATTTGTGTCTTGCGTTCACGTAGATACCTTGTGGTGTAAACACTAGTACCCTACTGATCAGATAAACCGATCAGTATGTCACTGAGTACTAGGCTGTCAAGATTCTGATCAGATCGGACTGTCTTAAAACCCCCCTCACCGTCTCTTATGATGAGACCAAGTGACCCTCCAGATAGGGTGCAGGAATAAGGCGACAGTCAAAATCTGTCCACTTCGATTATCTTCCCGAAGAAAATCATGAAGTAAAGCCTCCGAAAACATGTGACCTAGTTACCCTCATTCCTGAGACATCGGTATATGCCCAAACCATTTCCGATTCTCACAATGACGGTATCTTTCCATTCTCTTCATACGAACCTAAATATACCATATACCGAGTGGTGGATAAGGTTCCATCCGTCGAAACAGAACAACCTTGTTTTAAAGAACGCCACCTCGGTGCTTCTTTCGATCCTTCCCGAAGGGCAGACGTCTATAAAGCATTCGTCATACAATTGACCTATGCCAATCTCCCGGTTTCCTTCAACCAACGAGAAACGATTGCTGGATTAGAAAAACAAGTAAACCTTCTTCTTCGCCTGTCAAATCAAGAATGCAAAGGCCACTCCACAAATTTCGAGGACCAAGAACTGAAGTTTGTAGAAGACCTAGATCTTCTCTTCGAATCATTTGCCGACATGGATTACCTTCCAATATCTATGATGTTAATAAATCACGATGTCGCCACAATGATTAACAAACTTGAGTTCTGGATAGAACAAAACCCGATGATTCCTATCAAATTTCTTGGCAAAATTCCATTCTTTGTTGACCCCGCTTCTTACCTAATCTCAAAATTGCGAGAAGTTTTCCCTAATTCCACAAAGGAAAGAATCGACACAAGCTTCTTTGAAAAAAGAAAAGGCCTTCACGTCAAGCTTGTTCAAATCTTCACCTTCACAAAATACCCCTTCACTTCCACTCAAAAAGCCAGAATCAGTGAACTCGGTAAGCTAGTTAAACTTACAACCGGAGAACCTGATTCGCCAGAGGAGAATGCGTTTATGGAAGCTGTGAATAAACTTACTCACAATCTGAACTACAAAAACAAAGGAGAACGCGACGGTCTATCAAATCCCAAGAAGATAAGGAAGGCGTATAATAAGTTGATTGATGATCTTGCCAATTTAGGGTATGAGGAACGAGAGATCCTAGGAAGTTTAGAGGATCGTCATTTTCTAGTTTACAATGTCATATGGGAGCTATCAAAATGTTTTGTACCGAAAAACGTTCAATTAAGGGAGCAAATCTCGACCCTTTCCCTATGGAGGGATCGGAACGAATCTTAAAACAATTCCTTCCGAAAACGGTCAAGACTCGCGACTTTAAATGAGCGTATTTTAATACATATATATATATAATAATATTTTTAAAATCTTTTTTTTTTTTTTAAAGTTTCCCTTAACAGAAAACGTTTTTGAATTATTGTCTGAAGACACGCACGTCTAAAAGAAAGTACACCTTTTAAAGCATTTTGCCTAAATAGTTGTACATTCTATAAACCCGCGTCAGACAAAGATTTTTAAACACCAAAAATAGCTCAATTTTGAAACGCGTACGATTTAATCAAATCGTATAATTGTATATATTCAACAATATATATATTGATACATTAATTAGCCTAATCACAGAACTAATTACATGTATTACATAGAATTAGGCACTAATTACTAGTCCTAATTTGGCGGGTGTTACAGAAAATAATTTTGAGTGGGGGTTTTATACTTAGGTCCGTAATTAAAATTAAAAACTAATTAAAACAGTAAATAAAAGCAGTAGGTTGAATCAGTATAGGGGGACTTGTGTTTGTTATGACTTCGTTAACTTTTACGTGGGGTGATGCTGTATTGGGGTTTTATATTTGAAAACGTCTTTTAAGATTTGTGTCTTGCGTTCACGTAGATACCTTGTGGTGTAAACACTAGTACCCTACTGATCAGATAAACCGATCAGTATGTCACTGAGTACTAGGCTGTCAAGATTCTGATCAGATCGGACTGTCTTTAAACCCCCCTCACCGTCTCTTATGATGAGACCAAGTGACCCTCCAGATGGGGTGCAGGAATAAGGCGACAGTCCGCAATTTATCCACTGATCTTTCTTAACACAGATAAAGATATCTAAGCTAGGCGAGGCATTTAAGATTTAAGGCAGGTGGTGACTGATTAACATATACATTAATGGTCGTGATTGAGTTCAGAGATATTCGGTTGTGATACATTCTTCAACCCACAGAGTTTTCCACAGTTACATAGTGTACTTACCCGTATTACGGTCTTTCCTAGATCACAGACTATGCCATGATGTAACACAGTATACAGCCTTCGACCTTTCCATAGTTTGTACGTGTTTGTATTCCACCATAGGTGTTTCCAACGTTAAACAGGATACTTAGTCGTATTAGGGATTTAACTGGGCTACATACTTTACAGCCATCTGAACTCAATATATCTAAGCTTGTATTACAGTAAAACCATCTATGATAGCTAAACAACCCGTTCACTTTATAATCCCAAACCAATAAATCCCTAATTAATTCACAGTGTACTATATGATCGGTAGACAGTATTTGCATTGCTTCAAAATCAGACCATGTTATTTTCAGAAAACATAGATAGGTAGTGACCGTTTGACTAAGGGTCACGAGTCCTTGACATAAAGGTTCTAACCACGTTTATTGGAGGAAAGGCGTTAATTTAGTTTAAAATCGTAAATGTATAGTTAACAGTGCACCGGTTTTCAATATTTAACAATTGGGATCATTATTCCACAACAGATTGTGCCCACGACTTTCATAGCTTCCACGTTCCGTACTACACACATTCGTGATGATTCCGGCACTATACAAATGAAAGCCGTATAACGTTACCTCCATTGTTTCATATCGATGTTATCCCAATTGTATTTAAAGTAGCATCACCCAAAGTATTAACAAGCTAACTACATCATAACAAACACAATAGCTAATCTACTCACTAATCATGGCAATGTATCCTAAATCAAACATAATAATAGCATGCAACATTATGAAAGATAAGGATAGAAATAACCGAAAGTAATGCGTAGATTGAATAGCAGTTGAAAGGTTAAACGAACAGAGCTCCGAAATATCTCGAGCAATATTACAAAGGAGATCCTCCAAGAGTTCCAACTCTATTACAAAAGCTACCCTACTAATCCTCCTCTAACTCCTAAGAGTAGTGCTAGAGAGAGGATGCTAATTTCCTACTAATTCTCCTCTAACTCCTAAGAGTAGTGCTAGAGAGAGAATGCTAACCTAATTCTAGAGAGAGAATGAGAATGAGAATGAGATGAGAGGTGTTTGAAAATGAGAAATGGAGGTGACTATTTATAGGGAAAGTAGGAAAGCCTTGGTACAAGTCTTGAAGCATCAAATACAAGCATCAAAGCAGTATACGGGACAAGCGGACCAGGGGGGGTCAAACGGCACCTCACAAGGCAAACACCCCCGTATACGGCACCCATAGGGCCGTATAAGGCACCTAGGGTACCGTATACGGTACCTAGGTGTCCAGGGGGGGGGGGGGTTTGGTGCTCCGTTTGGCCTCTGCTGATTTCTCGGTTGCTTGGTTCGTCCGTATCTTCTTCGTTTGGGCTCCGATTTGCTTGATTCTTGTGCCGTTGGCTTCATTTTTCCGTTACGCTTCTAATGGCACTGAGTTTGCCAAATTTGGAGGTGTTTAACTTTTGCGTGTTCCGGATGACGATCGGCGAGCTTTCAGACTTTGTATCTTCTCCGTCTTTCGCCCGTTTCTTCTGATTCTTTCACCTCCGGTCTTGGATTTCCCTATGGAATCATAAAATATGAATTAAGATCTAATTCCATAAGTAAATTAAGAAGGGAATATTTAAGGTGACATTATTTGCCTCGTTTTGCGTGATAAACGGATGTTTTTGGTGATTTTAACAGTAATGCCTATAATTTGACCACTTTGGTGATTTTAAGTAAATAATAGATGTTTTAAGATGATTTCACCAAATATAAGTCAAATAAGTGCAGAATAATGTGCCTAAAAACATGACTTTTTAGGTCACATCAAGTATCCCACACTTAGACATTGTTTGTCCTCAAGCAACACATCCATGCCTCGTGAAAAAGATATTTTAAAATCTGGGTTTGGGGTGAGTCAGAGCATTTCCAAAAGTCATCATTTTCTCATATTCATATATTTGCTTTAAAAACATCAGGAAAGATAAGATAATCATTTCAGAAACAAGTAATGACTCTCCTTAAGCATACTTCCAAATCTCGTGATCTTGGAGTATACATGACCAGGCGATCTCACTAAGGTGGTCACTCAATTCACTCAAAAGTGTTTCGGGTTTCCTAATATTCTAAACAAAGAAATCGCTTAATTAGCCAGTCATGCAGTACTCATCGTCATAAGCTTGATCGAGAATCGGATCTCCACCACTTAGGTGAGAATGATGCTAATTATCCCAAGACATTCAGGGGTTGTAATGTTTGTGAGGGTTAAGGGGTATGGATAGTGGAAATTTTGGGTGTAAGGGTGTTTCTTATCTTAGGACTCCTAAGGTCACGAAAAACTTAATTTAGAAACGGATGAAAGTAAAGTAGCTTTTGTCTTCTATCGGATCTTCTTTTTTTTAGGGCGATACTTCGAAGTACTAAGCTTTATTTTTCGGAGCTTCTTCTTTTCTTTTTCTATTTCTTTTTTTCTATTTTTTTTTTTTTTTTTCAGAACTTCTTTGCCAGAGAATTTCCAAGGATTATTAAATGCAGGAATCCTTCTTCTCATCTTTCTTCTTCGAGTCTTTTCATGGTGTCAATTTTTCACACCAAGGATATTTCTTTTTCGGAGAACACGAGAGAGTATGACAATTTGAAGGGATGTTTCTAAAAAGCGTTTTTCATAACCTCAGAAATTCTAAGATAAGTTTTTGGGAGTTTTTGGGAAGGTAGGGGTTAAAACATGTGGGTTTATGAAATGAAAAGGTTTAGGCTCAACAGGGTTTACTAAGTGGATCATCGATACTAAAAATAAGCATCGGAAAGGGTTTTGGGCTTGAAAGAGAAGGCTAAAAAGTAGGTTAAATCCTAAGGAATGTCAAGGTCATCTAATTGCATCTATACCACGTACGGTACTCACCAATGTGGTCTTGAAACGTATGTCAAGAGCAAGTTCTAATTCAGATATATACATGCATCGGCACACACAAGAAATGAACAATGTAACATTAAAATTGAATGCTTTTAAGGCTCAAGTCCTCACTGCAAATGGGTTGTATTTGCCTAGTCATGTTCTTATTAGATTATCATTTCTTGCTTAAGCAAATTAACTTATTTTCCTTAGATTTTAAAACAACTTATTCCTATTTTGAAAATGACTTCTCTTAAAAACATCAAAACTCAAAAATTCAGAGTTAATCGGATGATTAAACTCATTTTTCTTTTGAAAAAGGGTTTTGAAAAATTTTGAAAAATTTTGAGGAACATTTTCGGTGTTAACTATGTTGAACTAAAATCATTAAAACAAACTAAGGTATTCTATACCTGCTATCCCACACTTAGAGGAACATTGTCCCTAATGTTCTCTTGAGTTGAGATTGTAAAATCCCACAGTTAGAGTTTGAACATGTAAGAAAATGTTTCTCAAGTGTTTTGTTTTGGGGTGGAATCCCACACTTAGTGATAAGTTTAGGATAGAGTATAGACTACTTTTTATTATCACACTAACAAAACAAATAAACATGAATAAAGATAAAACAGATAAAAGAGGAAAGGATCAGATACTCCCCAGATAGTAAGTTGCACAGGAGCTGAGTTTCTGAATTTGCAGAAGGAGATGTGGCCAAGATCTTCTTCTGAGTTCTTCATGAGGATCGGCTCGGCTTCAAGCGACTTTGCTTATTTCCATCTCATCATCTCAATTTTATCCTCATGAAGAGATCTCTTAAGTGTGAACACGTTGGATGTACCCATTTTACAAACTCGGTTTTGTTTTTGCAAATGAAAGGAAATCACTGTCTTAGATTTTGAAAGATGTTTTCTAACACAAACCAGTTTTATAAATCATATGTTTTTAAACGAGTTCGAGCATAATGCATAAAAGTAGTATGCAAGTACCTCAAATGCTCGAAACACAAGATGATTTTCCTATTCATCCAAGAACAGTGGTTTATTTGCAAAACGAGTTATATTTAAAAGATGTTTTGGTTAATAGTTGGGTTCATCCAAGTGTGAAGGATAGTCTGAGATCTTCTTCATTTCTCAGATTCTCTTTCTTTCTTTTATTCCATGGGTTGCCTCCCAAGAAGCGCTGCTTTTAAAGTCGAGAGCCTGACTTTATTTCACGGGTTGCCTCCCGAGAAGCGCTGCTTTTAAAGTCGAGAGCCTGACTTTGCCTTCCTTCAGTCTAGTTGGTGCTGGAACCTCCAGGGTCGGAAGTGCTCAGAAGTGGAACCCTGGGATTGCGTGGATAGATCCTCAGAAAGTGGCGAGAAATGATTTCAACAATGTTTGGAATCTCTTCTGAAAAGATAGGGAAACTTTCAAGATGTTGCTGAGTAACCCTTTTCATATGCAGAAGGTCCCAAGTGATATCCCTGATTGTTCTGGATATAGGTTCGCGGGAATCAACTATAGAGAAACCATCAGATTCAATCATCTCTCTCTGAGGGTGCTGCTGTCTGAATGAGTCCATGAATCCGAGAAATTTGGAGGTGTAAAGTATCATGATCTGCTATGCCAGAGCTTCCTCTTATTTCTCGAATTGAATCATGAATATCCTGGATGAGCTTGTTCTGGTAGTTGGTGAACGTGAGATTTGAGTCTTTGAAGGTGTTGCACACTATATCGTACACCTCACGTAAACCATAGTGAAATATCTGTCGATGCTCGTCCGGATTATCCTCAGCAAAGATTTCTTGGATCCGCTCAGTGAGGAAGTTTGCGATGTTAACCATCGAACCTTCTGGTATAGAGGAAGGGATGTCACGCGACCTTTCAGTGAAACTCACATACTTGAGATCTTCAGCAATCTTGTGAGCATGGAACTCAATAGTGCAGTCGATGTAGAACCTGTGAGGAGAAGTCTCGTCCATGTGGTCGTTCCTTGCCATAGAATTAAGTATGCCCCGAAGATTATTCATCAGTCGAATATCAGCATCTGCATTAGGGTTCCCAGTAGCACGGTACATTTCCTCGTGGAATGAGTGTAAAAAATCACTTTGTTCCCGAGAATATGGAAATGCGGATATGATCAGAGTGTCATAGATCTTCCTGTAGATGCGCTTCTGCTCTTCAAAGAACTCCAGCTCTTCAGATGTTGGTCTATTGCTTTTGTTGCAGGAGCTGAGCAGCGAGATCTTCGGCGAAGGCATTGAGACGATTGTGGAAGAATCTGTAATCTTGGGAATTCTCGGCTTGGTTGACTTCAGACTCGGCTATAATTTCATCGATCAGGGCTTGTTGTCTTGGAGTGTACTCGTTGGTAGAGTTGAGGATAATGCTAGTCATAGTGGGTATGTCATTTTCAAAGTCCTCGATAGCACTTATCATCTCCTCATGGTTGGTGATAATCGGAATTTCTGGAGAAGGTGGATTAGCTAGAGGTGTAGGAAGATGGATAGACCGAATATCTATTGGAATGTCAGTGTAGACGACATCATCCACGTCACTCTCTATGAATGGAGAATCCCTAGCCTGGGAATCAGGGAACTCAACATGATCAGATGGTGGCTGGGTGTCATCGGTGATTTGAGATATCGGTTGTGAAGAGTGCATCTCTATGTCTCTTTCCTCCTGAGAATCAGTACCTTGGCTGGATTCAGAGGTGCTTCCAAATTCGAACAGGGTTCGTGGCGTAGATGCGTCGAAGGTTTGAATCCTTCGGGAAGGCTCTCTTGAATGCAACTCCGGTAATCGGGAAGTTTTGTAAGCTGAGATCTTCATCAGGAGTTTGTCTCTAAGCTCTGGGTGTTGTTTTGCTAACGCAATGGTTTTCTCGATGTTTAACAGAGCGTCGAGTCGAGGCGAGATAAGAGGCTTAGAGGGGTCCATGACAGAGGCTATAAGCCTTTCCATGGTTATGCCGAATCCTGCATCATATGGTTCATCAGTAGGTGGGTCATCATCTGATTCATTATCTGACAAGGGAATAGCGTTCTTGATCTGCATGATTTCTTCTGTCGGATAGTGAGGATCAGGTAAGCTGTGATGCGGTGGGGTGGATTGGTATAAGTCCTCCTCTGGGTCTTCCTCCATTTCTTCTTCGGATTCCTCCATTTCTTCTTGTTCAGGTTCAGTTTCTTCTTCCTCCATTTCTTCCGGTTCTGACTCATCTGGCTCGGAATCTTCACTCTCTTCTTCTGACTCTGACTCTTCTGTTGATGATATGAGGCAAGTGTGCTCATCTGGTACGTAAGTATGTGATGGTTCTGAATCAGAAGTGTCGTCGTCTGAAGTGATCCTGCCCATAGAGATGGCGTATATCTCTGCTTGCTCTGCGAGAAGCTCATCAGCCTGATTGATTCTGAATGCAACAGTTTGTCCATGTGCTCTGAGGCTGATAGTCTGCGAGTAAACATCAATAATAGCACGAGCAGTATTCATGAAAGGCCTTCCTAGGATAATGGGTATATTAATGTCTTCTTGAATATCCATTACTACGAAGTCAGTTGGGAAATAGAACCTATCCACTTTTACCATGACGTTCTCAGCTATGCCTCTAGGATACCGGATTGTTTGATCGGCAAGCTGGACGCTCATTCCAGTGGGTTGCAGTGGTCCTAATTCAAGTCTGGAGTAGAGTGAGTAAGGCATGAGGTTGATGCTCGCTCCGAGATCGGCCAAGGAACGGATCATGCCAGAGTGATAGATAGAGCAGGGCAAGGTGAATCGGCCCGTGTCTCCTCTTTTTTCCGGAAGGGAATTCTGAATGACGGTGGAGCATTCAGCATTGAGAGAGATTTTAGGTACTTCGGGTACCTTTTCCTTAGTAACCAGCATGCGTCGAATGTACTTGGAGCCGGAAGGGATTCTAGACACGGTGTCTAAGAATTTTCCGTCGAGTTTGAAAGATTTAGCGTTATATCTTTTTCCGATACGATGTGAGAAGGGGACTCGAACTTCCTGGATAGGAGTAGGTACGGGTTTTGTCTCAACTGTCGTCGGGACAGGAGTAGGGTTCTTCATCGGAGAAGAAGCTTCAGAATAGCTCGGTGCCTTCTGGTTATCCGTAGAGTTCAGAGTCTTGGCCTCCTCAACGTGGGGGTTGTGAACAGTATTGCTCGGTAGCGATCCTTGGGGTCGAGTGTCAAGACGGTGGGCTAACTGACCGATTTGATTCTCGAGGCTCTTGAGAACCGAGAGTTGATTTCGAAGGAATAGGTCGGTTTGATCTTGTCTAGCCGTCGTCTTCTGATTGAAAGTGTTCTGCCCCTGGATAAACTTGTTCAGGTTGTCATCAGTGTTCGTGACTGGGACGATTGTCTTCACCGGTTCAGCAGGCTGGGTATCCTCAGTGGCGGTTAATGGAAGTAGTTGATTGTATGGAAGTTGTGGCTGTTGTGGGTACATCGGATATCGAGGCTGAAACCTGGGTGGTTGATTGCTCCTTGGAGAAAACTGGGTTCCTCGTGCTCTTGGCGGAGAAGTTCTAGCGAAGCCAGGTGGATTTTGTTGTCTGGTCGGGAATTGGGCATAGTAGACAGTTCCGTCGGTAGGATCTTCATACTCCATAGCGTATTCCTCGGTAGGATGATGGGCACAGTTCTAGCAAGCCTGAACTTGGTGAACCTGCTGTGGTTGCTTCTTCAGTTCTCCAATCTGCTTCGTTAGAGTTTCGATCTGCTCGCTCAGAGATTTGATTGCTTCAGCTTGCGCGGTGCTTGCAATAGGCAGGGATGAGGATTGCTCATCGGACTTTCAGTCGTGGTGATGCATCGTTATGTCTTCGATTAAGGCCCATGCTTCATCGTCGGTTAACTTCATGAGGTTGCCTTGAGCAGCTGCGTCAAGCGTGATGCGATGGATAGGATTGAGACCATTATAGAAAGTATAGAGTTTATCGGTTTTGGTCATTTGGTAGTTGGGACATCTTCTCACCAAACTCTTGAATCGCTCCCATGCTGAGTAGATTGACTCATCGTGAGCTTGTGAAAAGTTCGCGATGTCATTCTTGGCTTTAGTTTGTTTGGACGGAAGGAAATATTTCGTAAGGAATTTGTTTCCCATGTCCTTCCATGAGGTAATTGATCCGGTGTCAAGTCCCTCAAACCAGCTCAAAGCATGTAAAGCGAGAGAAAAGGGGAACAGGTGTAGGCCAACTATGTCCTGATCAACCCCATTCTGCTTATACGAGTTGGAGATTTGAATGAATTTGTTAATGTGGACGTTGGGATCTTCACGGGGTAGTCCGTGGAATTGGCAGTTGTCCTTGATGAGTTGGACGATGTGGTATTTAAGTTCGAAAGATGGTCCGTCGATCACTGGATACCTAATCGGTCCTCCTCGTCCTTCGATGGATGGTTTGGTACTATCGGCGAGAGTAACACGAGCGGCCATTGGTGGAAACGGGAACGTCTTACTTTGCGGATGGTACGGATAATCGACTCAGGATCGGGTACGAAAATGAGAGGTTCAGATCCGGCTGATTGGGTCGAATATCGTTGTTGATTGTGGGAAAGAATTTTCGGCGGTTACGAGAGAGAAATCTAATCTACGGGTATCACTAAAGAGAAAGTTCGTCGGGACGCCTCAGAATCTTACGATTAACCTCCCCGGCAGCGGCGCCAAAAACTTATTGCACCCCCAGCAGTCACGGTCGTTGTCGCGACTGACGAGAGCACGACGAGGTAGAAGTTTTAAAATTTATATTTTGCTGGGGATGTAAGTTCTACTAGAGCTGTATAGCTGAAGTATGACCTAGGGTCGTTCTAAAGAGTTAACCGTATTGTGAAACGATTTGTCGAGATGAAAGTTCAAATTAGCGATGGTTTGAAAATAATTTTGAGTGAGGGTTTTATACTTAGGTCCGTAATTAAAATTAAAAACTAATTAAAACAGTAAATAAAAGCAGTAGGTTGAATCAGTATAGGGGGACTTGTGTTTGTTATGACTTCGTTAGCTTTTACGTGGGGTGATGCTGTATTGGGGTTTTATATTTGAAAACGTCTTTTAAGATTTGTGTCTTGCGTTCACGTAGATACCTTGTGGTATCAGATAAATCGATCAGTATGTCACTGAGTACTAGGCTGTCAAGATTCTGATCAGATCGGACTGTCTTAAAACCCCCCTCACCGTCTCTTATGATGAGACCAAGTGACCCTCCAGATGGGGTGCAGGAATAAGGCGACAGTCCGCAATTTATCCACTGATCTTTCTTAACACAGATAAAGATATCTAAGCTAGGCGAGGCATTTAAGATTTAAGACAGGTGGTGACTGATTAACATATACATTAATGGTCGTGATTGAGTTCAGAGATATTCGGCTGTGATACAGTCTTCAACCCACAGAGTTTTCCACAGTTACATAGTGTACTTACCCGTATTACGGTCTTTCCTGGATCACAGACTATGCCAGGATGTAACACAGTATACAGCCTTCGACCTTTCCGTAGTTTGTACGTGTTTGTATTCCACCATAGGTGTTTCCAACGTTAAACCGGATACTCAGTCGTATTAAGGCTTTAACTGGGCTACATACTTTACAGCCATCTGAACTCAATATATCTAAGCTTGTATTACAGTAAAACCATCTATGATAGCTAAACAACCCTTTCACTTTATAATCCCAAACCAATAAATCCCTGATTAATTCACAGTGTACTATACGATCGGTAGACAGTATTTGCATTGCTTCAAAATCAGACCATGTTATTTTCAGAAAACATAGATAGGTAGTGACCGTTTGACTAAGGGTCGCGAGTCCTTGACATAAAGGTTCTAACCACGTTTATTGGAGGAAAGGCGTTAGTTTAGTTTAAAATCATAAATGTATAGTTAACAGTGCACCGGTTTTCAATATTTAACAATTGGGATCATTATTCCACAACGGATTGTGCCCACGACTTTCATAGCTTCCACGTTCCGTACTACACACATTCGTGATGATTCTGGCGCTATACAAATGAAAGCCGTATAACGTTACCTCCATTGTTTCATAACGATGTTATCCCAATTGTATTTAAAGTAGCATCACCCAAAGTATTAACAAGCTAACTACATCATAACAAACACAATAACTAATCTACTCACTAATCATGGCAATGTATCCTAACTCAAACATAATAATAGCATGCAACATTATGAAAGATAAGGATAGAAATAACCGAAAGTAATGCGTAGATTGAATAGTAGTTGAAAGGTTACACGGACAGAGCTCCGAAATATCTCGAGCAATATTACAAAGGAGATCCTCCAAGTGTTCCAACTCTATTACAAAAGCTACCCTACTAATCCTCCTCTAACTCCTAAGAGTAGTGCTAGAGAGAGGATGCTAATTTCCTACTAATTCTCCTCTAACTCCTAAGAGTAGTGCTAGAGAGAGAATGCTAACCTAATTCTAGAGAGAGAATGAGAATGAGATGAGAGGTGTGTGAAAATGAGAAATGGAGGTGACTATTTATAGGGAAAGAAGGAAAGCCTTGGTACAAGTCTTGAAGCATCAAATACAAGCATCAAAGCAGTATACGGGACAAGCGGACCAAGGGGCGGTCAAACGGCACCTCACAAGGCAAACACCCCCGTATACGGTACCTAGGTGTCCAGGGGGGTTTGGTGCTCCGTTTGGCCTCCGCTGATTTCTCGGTTGCTTGGTTCGTCCATATCTTCTTCGTTTGGGCTCCGATTTGCTTGATTCTTGCGCCGTTGGCTTCGTTTTTCCGTTACGCTTCTAATGGCACTAAGTTTTCCAAATTTGGAGGTGTTTAACTTTTGCTTGTTCCGGATGACAATCGGCGAGCTTCCAGACTTTGTATCTTCTCCGTCTTTCGTTCGTTTCTTCTGATTCTTTCACCTCCGGTCTTGGATTTCCCTATGGAATCATAAAATATGAATTAAGATCTAATTCCATAAGTAAATTAAGAAGGGAATATTTAAGGTGACATTATTTGTCTCGTTTTGCGTGATAAACGGATGTTTTTGGTGATTTTAACAGTAATGCCTATAATTTGACCACTTTGGTGATTTTAAGTAAATAATAGATGTTTTAAGATGATTTCACCAAATATAAGTCAAATAAGTGCAGAATAATGTGTCTAAAAACATGACTTTTTAGGTCACATCAGTTCCCAACCCTTCTTACCGTGGAGGTCGAAACCTGGTCGGTGGGATCATACCTATCGACACCTATTCACTGTATCGGCATCTATTGTCGCAACAATTGGCTCCATTCGTGGGACCGAAGGATTTTGATTTGCTAAGGGAACTTGAACCGGTAACCAAAGATGGCAAATGTTCCCCCAGGAGGTGAGCCGGGGGCACCGAATATAGAAGACGAAACGAGTGCGTCTGGAAATGATATCACACCAATATTCGTGAAAGACAATTATGAGAAGATTTGAACAATTATGGAAACCATCGAGAAGGATGACCCGAAAAGGACATCCCGAAAGTTATCTTATGAAGAAACGGATCATGCTGACGACACTAGTGTATCAGGGGAAGAAACAACCAGCCAATCCCCGAACGTCACACCCAGAAAGATCCGAAGAGAGAGAGAGAGAGAGAGAGAGAGAGAGAGAGAGAGAGTAAGATACATTCTCGAAAGAGACGGTTGGGTGCGAGGAGAAACTCATCAAAAGGGTCACGGATAACCGAAGATAGACGGTCGAAAAGGAAGAGTCGTGCCCGAACATCAAGTGCTGACACCTCGACCTCCGATAATACCACAGAAAGCGAGGGTTCGGACGATGAGTTGAATTCTCCGTATAAACCATCCATAGCAAGGAGGTTCACGTTTCGGATAGCCAACTGCCGAAGGCCCTCCCAAATGAGAATGCCTTCACACGTTCAGATATATGACGTTACAACGGATCCGGACGATCATCTCAGCCTTTTTTCAGGGGTGGCTGAGATGGAACAATGGTCCATGCCTTTGTGGTGCCACACGTTTGCACAAACTCTATCCGGATCTGCCCGAATGTGGTTCGACAGTCTGCCGGAGGGAAAGATTGATAGTTTCGAAGAATTAAGGCGAGGTTTCTCCACATACTTCACGTCACAAAAGAGATACACTCGGCATGCGACCGAGATACATGACATAAAGAAAAGAGAAAATGAGGCCCTCCAGGATTTCATGGATCGATTCAAAATAGAGAGCATCGAGATAAGCGGCACGACAGAGCTGATGCAAATCTCGGGTTTCATGCACGGAATCCGAAACAGACAATTGATTGAAAAATTAAATAATAAGTTACCGAATTCCACGGAGGAGATGTGGGAGATTACCAAGGCATTCATACGGGGGAAGGAGGCGGCAGCTTCCCAAGTTCCCGATTCGGCTTCGAGAAAGATTCCGCCCAAGGGGCAAAATTCTTGGAAGTGCAACGGAACTCCTCGATCGTTCTTAACTTACGGCTCTGTAAGATCGGAAATCCGAAAGAATCCCCAACCTGCTATACCATCCGTCACGTCACATCGGAGGAATACACCTTTTACGGCGCTCACAAAGACACCGAGCGAAATCTTGGCTACCGAAGAGGCTCGCTCGATCTTCAAGCCTCCGGGTCCATAGACCGGAGTTCCCGAGCGAAGGAACCTAGACAGGTTTTGTGAATTTCACAACGAGCGGGGCCATTACACAAACGATTGCTTTCAACTCCGGAAGCAAATTGAGGAAGCGCTAAAGTCAGGACAACTCACTCATCTGATAAAAGAGGTGAAGGGTGGGACGATCGGAAGATAAGAAGGTAAAGCTGTAGTGCCTCACGGTCACAAGGATAACGGGCAGAAGGGTCGAGGAAAAACCGTAATAGTAACATACGCCGAATGGAATCGGACCAAGCGAAAAGAAAGCACGGAAGGCTAGATGGACGAACCAATCACCTTCCCAACGGTACCAGGAACCCTTCCTATTAGCGATCCGCTGATCATCAAAGCTGAAGTAGGAAGTCAAATGGTGCATCGAATCTATGTAGATGGGGGCAGTGCATCTGAAATCATGTATGCACACTGTTTTCAAGCATTGGAGGAAGAGGCACAACAAAAGATCCAAGATACCGGAGGACCACTTGTAGGGTTCGCAGGAGAAAGGGTATGGCCGATGGGTGACGTAGCATTACCTGTAACCTTGGGGAATATCCACTAAGCCGAACGGTTATTTTATGTTTCTTGGTGGTCGATGCGCCTTCATCCTACAACATCTTGCTCGGACGTCCGGGCCTAGCGGCCTTACGTGCCGTAGCGTCGACCATGCACGCCGCCATGAAATTCCCAACACCACATGGCATCGCGAAAATAAGAACCGAGAAAAGAGAAGTTCTTGAAAGCCTACAAGCAGAGGAGAAGCTGTACAAGGAAACCTTGAATGACCTTCCGACCAATGAGGTTCCGGAACCTGCGTACCCAAATAACAAAGTTACCGGGAACACCCCATAACACCCTGTAATCATAAACCCCAGTTACCCGGAACACCCTGTAATCATTGGGGGAAGAGTGCCGGAACATGTCAAAAAAGAACTGCTACTCTTGTTACGAAGAAACATAGACATATTCGCTTTGACGGAGGCCGATATGACTGGGGTACCGAGAAGTGTGATCGAACATCACCTTGACGTAGATCGCAGAGTAAAACCTTTGGTACAGAAAAGAGGGCGTTGGCACCGGAATGAAGCCAAGCGGCGTGCGAAGCCGTGGATAAATTAGTAAATGCCGGAATCCTAAGAGAGGTAAAATACCGAACCTGGATTGGCAATTCAGTCATGGTGAAGAAAGGAGATGGCTCATGGAGGATGTGTGTCGACTTCAAAGATATCAATAACGCTTATCCCAAAGATCCATACCCCCTACCGGAAATAGACTGGAAAGTAGAGTCGCTCTCCGACTTCAGGTATAAATGCTTTCTCGATGCATATAAGGGTTAGCACCAGATACAAATGGCAAAGGAAGACGAAGATAAAACCACTTTTCATACCGATCAAGGTGTATATTGTTACCGAAAGATGCCTTTCGTCTTGAAAAATGCCGGGGCAACATATCTGCGGTTGGTAGACCGGTCCTTCAAAGAGCAAATTGGATGAAACCTGGAAGCTTATGTCGACGACATAGTTATAAAGAGTAAGGCCCCGCAAACAATGCTTGGGGACATAGAAGAAACTTTCGGCAATCTGCGAAAAATTAACATGAAGCTTAACCCGAAGAAGTGTATTTTCGGAGTCGAAGAAGGAAAATTTTTGGGGCACATAATAACAGAGAGAGGTATGAAGGCAAATCCCGATAAAACAAAGGCAATCATCGAGATGCGATCCCCAAGGACTGCAAAAGAAGTGCAAAGCTTAAACGGGAAGTTAGCCGCACTAAACCGGTACCTGTCACGGTCAGCCAAAAAAGCACTCCCTTTCTTCAAAACACTAAAAAAGTGCATAAAAAAGAGAAACTTCAAGTGGACGATGGAAGCCGAAAAAGCTTTCGAAGAAATGAAACTCTCCCTAACCTGTTTACCCATGTTGGTGGCACCGAAGGTGGGAGAGCTTTTATATTTGTATCTTGCAGCAGCGGACGAAGCGGTCAGTGCGGTATTAATGGCCGAAAGAGGAGGAAAACAACTCCCGGTCTACTTCATTAGCAGAGCGTTGCATGGACCGGAAGTAAACTACCCACCGATGGAAAAATTGGCCTTGTCTTTGATACATGCGTCGAGACGTTTACGACGATACTTTCAGGCACACCAAATAATTGTAATAACTGATCAACCAATACGACAGGTGTTGCATAAACCGGAAGTTTCAGGTAGATTGGCAAAATGGGCGATCGAGCTCGGCGAACATGGCATAGAATATCAATCAAGAACGGCGATCAAGGGACAGATACTGGCAGATTTTATGGTGGAAATGCCAATAAAGCGTAACAATGTCGGAGACACCGAATGGAGTTTGTTCACCGACGGGGCATCAAATAGTTTTGGTTCTGGTGTGGGACTCATACTGACTAATCCTACCGGAATCGAACATACATACGCATTGCGATTCAGTTTCGGTGCTTCTAATAATGAAGCAGAGTATGAAGCATTACTAGCAGGACTTCGGCTAGCCGCAAAGCTAGGAGCGAAAAAACTAAAAGTCTTCGTAGATTCGAAGCTGGTAGCAAGTTAGATCAATGGAGATTACGAAGCAAGAGACAACATGATGAGGAGGTACCGAGACTGGGCAAAAGAACTGATGCGTAAATTCGAGAAGGCAATAATAGAACAAATAGCACGAAGCAAAAATCATCAAGCTGATGTATTAAGTAAATTAGCCTATGTATCGTTCGAACATTTAACCAAGAAAGTGCTTGTTGAAACATTGGACAGACCTTCGGTCATGAACGATGAAGTGAACCTGGTAGTAACCGAGGACGGAACGACATGGATGACACCAATTTATCGGTACCTTACCGAAGGCATGTTACCCGAAGACGACAGAGAAGCACAAAAGATAGTTGTGAAGTCATTACGGTTTGAAGTCGAAGACGAGGTACTCTATAAGAGGTCATATCTTGGGCCATTATTACGGTGCATCGGACCGCTACAGGCTAACTACGTTATCAGAGAAATCCACGAAGGATCATGTGGATTGCATTCAGGCCCTAGATCGGTGGTGGCGAAAGCAATGAACCCAGGTTATTATTGGCCGACGATGCATCAGGATGCATTACAGGAAATACGAAAGTGTAGGGCTTGCCAAATACATGCACCAGTCCCAAAGCTGCCGAAACAAGATATGATACCCGTGATAAGCGCATGGCCATTCCGAAAGTGGGGAATGGACATAGTTGGTCCCTTCCCGCAAGCTCCGGGAAAAACTGAAATTCCTGTTGGTGGCAGTGGATTACTTTACAAAGTGGGTTGAAGCAATACCACTGGCAAGGATAACAGGCAAGAATGTGAAGAAGTTTGTATGGGATAACATCGTCTGTCGATTCGGTGTGCCGAAGGAAATTGCAACAGACAACGGCAAACAGTTCGCGGACAATCCATTTAAAGGATGGTGTAAGGAATTGAACATAAGGCAGATATTTACATCGCTAGCCCATCCGCAAGGAAATGGACAGGTCGAAAGGATCAATCGAAGCATCGTACAAGGGTTGAAAGCGAGAATCGACACAGACGGGTCCAATTAGACAGATCATCTACCACATGTCCTGTGGGCACACAGAACCATGATCAAGACAAGCCACGGAGAAACACCGTTCAGCCTGACCTACGGCTCTGAGGCCATTATACCAGCCGAAATTGGTATTCCAACCTTTCGAACCACCGAACGAAGAGAAAGCGAAAATAAGGAAGAACTGTTGTTAAACTTGGATTTATTAGAAGAACGACGTGAGATAGCCGCAATTAAGGAGGCCAATCACAAAAAGAAAATTGAGCAATACTATAACCAGCGTGTTCGTCCCTCGGCGTACCGATTCGGAGATCACGTGCTCAGGAAAAACGACGCAAGTAGAGCTCAGCATCTCGGTAAGATGGGTCCGAAGTGGGAAGGCCCATACCGTATAACCAGAGCATTCGGCAATGGATCATACGAGTTAATGGACGAACGAGGAAAGACATTACCAAGAAGTTGGAATGGAATTAATCTCAGGAAATATTACTTTTAAGTAGAACAATGTAGGGGACTGATTTTGCTTTTCAAAAGTCCTGAATGTACTCATTAATATTATCAATATATCTACGCTGTGAGCAGCGACTCCTTTTTCTTCAACATAATTTACATGCTTCGCAACACATAGGGTTGAGCTTACCTCTCTAATTCGCTCCGGTACACTGACACAAGTTGGTATACCGAAACCGAAGTTGCAAATGATCAACCAAGGTTACAAGGTCATAAAAATCTGCAAAGGACGCTTTGCTTAAAGATCACAATGACCAAAAAACAAGGTTATAAACACATAACCAAGAAACAAAGTTATTAACGGCCTACGGCCCAAGGATAAAATATTAGCGGCTTTCGGCCCAAAGAAGAATCACAAAAACAACCATAAGTTATATTAACAAAAAGTACAAACGGCCCATGGCCACCGATGCTGCCAAAATACAAAGTATGAAATTATTACAAACAAACTACAGGGTCACATAACCCAAAACTATCATTTATGATCCAGGGGCCGGAGCGGGCTTCAAAGCTTTAAAGTCATCAATCGAAATATCTCCATCTTCAGCCAGTCGCTGCAAATAAGGATATTGAATTTGCACCAAGTTATCAGCAACGCTATCCAATTGACCCTCCGCACCCGGATCGTAACCTTCGGCATCTTCAATTTCAACACCAACCCTTGCATTACGGTAGCCCAGAACTAAACCCTCATGACGACCGTAATCGATGCTAGCATTCTGAACATGAGCAAGGGATGCCAGATATTTGTGACAACCCGTACTTTAGGGTATTAAATTACCTTAAGCTTGCTTGTAATTACTTGTAATTAGTATGAAATAGGACTAAGTTACTTGTAATATAACGTATATTGAATATACACCCGTAAGTAATAAATGAATATTACGCGATTTGTTCGGATGGATTCCGACACACATGGCCGTTGGTGAACCTTTTCATATGACTTGTAAATCCATTTTTATGGTAAAATAGTCATTATTTACTTCGTATCATTAATTTATAATAATATACGCGAAAAACTTCCACGTTTGGTGTAAAATGTAACAAATACGAGAAAACGCGCGAATCGAGCCCGACACCCGAAAGAAATCCAAAATATATATTGGTAACTCAAAACAAAGTATTTAGAAATGTTTTTATCATTTCAAGTATCACTTATATACCGAAAATATATGCGAGAAAACTTAATGTTTAAAAACCATACGCTATCGCTCGGTCTAACATCTAAACAACTCGCAAACGTAACGCAAACTCAAGGACCGAGACCCGAGCCCAACCCATGATGGGCTGAGCCCTTCTCGGGCCTGGTCACAGCCCAAATCGGCCCACAAGACCAGCCCACACCCACACCCCATATATAAACCACTTTCCTTTCATTCTTCATTCACAAACCCTTTTTGCTCTCTCATTTCTCTCTCTAATCTGCTCTCTCTCCCTTATAAAAACGACCAAACAACAGCCACATCACCTTCATCTACCTCTTCCAAGGATCATCAAGTCAAACCATCATCATCTACTATCATCTACACTCATTTTTGCAAAAGGAAACGCGAAGGGAGCAACAGCAGCACCGCTCCACTCGTTTCGACTCTAGATCCGTTTTTGTTTGGTATAAATCTCTTCTTTTTCCTCAGATTTACTTGTATAACATGTATAAACATTCTAGTCTTTCATTTCTACTCGTTTGTGTCCAAGATCAACTCGAAAAACCAAAGAACAAAGCTAAAAACCAATGGGTAATAGCATTAACCACTGCACAATATTTTAGATCGGTTTAGATCGAGCATAACAAGACCATTTCTTAATGAAATCTAACGTTTCTTAAGCCTAAATTCAAGTTTAAAGTATCTAGTTTCCGAATCTGTAAACCTCACAAATTTTGGAGATCATGTACTATTTTAAAGAAATGTTTTAAAAGTACATATACAGACTGAAACACTCTGACCAGAAAGTTTAACCAGATTCAAAATGGAATATCTCGACTTGTGGTTCGAATTAATGGGTGAAACCAGTGGGAAAAGATCACAAAATTTTATAAGCTTTCCAAATCCTACTTGCACCTGTGTGAAGTTTTGTAAAACTTGAGATATGACCAAATCTTTGGACGTATGTCACTGAAATATAGCTGCTGGACCCATTGTGCTTTACAAATTTATTTCTAGACCTGTGTTTGGTTTTAGACTTCATAAAAATATGTTTTGGAAACCTTAGACATAGGGGAACAACATATATTTTACTTGGATCTGAATACGGAGGTTTTGTTAGTCAAATCGCATGGACAAAACCGTGTAATTTCAGAAAAATACACGTTAAGGACTATTTTCGTATTTGATTTAAAAACGACACTTGTGGGTCACCAAAGGTCACAAAACTTGTTTACTATAAGTTTTATAACATAATAGAAGTCGTGTAAAAGTTTCGGGTCAAACCGAGCATTTTTGATCAAAGTAACATTTTGAAAACTCTAAACAGCCCGACTTAGCGTCACTTACCCAAGTGACGCCAGAGACTAGCGACACTTGACAAGTGCCGCCCTATGTTCAATTTTAAATTGCTAAGCGTCACTTACCCGAGTGACGCTACATACCTGAGTGTCGCCCATAGCGACACTAACTCAAGTGACGCCAATGTATTGAAATTACCACAACAGCGTCACTTGCCCGAGTGACGCCAAATATCCGAGTGTCGCCTATAGCGACACTTACCTGAGCGACGCTAGTTAACTAAAAATTACTGTTCAGCGACACTGACCTAGTGCCGCCATACATAATCAAGTGTCGCCATAGCGACACTGACCTGAGTGTCGCCTAAAACAGAAAGTTCAAAATACATTTTTCATTCTAAGTCTCGATTCCGCGCAACGATTACTAAACCTTACACGATACTACTAATGTATGCAAAACATATACTTATGAAAGTATACGATAAAACAATACAAAACCTAATAATAATGTCTTCGGGAATTATTATTACATACTTAAACATTCACCAACGGGCCGCAAACGTTTTTAATTAAACAACGATTAAATACTTGGACATAACTAGTTGAAGAGGACAACTAGCATGAATGGTCTTTAGAGACGTTCACTTATACATACGACCTTATATGCTTAGGGCATTAGAAGGTTGC
Organism: Helichrysum umbraculigerum; assembly: GCA_949592205.1. Lineage (NCBI taxonomy): Eukaryota > Viridiplantae > Streptophyta > Magnoliopsida > Asterales > Asteraceae > Helichrysum > Helichrysum umbraculigerum. The sequence goes on from CATIUR010000001.1 coordinate 338,827,222, forward strand.
GGGTTCAGAGAACCTACTAGCTGATTTACTTTGGATACTCGTTTGATTGCAAACATAGCTTGCTTACTTGACTCAGGTGAGTCACATAGTCCCGCTTTTTACTGTTTTTACCTTGGGGTGAGGATACATACTCTGTTTTACATATGAACACAAGTACTGATTTAACTAATTTAACTTATATACGGATTGCATGAGTCACGACATAATCCACTGAAGTCCCTCCATCATAGTTGTTAGTTATGGACTTAAGCGCGAGTTTTAGTAAATGGATCCATTTGGGACTGATAATCCCAGGCCCAGGGTAGTAGTGCTACCACGAACCGTTCCGTAGAAACGGGCGTTTGATACTTGTTTCTTATGGGTGTTTTGGATTAGCACTCACGGGGGCAACTTACGGTACTTGGTTGTACCACTTTTACGTTAAGCTTCGACTATGAGCTCATGACAATGGTATATAATTTACAAACTATTGCTTGGTTGCAATACACTTGTTTACGCATTCGTGCACACTGATGAAATCTTGTGGTTCATAACTATTACATTACTACTAAACCTGTGAGCTCACCAACATTCGTGTTGACCCTTTGGTATGTATTCTCAGGTACACGTACGGAGTAGGATTACTCCAGGATTACTAGCTAGAGTCGCAAGATTTCCAAACTGCATTTAACGGAGATTCTTTAGCATTATCTTTTGTATATTACGGTTATGTAATAGAATCTCCCGCTACATACGCGGACTCTAGGCTACGATAATTTTGTAACGAAAATAATATGTTTTCAAACAATTTATTTATAGAATGTAACTATTTTACAAACGTCTCATTTAGAGGTCGTTTGCTGTATATTTTTGTGCTTTTGATTACTTGATTAGTGGCGCCCCGACCCGAACCGCTTCCGCAAACAGGTAATTTGGGGGTGCGACAGATTGGTATCAAAGCCTAAGGTTATAGCGAACTAGGTTGCATTAGTGGGCCTAGACTATGACCGTTAGGCAGTATTTCCTTATTAGGTATGACTGGTTAAGGAATTTCATCAATCAGCTTTAATTTAACATAGCCTGATCAACTATGTATAAATAAAGAGGGATCGGTGAAAGGCCTGAAAGGGGTCATGTTGAATAGGAATACGTTTGATGACTCTGACCACGAGAGAAACGGGTCCCAAACTTGTTTGTGCTAGACACGCAAGGCTATTATGTGATATACATATACATATATAGGCCTCACACACTAACGCTCTTGCCACAGAAATGGCAGATTTACCACTCAGGAAAACTACACGTGCCTCTCTCTCTCGCTCTCGTCGCAGCCACTCAGAATCGCTCGTGGCTAGACTAACTGGTAGCTCGCACCGAGCTAGCCCCTACCACAATCCTGCCACTACTAGTAACACCCCTGCTTTAGCTCGTCATCGGGCAGTTGCCCACCGATGGAGCTGGTTACCTACCGCAATTGCCACGTGGAGGATTGAGGAAGACATAGAAATTCCTACTGACGTCAGAGAGTTTTCCACCATGGATCTCTCTCCTTACACCCAGGAACCCACACACCTCACTGTACCAGTGTTAGCTGCTACTCTGCTAGGCTACACCATCATGAGACCAGACTACACGGCATGGTAATAGAACAACACGAAACCCGCTCAACCTGGATGAATTTGGCTCAAGGCCGGATTGCACACATCCTTGAGGATCAGGATAACTTCACTGACAACATGGATGTTATCTACGATCGAGTGATGGAAACTAGGGATGAAGTTGTAACACCTCGCAAATTCGAACACGATTAATAACATTAATCACTTGCATTATTAGGCTAATTCCCTACTTGAGTGAATTCACAACACATTTTAAAGGTAAGTCTAGCATAGCCCAACTAGTTAGTACGCGTAGTATTACGTAGTCGTAATTACGTACAGATCAATTTGAAAACAAACGCGACAAAAATGTACGACTGTTGGTGAACAAAAATTATTTAATAAAACGAAATTATTAAATAACGTAGTTAACAATTAAATATTATGTCGATAATATTTACATATTATTTTATAACGCAAAACGCCAAAACGTATAGTTAACACAAAACAAAGTCAATATTTTATAACTTAATTCAATTTGGTTTTTATAAAAAGATTCTAATTAAAAATATAAAGAAATATGTAATTAAAATGTATTAATTTAAAATAAAATAACATTTAACGATCGGATAAACAAACACGGGACGAAAACGCAGGAGATGAAAATGGGGGAACAAAACCCATTTCCACCTCCCAACTTTCTTTCATTTTCATTCTCATCCTCTCTCTCTTCTTTTCTCTTTTCTCCAACCTCTCTCTAAACCACCACCAAAATCACACCAAATCAAAGAAAAATACGCTAAAACGACGCCGAATCACCATACTCTTTTGGAATAAAACGACCACGGCATCCCGATCTACACTTCTACCTTTTCGGATTTCAAATCCGACACCCGTAAGTTTCCGACAAATCCCGCAAATCTTTAGATTTCGAAGTTATAATTAATGTTTCATGTTTAATATACTTAGATTACCATGTTTTAGTGTTTTATACAACCGAAAACGTCCAAAATCGCTCAAAAACTCGTTATTTTCAATCTGTTCGTCGAACAGGCGACTACGTCGCATTGGGACCGAAAACAGTACTGCGACGTAGGCCTTTACGTCGCATTACCCTTCCTTACGTCGCACATAGCGACGCAGACCACTACGTCGCATTAAATTGCGAGCGTCGCCTATGCGACGCAACCCATGACGTCGCAAAACCTGAATGCGACGTAGACCCGTACGTCGCACCCTACGTCGCATAACAATCCAGCGTCGCACCTTGCGTCGCTAAAAACAGAAACTTCACAAACTATTTTTCCACTAAGTGTCGAACTTAACCGGCAACGAATACTCACATATTATACGATACACGAATTGTACAAACAATTCAAACATACTTGTTTTATCGAAATGTTGATTTCAAACTTTCACCAACGAGTCGTATACATTTTCACAAACAACGAAATACAAACGTAAACATTAAACAAACGATTTGGACATGACTTGGTTGTACGAACACTAGCATGGATGTTTAGTTTAGACATCCACATACTTATTAAATCTCGTACGTTTAGGACATTAGGAGATTTCAGACCGTACTTGGGCTTAGGTTTGCTAGCACTCGCACAACTGCTTAAACTCAACAGGTGAGTTCACAGCCCCTACTTTTACTGATTTAACTGTTTTGAACAGGGGTGGAAAACATAGACACTGTTTTACTGATTGTCATAACTGCTTTTACTATATGATTATTTATCATACTGTTTACTCGAACAAATAGAGTACTGGAACTGTTAAACTGTTATACAAGCTGTCACATAACTGTCTGTGGCACACTTATACAAACTGTTTATGACTGCGGTCAACTACTACAACTGTCTGAACTAAATGGTATTTCATACAAAAACTAAACTGAGAATATGCTGGGGAACGACCAGCTACACACTTTATTACTAGCTTTTATGAAACAACATTTTCATAAACACACAGAAAGTCCCTACGTCTTGGGCACACACACACAGAAAGTCCCTACGTCTTGGGCACACACACACACAGAAAGTCCCTACGTCTTGGGCAAACAGAAAGTCCCTACTTCTTGGGCAAGGTGCCATCCTACGCCTTGGATGAAGGCTTTACTTCTTGAGCAGATGGGTCCTACGTCTTGGATGCCAGTCCTACTTCTTGGACACAACTTATACAAGTCCCTAATTCTTGGGCACATACATAGAAGTCCCTACCGCTTGGGCAGATACTGATGGGTCCTACTTCTTGGACAAACAATTTAAATCCCTACTTCTTGGGTAAACCAATAGGATACTGCTTTCCTACGAAACTTAAACTGTATTTGGGGCGAGCAACCCACTAAACTTATACTTTGGGTGAACAACCCACTAAACTTGCATTTGGATTACATTCCACTAAACGTATTTTCGATTATTATGGCAATACTATTGGGAACGTATTTGGATAACAACTGTGCTTACAAACTTGATTCAACTTGTGTAAACACAAAACCTGTGAATTCACTCAACCTAGTTGTTGACTTTTACTATGTTTTTCAGGGAATTAGCTGCGCATGTAAGAATCGCCAACATATGGAGAATTAGGCGACCCGTGAAGCTTTAGGATGCCAACATTTTTGGAAAAACATATGGATTTCTCCAGTATAACTGAAACTATTTTGTCATATTCTAGAAATCCACTTTTGTATACTTATTACTTTTAACTTGTACGATTCGATGAATCGTAAATCTTGTAATAAACATTTTGGCATCTTAATACATTATGTTCTGTTGTAATCATAAGCTCTGATACGTATGCATGCTTTATTATTGTGACACCCCAGTACTTAAACTAAACGCTTCCGCTAAACAAAATTTGGGGGTTTTACAGATTGGTATCAGAGACATTGGTTATAGCGAACTAGGAAACTTTAGGTGACTTAGCAACCTAGAGACCTAGACTATAGCCTTGGCTAGAACGTACATGCATACATACATTTGCATACATCTAAACTATCGTTACGATACCTCGATACGCGTGAACTGTTCACCACATCCGACTCGTTCATTGTACTCTGATCTCATATGAACCTGATCGTGATTAAACGGTTGATGAAAAGAAGTATGTATTTGGCATCATATAATGACGCCTGGCCAACGTGATTATATCATACTAAGTACATATGGGTGTTTCATAGTCGTAAGATACGTGATGGGGATTCGACAATTTCTCTTGATACTCGAAAACTTGAAATATGTGAAACTTCATTCCTCACATATTTTTCATTGGCATTGACTTCTGCATCTTTTCATCGCAGAACGTCAGCATGCCTCCTAAACAAAGAAAGACTCGAAACAGTCGACAAAGAACTCCACCTCCGCCTCCGGAAACAAACGAAGAAATAATCGAACGCCGCGTGGCTGAAGCCATCGCTCAATACGAGGCCAACCGCAATCGTGAAAACCTAACCAACAACAGTGGAGCCACTCCAATCATTAGCGAAACCCCAAACAATACCCAACAGGGGTGTTCCTACAAAACCTTCCAGTCTTGCAAACCCAGCACCTTCACCGGGACCGAAGGGGCCATCGGCCTGGTCCATTGGATTGAGAAAACGGAATCAGTCATCGACATCAGCGACTGTGCCAACGACAAAATCGTGAAATACGCCACCTGCACTCTGGCTGACAAAGCGCTAACATGGTGGAACGCTCAGGTACAAATCATGGGACGCCCAGCTGCTTACTCTATCTCATGGGAGACTTTGAAACGAATGCTGATGGAGGAATTTTGCCCTCCCAACGAGATGCAGAAACTCGAAACCGAATTCTGGAACATTCAGATGATCGGCGCTGACATTTCCGGTTACACAACTCGATTCCAGGAGCTTGCACGTCTGGTGCCCCACATGGTAACCCCCGAAGGCAAACGCATCGAACGTTTCAACAAGGGCTTGGCCCCACAGATTCGAGGCATGGTTATGTCCTCCAAACCCGCCACCTTTAGGAGCGCAGTTGATCTGGCTCAAAGTTTGACTGATGACGCCATTCTGATTGGCACTTTGAAAACCACTACCGGGAAAACTGAACCTACCCGTACTGATGCGGGCGACAACAAACGCAAATGGCACAGCGAGAACGACGACCGTCAGGGTCAGCAAAACAGGAACGTGGGAAACACTCGAGCCTACGTCGCCATCGCTAACACTGAACCGAAACCATACCTAGGCAAAAGGCCTAAATGCGGAAAGTGCGAAAGGCATCATGAGGGTAACTGTACTCTCTGCGACAGATGCAACCAATGGGGACATCGAGCTCAAACCTGCAAAGCCAACCTCCCCGCTCGAACAAACAATGGGTGTTTCGAGTGCGGTGAGCCCGGACACTATCGAAACCAGTGTCCAAAACTGAACAACAACCAGAACAACCCCGGAAACAGCAATCAAAACAACAACAACCACATCGCAACCATCCCACCGGCTCGTGGCCGCGCATACATCCTCCGTGCACCGGAAACTGTTGCGGACTATGGCAAGCACGGTATGTCTTACCAACTATTGCTACGGTTTAACGTTTCTTTCATTCGAATGTCAATTCGAACATATCATTTGGTAAACTTCGACTATTAACGAACGCATAACTATTTAAACTATACCGCGAGTATACTAAACTGATTTAAAACTTTTCTGGCAACGATTGAGCGCCACCCAAACTGGTATTATTATTGACGACGTGACTTATTCGGAGAACATACGCCGCGGGCGATCCGACTTGATTTTTAAATCTCGGGACGAGATTTCTCTAACATGGGGAGAATGTAACACCTCGCAAATTCGAACACGATTAATAACATTAATCACTTGCATTATTAGGCTAATTCCCTACTTGAGTGAATTCACAACACATTTTAAAGGTAAGTCTAGCATAGCCCAACTAGTTAGTACGCGTAGTATTACGTAGTCGTAATTACGTACAGATCAATTTGAAAACAAACGCGACAAAAATGTACGACTGTTGGTGAACAAAAATTATTTAATAAAACGAAATTATTAAATAACGTAGTTAACAATTAAATATTATGTCGATAATATTTACATATTATTTTATAACGCAAAACGCCAAAACGTATAGTTAACACAAAACAAAGTCAATATTTTATAACTTAATTCAATTTGGTTTTTATAAAAAGATTCTAATTAAAAATATAAAGAAATATGTAATTAAAATGTATTAATTTAAAATAAAATAACATTTAACGATCGGATAAACAAACACGGGACGAAAACGCAGGAGATGAAAATGGGGGAACAAAACCCATTTCCACCTCCCAACTTTCTTTCATTTTCATTCTCATCCTCTCTCTCTTCTTTTCTCTTTTCTCCAACCTCTCTCTAAACCACCACCAAAATCACACCAAATCAAAGAAAAATACGCTAAAACGACGCCGAATCACCATACTCTTTTGGAATAAAACGACCACGGCATCCCGATCTACACTTCTACCTTTTCGGATTTCAAATCCGACACCCGTAAGTTTCCGACAAATCCCGCAAATCTTTAGATTTCGAAGTTATAATTAATGTTTCATGTTTAATATACTTAGATTACCATGTTTTAGTGTTTTATACAACCGAAAACGTCCAAAATCGCTCAAAAACTCGTTATTTTCAATCTGTTCGTCGAACAGGCGACTACGTCGCATTGGGACCGAAAACAGTACTGCGACGTAGGCCTTTACGTCGCATTACCCTTCCTTACGTCGCACATAGCGACGCAGACCACTACGTCGCATTAAATTGCGAGCGTCGCCTATGCGACGCAACCCATGACGTCGCAAAACCTGAATGCGACGTAGACCCGTACGTCGCACCCTACGTCGCATAACAATCCAGCGTCGCACCTTGCGTCGCTACAAACAGAAACTTCACAAACTATTTTTCCACTAAGTGTCGAACTTAACCGGCAACGAATACTCACATATTATACGATACACGAATTGTACAAACAATTCAAACATACTTGTTTTATCGAAATGTTGATTTCAAACTTTCACCAACGAGTCGTATACATTTTCACAAACAACGAAATACAAACGTAAACATTAAACAAACGATTTGGACATGACTTGGTTGTACGAACACTAGCATGGATGTTTAGTTTAGACATCCACATACTTATTAAATCTCGTACGTTTAGGACATTAGGAGATTTCAGACCGTACTTGGGCTTAGGTTTGCTAGCACTCGCACAACTGCTTAAACTCAACAGGTGAGTTCACAGCCCCTACTTTTACTGATTTAACTGTTTTGAACAGGGGTGGAAAACATAGACACTGTTTTACTGATTGTCATAACTGCTTTTACTATATGATTATTTATCATACTGTTTACTCGAACAAATAGAGTACTGGAACTGTTAAACTGTTATACAAGCTGTCACATAACTGTCTGTGGCACACTTATACAAACTGTTTATGACTGCGGTCAACTACTACAACTGTCTGAACTAAATGGTATTTCATACAAAAACTAAACTGAGAATATGCTGGGGAACGACCAGCTACACACTTTATTACTAGCTTTTATGAAACAACATTTTCATAAACACACAGAAAGTCCCTACGTCTTGGGCACACACACACAGAAAGTCCCTACGTCTTGGGCACACACACACACAGAAAGTCCCTACGTCTTGGGCAAACAGAAAGTCCCTACTTCTTGGGCAAGGTGCCATCCTACGCCTTGGATGAAGGCTTTACTTCTTGAGCAGATGGGTCCTACGTCTTGGATGCCAGTCCTACTTCTTGGACACAACTTATACAAGTCCCTAATTCTTGGGCACATACATAGAAGTCCCTACCGCTTGGGCAGATACTGATGGGTCCTACTTCTTGGACAAACAATTTAAATCCCTACTTCTTGGGTAAACCAATAGGATACTGCTTTCCTACGAAACTTAAACTGTATTTGGGGCGAGCAACCCACTAAACTTATACTTTGGGTGAACAACCCACTAAACTTGCATTTGGATTACATTCCACTAAACGTATTTTCGATTATTATGGCAATACTATTGGGAACGTATTTGGATAACAACTGTGCTTACAAACTTGATTCAACTTGTGTAAACACAAAACCTGTGAATTCACTCAACCTAGTTGTTGACTTTTACTATGTTTTTCAGGGAATTAGCTGCGCATGTAAGAATCGCCAACATATGGAGAATTAGGCGACCCGTGAAGCTTTAGGATGCCAACATTTTTGGAAAAACATATGGATTTCTCCAGTATAACTGAAACTATTTTGTCATATTCTAGAAATCCACTTTTGTATACTTATTACTTTTAACTTGTACGATTCGATGAATCGTAAATCTTGTAATAAACATTTTGGCATCTTAATACATTATGTTCTGTTGTAATCATAAGCTCTGATACGTATGCATGCTTTATTATTGTGACACCCCAGTACTTAAACTAAACGCTTCCGCTAAACAAAATTTGGGGGTGTTACAGAAGTTGCCATCCTACGACTTAGATTGGAAGAATGTGAGCAACGCTCACAAGAAGCTGAACAATACTCTCGCATGCTAGAACAACGCCTGACAATTGCTGAAGAAAATGCCTGACAGGCTGGCAGACTTGCAGAAGCTGTGGAACACCTTGTCACCCTAATACCACGAATGAACCTACGCCAGAATTAGTACTGTACTCTATGTGTAATCGATTAAGCTAGGATTTGTAAGACTCTTGTAATTCGACCGGATGTAATGATTCCCGGTATATTTTGTAAACGTTAAATCCTGTAATCTTTTGAAACTCACACCTTGATTGGTTTCTAATCTATCTATCCATCAGTATTGATTGTCATGTCGTGATGTTGTATATTACCGCCCTTATATATATACATCTATGATAATCATACTCTTTGTACAAAATCTCACGTATCTCATATCTCCTTTATTTAAGGAACATGCCGCCAAGAAAACAGACTTTCACTGCCGCCGAACTTTCTCTGTTCGTTGCCCAAGGGGTAGCCGATGCCTTGGCTGCTCAAGAGGCACTACGAAACAGTGGTTCAAACCCGAACCAGGGCAGCGAAGACACACTGAACAACACACCTCCACCTAAACCTTGCTCATACAAAGATTTCCTGAACTGCAAACCCTTGAACTTCAAGGGCACTGAAGGAGCCATCGGCTTACTACGATGGATTGAAAAGATGGAATCTGTATTCTGAATCTGCAACTGCACCGAGGAGTGCAAGGTTAAGTACTCTACCTGCACCTTTATGGATGGTACCCTTACCTGGTAGAATACCCACGCTAAAACCGTGGGAATTGATGTCGCCTATCAACTCCCATGGGAAGATCTGAAGAAGATGTTGACGAAAGAATATTGTCCGAGGGAAGAACTGCAACAGCTTGAGGTTGAGTTCTGGAACCTCACTATTAAAGGAGATGATATTACTGGATACACCACTCGCTTTCACCAACTAGCACTCCTGTGCCCAATCATGGTTGATCCTGAATACAAGAGGATCGAAAGGTACATCTGGGGACTCCCAGCCAAAATCCAAGGAATGGTAACTGCGTCCAACCCGGGAACCATTCAGAGTGCCGTTCGTATGGCACACAACCTGATGGCTCAGGTGGTCCGCCGTGGGACACCTGCTGGAAAAGATACTGCAAACCGGACTGTAGACCACAAAAGGAAATGGAATCCTAGCAATAACCAAGGTCAACAATCCAACAAGAGGCCTGAGACTGTTAAGGCCTACATTTCGAGTTCTGATCACAAGAAAGGATATATTGGGAATAAGCCTTTCTGTTCCAAGTGTAACCGCCACCATGACGGTTCCTGCCCATGCACTAAGTGTAAACGATTCGAGCATCTGGCCAAAGATTGCGGAACCTCCACTACCAACACCAACACACCAAAGGCCTGCTTTGAGTGTGGAAACACCGGACATTTCAGAAATGATTGTCCTAAATTGAAGAACAAGAACAACAACAACGCTCGCGGTAGAGCTTTCGTGCTCAATTCTGGAGAAGCACGCCAAGACCCTAACGTTGTTACAGGTATGTTTCTTCTCAACGATTTAACTGCTTCAGTCTTATTTGATACGGGCGCCGATAAAAGCTTTATTTCTGATGAGTTTTGTCCATTGCTCAACATTACCCCCACTGCTCTAGATGCTAAATATATTGTCGAATTAGCAAACGGAAAACTGATTGAGGCCGACAGTGTAATACGAAATTGCACTTTAATCTTAGCAAACAAACTTTTCCCTATTGATCTGATTCCCGTCGAGATCGGAAGTTTCGACATCATCGTTGGTATGGATTGGTTATCCAAACACCGCGCCGAAATCGTTTGCTACCAGAAACTCGTTCGTATTCCTCTCGTCACCGGTGGAACTTTGATCATACAAGGGGAGACCGGCGGGAGGAGAATAAACATCATATCTTGCATGAAAACCCGAAAATACCTGAGAAAAGGGTATCAGGAAATCCTCGCACATGTAACAGAAAAGAAGTCGGAGGAGAAGCGACTTGAGGATGTGCCTATCGTTCGAGACTTCCTTGAAGTCTTCCCTGAAGATTTGCCTGGCCTTCCACCGCCCAGACAAGTCGAATTCCAAATCGACCTTGTGCCCGAAGCTGCACCCTTGGCACGAGCCCCTTATCGATTAGCCCCTTCCGAGTTGCAGGAGTTGTCTACCCAATTACAGGAACTCCTGAACAAGGGATTCATTCGACCAAGTTCCTCACCTTGGGGAGCTCCGGTCCTTTTCGTGAAGAAGAAAGATGGTTCTTTCAGGATGTGTATCGATTACCGTGAATTGAACAAACTAACCGTAAAGAATCGATATCCACTTCCCCGAATTGATGACCTATTCGACCAACTTCAAGGGTCAAGCTTTTATTTCAAAATCGACCTGCGCTCAGGTTATCATCAGTTGAGAGTTCGAGACGATGACATTCCGAAAACCGCATTCCGAACTCGTTACGGACATTACGAATTCTAGGTTATGCCTTTTGGCTTAACTAACGCACCGGCTGTATTCATGGATCTTATGAATCGGGTGTGCAAACCTTATCTTAACAATTTTGTCATCGTGTTCATAGACGATATTCTGATTTACTCCCATAACGAGGCAGAACACAAACAACATTTGAAAACCATTCTCTAATTGCTCAAAAAGGAAGAGCTATATGCCAAATTTTCTAAATGCGAATTCTGGATTCGTACCGTACAATTCCTAGGTCACGTCATTGACAGCCAAGGTATTCACGTAGATCCAGCAAAGATCGAGGCAATCAAGTACTGGCAAGCACCTACCACACCCACTGAAGTTCGACAATTCCTAGGCCTCGTAGGATACTATCGCCGATTCATCGAAAACTTCTCAAGGATAGCTCAACCTTTGACTATCTAGACTCAGAAAGAAAAACAATTCGATTGGACTGACAAACAAGAGTCAGCTTTCCAACTCCTGAAACAGAAACTCTGCAGTGCACCAATCTTGTCCTTACCCGAAGGCAACGATGACTTTGTGGTATACTGTGATGCTTCACACCAAGGTCTCGGTTGCGTGTTGATGTAACGAGACAAAGTTATTACTTATGCCTCACGCCAACTGAAAATTCATGAAAAGAATTACACGACTCACGACTTAGAGTTAGGAGCCGTTATATTCGCTCTCAAAATCTAGAGACATTACTTATACGGTACCAAATGTACTATCTTCACTGACTATAAAAGTCTTCAACACATCTTCGATCAGAAAGATCTGAACATGAGGCAACGCCGATGGGTTGAATTACTCATTGATTACGGTTGCGAGATCCGGTATCATTCGGGTAAGGCTAACGTTGTTGCCGATGCCCTCAGCCGAAAAGAACAAGTCAAACCACTTCGGGTTCGAGCACTCGGTATGACCATTCTTAACCACCTTACCACTCAAATTCTTACCGCTCAACTCGAAGCACTCAAAGATGAAAACATGAAAAACGAGGCCTTGCGAGGCATGGATAAACAATTCGAAACCAAACCTGACGGGGCCAAATACTTCTCGAACAGAATCTGGTTACCAAGTTTTGGAAACCTGCGGGATTTGGTGATGGATGAAGCTCACAAATCTCGATACTCTATGTAACATCTTCTCAAGTGGCCTGGTACTCCAAAGACTCAGTGATATAAGACTGCTGAGTGTGGAATCTACAGAGGTATCGGTGAGTGGATTTGAAACTCACCTTTTGATTTAGTTGTAACTGTTTGGTTGCAACAAGTAAACGTAGATGTGTTTATTAGACTATTTAGTCTGTGTTATTGATTATTGATCTACGTGATATGTGGACCTCTGTGTATCAGATTATTGAGGTCAACGTGTAGTTGGACTTTTTGGTTATTATGTGATTTACACAGGTTTTGATTCATTTGTTGTGTTTGAAACCTGTGTATGAGTTTAATAACCAATAGTTATCGGTCTCGTCCGTTATGGCCATACGGATATGTACGATAAGTGTTCTTGGGGAATCCCCGGGTATTATGATATCCCAAGAGCCACCGATCCTCATTGAAATATGTGTGTTTACGGTTATTTGATGTAAACTCATAGTTATGCTAAGTTGAATTGTGTGTGACAAGTTCATTCACTTAGCTTCGTGCTAATCCCTCATTTACTTCCTGCAGGTTATGAAGAGATATGTGGGTGGACAGGAAGTTGATGCCTTTGGCAGGGGATGTTTGACTGCTCTGCTAACTCTGATATAGTTTTGTTATAAACTAAGTTTGGAATTATATAATACCCCGTTTGTGTAATATGTGTACAGTGTTTTAATAACTTTAAACTATGGTGTATCATATTTTGAAAAAGTTATGTACATTTCCATTATGTATAATAGTAAAGTATGTTTTTAATATACGCTTCCGGGTAAAATCATGTAATATTGATGATCAGAATGAGGGGTGTTATAAGTTGGTATCAGAGCATAGTTTTGGGTGAATTGAGCATTATAAAGTGTTCAATCCCAATTCAGAGTTGTGTTATGTCAAACATTCCTGGGTATGGGATTTAGCATTGGTTGTGAATCTGTCAGTAGATAGGTACTAACGATTAACGAGTTTCAAGTGTTGTGTTGAATACAGATATGGCAGATAACGAGCAACCGACCACCAACCCTAATAATGCCTCAAGGATCGATGTTCATCCTTCAGATACTCATAATGAGAGACATCATGAGGGTACTTCCAATCCTGTTCATGAAGAATCGAATAGAGAGGATTATCTTTTCCAGTTAGAAGATGAAGTAATTAGACTTAGAGATTATCGCCGACAGAAGGAAGCTGAATCATCTCATCAATAGTTTCAGCAGCAATTACCGGTTTTTGGTACTGTTCCACCACCTCTGTCAAGTAAATTGTGTTCTTTCAAGACGTTTATGGCAAGTAAACCACCGGAATTTAGTGGTAGTACAAATCCATCAGTAACTTTAAATTGGTTAAGAGATATGGAGCGAAAATTTGATGTTACACATTGTGAAGAAGAATCTAAAGTTTCCTATGCAGTTCAATGTTTGAAAGATGAAGCCATGGTTTGGTGGGATTCGATCACTGGTCATTTCACTCATCAACAAAAAGAATCTATTCGATGGGCTGAATTTCGTAATGAAATTTGTAAACAATATTGTTCAGATTTTGATATGGCTCGTATTAGAAGGGAATTTGTGAATCTACACTTGACTAATAAAATGACAATTGATGAGTTGATATCTCAGTTTTCTGAGAAGCTGAGATTTGTTCAAGAATGGGTCCCTAATGAGAAAACCAGAATCGAGCAGTTTGTTGATGCCTTGCCTCCGAGTTATCGTACTACAGTGAGGTTAGCAGGTACTTTATCTCAGGCTTTGAACCTTGCACGTTCTGTTGATAGTGATATGAGAGCTCAAGGTTTTCCAGCTAAAGATAGATCTGATCAGAAATCCAGAAATGAATCTTCGGGAAAAGGAAAGCAAAGGTGGCAAAGTAATCGTCAAGGTCAAAAATCTGGTAATAAAAGTGGTTCTTCGGGTAGCTCCAACTGGTGTAGTAGTTGTAGGTCTAAACATATTGGGCCGTGTACTGTTCAGACGAACAAGTGTGTTAAATGTGGTGAACTTGGTCATGAGTTTAAGAACTGCAAGTATCCGAATTTTGTATGTTGGAATTGTAAGAAAGAAGGTCACAGAGTTGGAGAATGTCCTGAGGCAAAGAAACAGGGTTCGGTTTCGGTCGGGAGTTCGTCATCTTTCGGGAAAAAGCGGAAGAATCCTCCGCCAGCTACTAGTAGGGCCTTTCAGATGACAGTCGATGAGGCTGTGCACACAGAAGATGTTATCACTGGTACTTTTCTTATAAACTCTGTACCAGCACGTGTGTTATTTGATTCTGGAGCGAATTGCTCTTTTATATCTGTGTGTTTCTGTGATAAGTTGAAACTGATCCCTACTGTGATAACTAAGCCCTTAGAAGTAGAGATTGTTAGTGGCAAGTTAGTTCCTGTTACCACCTCGGTGACTGGAGCTAATATTGTGATAGATGGCCAGACTTTTCCAATTTTGTTTCTGTTAATGCCGATTCCAAGTTTTGATGTGATTATTGGCATGGATTGGTTGAGTCAGTTTAAAGCAAGTATAGATTGCCACCATAAATTGATAAGAATCCCAATTTCTGAAGAGTCATATGTCGTGGCTCGAGGAGAACGGGATAGTGGGAATATTCCTCTGATCAATATGATGAAAGCTAGAAAATCTTTGTCTAAAGGTTGTGAGTCTTATCTAGCTTATGTTATCGATGCCAAGTTAGAAAAGAAATCCATTTCTGATGTTCCGGTTGTTTCTGAATATCCGGAAGTGTTTCCCGATGAATTGACTGGTTTACCACCGGTTAGGGAAGTTGAATATCAGATTGATCTTGTTCCTGGCTCGTTGCCTGTAGCCAAAGCTCCCTATAGATTAGCTCATTCTGAAATACGTGAAATGATGAATCAGATACAGGAGTTATTGGATAAAGGGTTTATTAGACCTAGTTCTTCTCCTTGGGGTGCACCGGTTTTGTTTGTGAAAAAGAAGGATGGGTCTTTTAGAATGTGTATCGATTATCGGGAGTTGAATAAAAGAACAGTGAAGAATAAATATCCTCTGCCTCGAATAGATGATTTGTTTGATCAGTTGCAGGGATCTTTGTTTTATTCTAAAATTGATTTGAGGTCGGGTTATCATCAAGTTCGCGTTCGTGAACATGATATTCCTAAAACTGCATTTCGTACCAGGTATGGTCATTTTGAATTCCTGGTTATGCCGTTTGGTCTAACAAATGCTCCAGCAGTGTTTATGGATTTAATGAATCGGGTTTGTCGACCTTTTCTTGACAAATTTGTGATTGTGTTTATTGATGATATTCTGGTATATTCTAAATCAGAATCAGAACATGAAATGCATTTGAGAATAGTGTTGGAAACATTGAAAAGAGAACATTTGTATGCTAGATTTTCTAAATGTGAATTCTGGATTTGGGAGGTACAGTTTCTGGGCCATATTATCTGTAATGATGGTGTCAAAGTTGATCCTGCTAAAATTGAAGCTGTTATGAATTGGAATGTTACAAAGAATCCTTCTGAAATCAAAAGTTTTCTTGGGCTAGCTGGATATTATCAAAAATTCATTAAAGACTTTTCAAAGATTGCTGGTCCGTTAACCAAATTGACACGTAAAGATGTTAAGTTCCAGTGGGATGAGTCACAGGAGATAGCTTTTCAGACCTTGAAACAGTTACTTTGTCAGGCACCTGTATTGTCATTACCAGATGGCTCTGATGACTTTATTGTTTACTGTGATGCATCTTATGCTGGTTTGGGTGGTGTTCTTATGCAAAGAGATAGAGTTATTGCCTATGCTTCTCGGCAGTTGAAACAGCATGAAAGAAATTACCCTACTCACGATTTAGAGTTGGCAGCTGATAAGCATCAAATAGATAGTATATTTTATATTAATTTATCCCTATATTTTTATACATTTTATTGCGTTTATATGATTTTAGATACTTATTTTGTTAATAATTGCTGAAATATATTTTAATTAAAGAATGAAGAAAAAGGAAAAGAATAAGATCAGAATTGAAGAATTAAAGCACTTAAAGAAATAAAGATTAAAGACCTTGAAGAAATAAAGACTAAAAGAATTAAAATGAAGAATTGGGCCAAAAAGAGAATAAAGTCCGGTTATGAATATTGAGAGTCCAAAAGTTAAGCCCAAACCCGTAATTGGAATATTCTGGAATTAACATTCAACCGGCGGTTGAGATTTAGGGTTTAAGGCGGTGGAGACACGTGGAGTTGGACCCGGATTCGAATTACTTTAACCGGCGGTTGGAGTATCCAACCGGCGGTTGGAAGGTCGGCCAGAAAAAGTATAAATAGAGGCTTAAGCTAGGTCATTTGATATACGATTCAAGAATACTAAAACCGAAAGTTAGGGTTTTAGGGCAACTTTAAGGTGCGATTTTGGAGGCAAAGGAGCTAGGGTTTGAAGGTTTTTAACCCTAGGAAAAGCTGGTTTGCAAATTGGTTCGGTTTCTTTATCCTTGTAACTTTATTAATCTTTTGGGTTATTTTGGATATTGTTTATTTGAATTAATTACTTATTAGGTTTTCATTATGAATGTTTAAATGTATGTTTATTAGAATTATTATATGAATTATATGTTTATGTTGGAACTATATTATTGAATGTTTATTATACAAGAATTGTCTGTGTTATATTAATATTGATAAAAGTTAACTGATTTATATAGATAACTTTACTAAGCTAGTGAGTTTTATAAGTTAATTAATGATTATCAATTATTAATGTTAAGTAACACTGTAATTCAACCGAAGCTAGGAATTGTATTAATAAACTGTTGATAGATCTTAATAAATAGTAATATTGTACTTAATCTTTGGCAATGCTACTATATGAAAATTATTTTAATCTTTGTGATTTTCTACATTAGTAATTCACCAATAATAATAGCCAACAAAGCAAATAGACATAAGTTGATATAATACGTTTAATAAATAATTGTTTAAATAGTTATAATCTTCTATCCACTTGAGTATACTTAAGTTGTTTCCTAGAACTTATCTATTAGAATCTTTATCAAAAATATAAATATAAATATGTTCGTTCGGAACTAAAACGTCCCCTTTATCTTGTAGATTATTGTAAATTGGATCCTTGTATTTAATTGTAAATATTTGTAAGTAGAATAAATAGATAATTAGTTATAAATAAGAATAACGTTTTCCTGTGTTCCTTGTGTTCGAATTTGGACTTACTTATTAAGCTATATTACATGAACGGGTTAATCTTGCCTGAATTGTGTGATAGTATTATTTAGTATTTCCTTAATTAAACTTGTTATTATAATTGCATATACTTTCCGCACATCAAGTTTTAGACGCCGCTGCAGGGGAACACTTAACCGGTTGAACTTTTGTTTTACCGGGGGAGCGGTGTATTCTATTTTAAACTAATTATTTTACTTTTATAATTTTTATTTCTGATACATTGCAAAATCAATAAGAAATATCGGCTCACCCATTGAGAATACTGACAAAAACAAAGGTATAAGGAGAGTAAAGCCTTATCTCATTGATTTATCATATAAGAGATAAGGTGCTTCTCGAAAGAAATAGGTTTTTAATAAGCTTCGCGCTGACCTGTTTCTCCGCTTTTGTGTACTGTCAATGGAGCTACCGAGATCTATTGATTAAGCTTTGTAAAAGAAATTTAATTAAATATGTATAATTATGTAAATGTATTCTATTTGTATAATATGTTTTACTTGTACTATATGTGTTCTAAATTAAGTAATTTGTGTATACAGACTTCGTTAACTGTTAGTGAAATGGAAAATAAGCAAATGGAAATCTTGAATGAAACTGTGGAATGCAAGGATGTCTGTGTTGATGAACATTCTCTTAGGAAATTTGATAACCTACACTAGATACTATATCTGAGGAAGAGGAAGAGAATTTAGATAGTATGTCTGAAGAAGAAGGAAATGATTTAGGTATTAACACTGAGGTTGAAGATACTAATTTAGGAAGGATACATGTGCCAGTAGTTAGTACGAGAGGTGGATTGATGCAGCTTTTAGAAGTTGGGAAAGATGATACATATCATATTATGGCTGTTATTAGAGCATCTACTTATGAATTTACACCTGAACAAAAGTACATAATTGAAAAGATTGGAAAAGAATATGAAGATTGGCATAATCCTAACCAGACACGAATGGTAAATTATTTTGATAAGTATGTGACTGAACTAATGGATATGCTATATCAGCAAGAAGCTCAAGAGGAAGATTTCTTTGAAGGGCAGAAGATTTTGTATTCATGTGTCTACAAAGCATTGACTAGATATCCGTTTCCATATTTTGATAAACAAATTAGTTTATTGGAATCCTACAAGCATCATATGGATTGGGCAACTGGAAATCCAACGCAAATGGCGGATATTTGTTTGATAGAAGAGTTGCAGGAAGTGATTAGCTTATTGGAACAAAAAGATTATAAAAATTGCAGCACTTACTATGTAGATTGCACAGTGGAATATTATGCGCATCAAATGATAAATGATTTGTACTATCCCGCACAAGAAGAGCTAAGAAGGAGAGTTCCGGAGGGGATATCTGAAGTGGCATTAGTTAATGTGGCGAACTATGTGATTATGGAGCTTAAATCAATTTTTCAAGGAAGGAATCATTTTTGTCACAATGATCTATTTCACTTAGGATTATCTCAGATTTATACAAAAATGATAAATATGTTTAGATTTTCGGGATTGTTGTTTACTGAGCGTCAGAGAGAGTTAATGAAAGGAATAGTATGGGAAGTTGAAGAGGTAGTGAGAAATCCTACAACTGGAAAGTATGAAATGTTACATTTAGGATTTTATGGTTTTATGGATGAGTTAAGACGTAAGCATCAAGAGCGTGAAGTGAAGGAAGTAAATGGATATAAGGTAATTAATGAGGAAGGACTGGTAGCAAAGATAATAAAGAAAATAATGAGAGAATTCTATGAATTGCAAATAGCAGCTGATGAACATTACCGACATTTTGAAGATTCTACTGCTCAAGTGCCTGATATCACTAAAATCATGTTTAGATACTTTTCAAGAATCTTTCCCCCTGACCAGAGAGTTCCTATACACTTTATGCTACCAAATGGTTACTATGTTTCACCACTAGCTCGAGAATGGGTTCATCAACCTTGAAGACATTTGCACATTCTTATTTTTATTTGGATTTTTTCATTTTGTTATTAGTTACGATTTCTTTTAAAATTTAGTTGGTTGTTTGTTTATGGATATTAAGTTTTTAATATATGTGTTATTTTAGGAATAATTTTCATGTTTATTTTTCTTTAGTAATATTTAAGTGGTTAAATGTTTTCATTATTAATCTCGGTTATATTATACAAGGTATAATACGTTTCAATTAAATAACCATATTTTATGACTGCATTAAAAATCATTTTAAGATTCATATTGGATTTTATCCTCACTTTTATAAGTTTTTTTTATGACATCGTAAAATTTTATAATGTTGGTTTGATAAGTGTGAGTTATTTTATAGAAATTGTTAAGATATTTTAATAATATAATGGAAGTAGATATGAGGAATTTAACTATATTATATGCTATGTTCTTAATTGTTAACTTAATGAAATGAATGAATTTTCTTTATTGGTATTATTTTCTTAACTAAGGTGTGAATACATTAATCCAGTAATTGTTTTTATTTAATTGTTTTTTATAGTTAGGATTTTTTTTTAGAATCTGAATTGTATATATGTTTTTGCTATAAAGATAATTACTAAAACATACTAGATAATGATATGAAACATTGATGAAGAGAATTTTAATCAATTTTTGAAGTACAATAAAGTTTGTTAAATAAGTTTAACGTTATTAAAGAATTAGTGTGTTAATATTAGAAATATTGTATGGGTATTTTTGTTTTAGGATAGGTTTGAGAAACTATAATTATTAGAAAACAGTATTAAGATAGGAAATCAATGGTTGTAGGTACCCAACTAGAGATTGAATACTTATCTGAATAGCAGTAGTCTAATAAGTTTTACATAATAAGCCATAGGAAATAATAGTATGTGTTTATATGTTTTTGAATTATTTTTAATTTGTTGTTCATTTTGTATATTTGGTACGTTTAATTTGTTGGCTTGTTTATTTTTGTAACATTGCCACTTTTCAAAGTTAGCGTAGAGTATATAATATAATATATAATATATAATATAGTATATAGTATATAATATAGTATAATACAGTACGAGACAATGCATGCGTACAAGTACAAATGAATACTGAATTATTCTCTTTGGAAAAATATGAACTTTGTGGGTGTGTTCACTGGAAACCCTCACGAGACTATAACTCGTCCACTTGGGATACCGAGGGGTTTAAAGGCTTATTGCATATGCTAAATGCAATCGTGATTAACTACGAAAGTGTGGATGTTGTATATTATTTTTCAAGAGATGAAGGAATCAACCAAGAAGATTTTTATTAGCCGATGATGAAATTTATAATTTCAGTCAGGGGAGTTTTTCTGTTCTATTTTTCTTTCCCTTACTCACTTTTTGTTTATCATTTTTATACAATGAGGGCATTGTATAATTTAAGTGTGGGGATAGGGTTCGTAAGAAAAAGAAATTCTTTAATTAAACATTTAAGTTTCTATTGTTCTAAAATTTTGAAAATTTAAAATTTTAAGTGAATAACTAAATATTTATCAGTTAGAATACTTTTGTTAAAAGTTTTGTTTTTTATTTAAAAGTTTAGACTTTAATATGGATTAACTGTTTTGTATATATAACGTAAGCTACTTAAAAAGGAAGTGATATATAGTTATATGATATGATGTACTAATAGGCAATCTATATGAAGATTTCTGAATTTTAATAAATTAATATAAAATAACTTGTTTATTATTTTATGATACATAATATGATGTATGACATAAAAGTCTTAATTTTTAAATTTATTATGCAATAATTTTATATCTTTTTACTTATGTGAGTACATTTGGGGGTATATATTGATGGTTTTCTCTGTTATACGAAAGTATAGACCTGGTCTCTATTAATATATACTTAAAAATTAAGCAAACGCAAGTCAAAAGTACTTGAAAAGTCTTAAAAATATAAGATACCTAATGAGGTCGCCAAAAATGGTTTGACCAAGTCTGGTTTTGCTTAAACCTGAATCAAGTTATGTCGCTCTGTTGCATGAAAATGCAGACCTGTCACCAATGTCTTGATTCTTAAAAATGTATTTCATATATTTATTGGGAATATAAAAGTAAATTGTATAATTAAATTTAAAGGTATATCATATATGAAAATCATAAGTAATATACAAACTAACAATAAAGGTTTATTCAGAAGTATAAATATAGATTGTTTAAAGTGGACAAATATATTAGTAATCGTTCATGAACTATATATTACACAAATAAAAATAATTTTATTTATACATTATAGTTATCCATGTTAATTAAATTATTTAAAATTTTAACTTATGAAACAGATTTTTAGTATTGGTATTCTGATTCTTAAATATTAGTTTGATGCTTATTTTTTAATTTTATTCAGTATTCTACTTGAGGAAAAGCTGAACTTAAGTGTGGGGATATTTGATAAGCATCAAATAGATAGTATATTTTATATTAATTTATCCCTATATTTTTATACATTTTATTGCATTTATATGATTTTAGATACTTATTTTGTTAATAATTGCAGAAATATATTTTAATTAAAGAATGAAGAAAAAGGAAAAGAATAAGATCAGAACTGAAGAATTAAATCACTTAAAGAAATAAAGATTAAAGACCTTGAAGAAATAAAGACTAAAAGAGTTAAAATGAAGAATTGGGCCAAAAAGAGAATAAAGTCCGGTTATGAAGATTGAGAGTCCAAAAGTTAAGCCCAAACCCGTAATTGGAATATTCTAGAATTAACATTCAACCGGCGGTTGAGATTTAGGGTTTAAGGCGGTGGAGACACGTGGAGTTGGACCCGGATTCGAATTACTTTAACCGGCGGTTGGAGTATCCAACCGGCGGTTGGAAGGTCGGCCAGAAAAAGTATAAATAGAGGCTTAAGCTAGGTCATTTGATATACGATTCAAGAATACTAAAACCGAAAGTTAGGGTTTTAGGGCAACTTTAAGGTGCGATTTTGGAGGCAAAGGAGCTAGGGTTTGAAGGTTTTTAACCCTAGGAAAAGCTGGTTTGCAAATTGGTTCGGTTTCTTTATCCTTGTAACTTTATTAATATTTTGGGTTATTTTGGATATTGTTTATTTGAATTAATTACTTATTAGGTTTTCATTATGAATGTTTAAATGTATGTTTATTAGAATTATTATATGAATTATATGTTTATGTTGGAACTATATTATTGAATGTTTATTATACAAGAATTGTCTGTGTTATATTAATATTGATAAAAGTTAACTGATTTATATAGATAACTTTACTAAGCTAGTGAGTTTTATAAGTTAATTAATGATTATCAATTATTAATGTTAAGTAACACTGTAATTCAACCGAAGCTAGGAATTGTATTAATAAACTGTTGATAGATCTTAATAAATAGTAATATTGTACTTAATCTTTGGCAATGCTACTATATGAAAATTATTTTAATCTTTGTGATTTTCTACATTAGTAATTCACCAATAATAATAGCCAACAAAGCAAATAGACATAAGTTGATATAATACGTTTAATAAATAATTGTTTAAATAGTTATAATCTTCTATCCACTTGAGTATACTTAAGTTGTTTCCTAGAACTTATCTATTAGAATCTGTATCAAAAATATAAATATAAATATGTTCGTTCGGAACTAAAACGTCCCCCTTATCTTGTAGATTATTATAAATTGGATCCTTGTATTTAATTGTATTATAATTGTAAATATTTGTAAGTAGAATAAATAGATAATTAGTTATAAATAAGAATAACATTTTCCTGTGTTCCTTGTGTTCGAATTTGGACTTACTTATTAAGCTATATTACATGAACGGGTTAATCTTGCCTGAATTGTGTGATAGTATTATTTAGTATTTCCTTAATTAAACTTGTAATTATAATTGCATATACTTTCCGCATATCAAGTTTTTGGCGCCGCTGCAGGGGAACACTTAACCGGTTGAACTTTTGTTTTACCGGGGGAGCGGTGTATTCTATTTTAAACTAATTATTTTACTTGTATAATTTTTATTTCTGATACATTGCAAAATCAATAAGAAATATCGGCTCACCCATTGAGAATACTGACAAAAACAAAGGTATAAGGAGAGTAAAGCCTTATCTCATTGATTTATCATATAAGAGATAAGGTGCTTCTCGAAAGAAATAGGTTTTTAATAAGCTTCGCGCTGACCTGTTTCTCCGCTTTTGTGTACTATCAATGGAGCTACCGAGATCTATTGATTAAGCTTTGTAAAAGAAATTTAATTAAATATGTATAATTATGTAAATGTATTCTATTTGTATAATATGTTTTACTTGTACTATATGTGTTCTAAATTAAGTAATTTGTGTATACAGACTTCGTTAACTGTTAGTGAAATGGAAAATAAGCAAATGGAAATCTTGAATGAAACTGTGGAATGCAAGGATGTCTGTTCGAATTTGGACTTACTTATTAAGCTATATTACATGAAAGGGTTAATCTTGCCTGAATTGTGTGATAGTATTATTTAGTATTTCCTTAATTAAACTTGTTATTATAATTGCATATACTTTCCGCACATCAGCAGCTGTTGTGTTTGCATTGAAAATCTGAAGACATTATCTTTATGGTACGAGATGTATTATTTGTACAGATCACAAGAGTCTTCAGTACATGTTTTCTCAGAAAGAACTGAATATGCGTCAGAGACGGTGGTTAGAACTAATCAAAGATTATGATTGTGAAATTCGTTACCATCCAGGAAAGGCTAATGTGGTTGCTGATGCGTTAAGCCGAAAATGTACCTCTGACCGAGTTTATTATTTGAAAGTCGATGTTTCCTTAGATTTAGTGGATAAAATTAAAGATGCACAGTTGGAAGCTTTATTGGATCATAATTTGAAGTCTGAAATTATGTTGAAAAGAAAAGTGTTGTTAATTGATGATTCTAGAGGATTAAAGACTTTTCAGTCTCGTGTGTGGATTCCTCTTATTGGTGGTATTCGGGATATGATTTTGACTGAAGCCCATAAGTCTAGATTATCTGTTCGTCCCGGTAGTACTCGGATGTATAATGATTTGAATTCTTTGTATTGGTGGCCTACGATGAAAACTGATATAGCACAGTTTGTTAGTGCTTGTCATATTTGTGCTCAGGTCAAAGCTGAACATCAGAAACCATATGGGTCCTTAAAACAGTTAGAAATTCCAGAGTGGAAGTGGGAACACTTAACTATGGATTTCGTGACTAAACTTCCGCGTACATTTCGAGGAAATGATATGATTTGGGTTATCGTAGACAGATTGACGAAAAGTGCTCATTTCCTGGCTACTAGTGAAACTGCATCGCGGAGTAAGCTTGCCCAGTTGTATGTTAATGAGATTGTTTCCCGTCATGGTATTCCATTGTCGATTGTGTCAGATAGAGATTCTCGGTTTATTTCTCATTTCTGGCAAAGTTTACAGCAAGAGTTAGGTACACTTGTGAATCTCAGTACAGCGTATCATCCTCAAACTGATGGCCAATCTGAGAGGACGATTCAGACACTTGAGGATATGCTTCGAGCTTGTGTTATTGAGTATGGCGGTTCTTGGGATTCTCATTTACCGTTAGTTGAATTTGCTTATAATAATTCTTATCATTCCAGTATCGGTATGCCTCCGTATGAGATGTTATATGGGCGTCGTTGCAGAACGCCTACATGTTGGTTAGAAGCCGGAGAGAAACAGTTTGCTGGGCCCGATATTATTCAGATGGCAGCGGATAAAGTAGCAATTGCACGTGAAAAGTTGAAAGCAGCGCGTGACAGGCAGAAACAGTATGCGGATCCACATAGAAGACCAGTTACATTTTCTGAAGGTGAATTTGTTTATTTGAAAGTTTCTCCGTGGAAAGGTGTTATTCGGTTTGGAAAACGAGGTAAATTAGCTCCTCGATACATTGGACCGTTCAAAATTCGACAGATTGTTAATGATCAGTCTGTGACATTGGATCTTCCGCCTGAACTTGTTGGCATTCATGACACGTTCAATGTATGTTATTTGAGGAAATGTAATGTTGACGATCAGTCTCAGATTCTTCCTCTGCAAGACTTGAAGGTTGATCAGAACCGGAAGTTAGTTGAAGAATGTCGTACACCCCGCGGTCGGTCGTATTTTACTCCGGTCGTTGAACCTTCCGGAAAGGGCGCACGGACAGTGTGTTTTATATTTATTATGCTGGGTATCCTATGTTTGATACAACCTAAAGACCTAAAGGGCAGTAAGCGGTATGTATGACTCAGGTGTCGTTCTTCAAACTACAACGGGCATGGGAATCTAGGAGGATTAATTATCTTTTGTAATTTAGCTGGGATTTTTAAAACTTTTTGATAGGTTGGTTGGTTTTCTAATCTAAGTACTAAAATTAAAAACTAAATTAAAGACAGGGGTTTGTACGGAGTACGCAGAGAAATCAAGATAAGGAATATGTTTGCTGTGACGTCGGCAATGTTATTTAGATGGATAGTTATGAGGGATAAGATTACTAGGTGTGATTATTAATCCGGTGAGGTCATAGAAACTTAATTGGTAAATAAAGTATTATGCCTACGACCTTTACTCGGTTTCCCACGTATTTACGTTAACGCTATACCGGATACTCGGGCGTTTTACGGCTTTTCCGTTATACCAATTAGGGTTCCAGATTACTCACTAGATATTCCTGTATTTCTTAATGAGCTACAACTACGATCCTACTATATACCTAACGTAGAGTTGTCCGCAATCAGATATATAATATGTCACATGGATAGCAGTTATAGAATGTCCAGTACACCGGAAGTTCTCCCAAATGCACAGACCAATTCAACTGACAACTATCCTCTAATCCAGGTCCCCATTTACAGACATCCGGAGGACGTTAGTATCATGGCATGAATTGTTCAGTGAACAATAACATGAACAGGGTTTAACCCGTGGAACCGGTTGGGATAATCTGTCTAGCGGTCAGTTAAATTGTTCATCATTAATCATACAATCATTACAACTATTACATACATGTTAACCTATCTGTATTATGTTTATTATGTTTACGAAAATCTAAGTAGAACGGCAGTGATAATATTTACGTATGCCTAGCATGCAGTACCTAAGCAACAATCAAACAAGAACATGCAATAGGACGGAACACTAGTCATCACATTAACTGACCTAATATTCAAATCATGAATATCCCGGAAGTTGTCCCAAAGATACACAACAAACAAGCGTGAACCTAATCTATCTCTAATCCTATGCTTCGTGTCCCTCAGATGTGTTTCAATCAAGGGAACAGCGACCATGTTGAGTTCATTGATCATCATACACAGAATAGTTGGCAATCCTACTTCTAGCAATTGGCCAGGTTCTAGGGAGGAGGATACAAACCACAGCATAAGTTGGATAGATAAACAGGCAGAGGTTCAGCTTATAAGTTCGTAAACAGTTTTAAACTTACACAGATAGAATAACAGTATGTTCACAATTGGGAATCATTATTTCTACAACGGATTGTGCCCACGACTTTCATAGCTTCCACGTTCCGTACTACACACATTCGTGATGATTCCGGCGCTATACAAATGAAAGCCGTATAACGTTACCTCCGTTGTTTCATAATGGTGTTATCCCCAATTGTGTATTATATCATAACTATCCTAACATTGCATACATCACAACAAACATTGATTTGTCTAGCCTAGCATAATTCTAG
The DNA here is from genome assembly GCA_949592205.1 of Helichrysum umbraculigerum. Classification (NCBI taxonomy): domain Eukaryota; kingdom Viridiplantae; phylum Streptophyta; class Magnoliopsida; order Asterales; family Asteraceae; genus Helichrysum; species Helichrysum umbraculigerum. The sequence goes on from CATIUR010000001.1 coordinate 338,854,816, forward strand.
CATTCATTCCTAAGCATGCATAATAAGAAAGCATAATTAAAAGAATAAATGCGAGAGATTGTATTAAACCTGAATACGAGAGTAATACAGACAAATCTTCACAAATCTGAAGTCTCGGAGTAACTCCGTACAAAAGCTACTGAGAGCTTCTACTCTAACCTACTAATTCTCCTCTAACTCCTAAGAGTAGTGCTAGAGAGAGAATGCTAACCTAATTCTAGAGAGAGAAAGTAATATGAGAGGTGAGAGGTGAATGAGGTGTGTGGAAAATGAATGAGGAGGCTTGGTATTTATAGGAGAATGAGGTGAAGCTTGGTACAAGTCACAAAGCATGAAGAACAAGCATCAAAGCGCATACGGGGGTACTGGACCAAGGGGGGGTCAAACGGAACCACACAAAGCAAACACCCCCGTATACGGTACCTAGGTGTCCAGGGGGGGGGGGGGGGGTTGGTGCTTGGTTTGGCCTCCGCTTGTTTCTCGGTTGCTTGGTTCGTCCGTATCTTCTTGTTTTGGGCTCCTATTTGCTTGATTCTTGCGTCGTTGGCTTCGTTTTTCCGTTACGATTATAATGACACTGAGTTTGCCAAATTTGGAAGTGTTTAGCTTTTGCGTGTTCCGGATGACGATCGGCGAGCTTCCAGACTGCATATCTTCTCCGTCTTTCGTCCGTTTCTTCTGATTCTTTCACCTCCGATCTTGGATTTTCCTATGGAATCATAAAATATGTATTAAGCTCTATTTTCATAAGAACATTGAGAACGGAAAATTTAAGGTGATTGTTTTGCCTCGGTTTGCGTGTTATTTGGACGTTTTAACCGATTTTTGTAGCAACGTCTAAATTTAGACTACCTTAGTGATTTTTGCTAAATAATGATGGTTTTAAAATGTTTTCATCAAAGAATAGTCCAAAAAATGTGGAAATATACTCTTAAAAACATGACTTTTTGGGTCACATCAAGTATCCCACACTTAGACGTTGCTTGTCCTCAAGCAACACTCATCAACATACCCTTTGAAAACATTTTTTAAAACAGGTTTTATAGGAGAGTTATGACATTCCCGTCGGTCATCATTTTCTCGTATGAGTAGATAGTTTCAGGAAACCAAGGAAAAGTAAGATGATCCTTTCGGAAACAACTCTCATGATCTCGGAGTATACATGACCAGGCGATCTCACATAAGGTGGTCACTCAATTCACTCAATAGTGTATCGGGTTTCCTATCAATCTATTTCAAACGAAATCGCTCATAAAGCCAGTCATGCAGTACTCATCGTCATAGGCTTGATCGAGAATCGGATCTCCACCACTTAGGTGAGAATGGCGCTAATTATCCCAAGACATTCGGGGGTTGTAATGTTTTGTGAGGGTTAAGGGGTATGGATAAGGAAATTTTTGGTTTGTAAGGGTGTTGCTTATCTCAGGCTTTCCAAGAATTATAAAAAAACTTATTTGGATGAAGTAGCTACTCGTCTTCTATCGGATCTTCCTTTAAATGGTTGATACTTTGAAGCGTCTTGAGCTTTATTTTCTTTTCTTTTTCCATTTTATATATATATTTTTTTCTTCTTCAGAATTTCTTTGTTAGAGAACTTCCGAGGGTAATTTCTTTTTCTTTTTCTCCTTCAGAAAGTCCTTTCTCTTATCTTGATCAATTCGAGTCTTTACTTCGGGTGCTAATTTTCCCGCACCGTTGTTCTCTTGTTTCTCCTGTGTGCTAATTTTCCCGCACTTTTAGAGAGGTTTGATTCTTTTTGGAGAACACGAACGAGTAGGATAATCGAGTTGGATATTCTTCAAGATGTTTTTCATAACCTTAGAAATTTTAAGATAAGGTTTTGGGAAATTTGGGAAAGTAGGTTTATGATCAGGGTTTTTGAAGAAATGAAAAGGTTTAGGCTCAACAGGGTTTTCTAGGCGGATCATCGATACTAAAAATGAGTATCGGAAGGGTTTTGGGCTTGAAAGAGAAGGCTAAAAAGGGGTTCAAATCCTAAGGAATGTCAAGGTCATCTAATTGCGCCTATACCGCGTACGGTACACACCAATGTGGTCTCGAAGCGTATGTCAAGAGCTAGTTCTAATTCAGAGATACATGCATCGGCACACACAAGAAATGAACAATGTAGCATTAAAAATGAATGCTTTTAAGGCTCAAAACCTCACTGCAAATTTGGGTTGTACGTGCCTAGTCATGCGATGCCCCTCTTAGATTGTCGTTTCTTGTTTAGGAAATTTCTACCTTAATTTCCTTAAGTTTTTGAAATATTTTCCTCATATTTTGAAAATGATTTCTTTCAGGCATACCAAAACTCAAAAATTTAGAGTTAATCGCAAGATTTAGCTCATATTTTAGTTTTATTGAAAAATATTTTTGAAAAATTTGAAAAAAATTTAGGGAACATTTTCTGAGATATGCCATGTAGACATAAAAATCGTTTATCCAAGGTATTCCATACCTACCATCCCACACTTAGGGGAACATTGTCCCTAATGTTCTCTTGAGTTGAGATTTTATCACTAAAATCCCACACTTAGAGTTTGAACATGTAAGAAAATGTTTCCTAAGTGTTAAATTGGGCTGGAATCCCACACTTAGTGATAAGTTAGGATGTGGCATAGATTATAACACATAAACTTAAGTAAACATAATCATCAAAAACGGAGAAAGGTTTAAAATACTCCCCATTCTGTTTACTGGACATGACCAGATTAGTGTTGAAATGATGCGTGCGATTTGCTGGATTGGAGGACCAGTCTCGTGTAAGATTATCCACTCCACAATAAGCTAAGTTTAAAAGTCATCAAGTAGATCATCGCTGTCAGGATCGAAGGCAGCAATAGCAGCAGCAAGGACTGAGGTGGGTGATAGTGCAGGCTCCTCCATCGTATCCATGCTCGGCTCAGTAATGCCAGCAGAAGCATGAGCGTGAGGTGAGATAAAGACATCCAACACAGCCATCAACTGCTCAGTCAGTGAAGGCTCTGCTGATGCACTCCCTGATGACATGACAAGATCAACAGCAGCAGGCGGAGCAGTGGAAGGTCCAGCAGTGAACGGTCCAGCAGGAGGGAAGAATGACCAGGGCGGGCGAGACGGTCCTGGGTCCGGACCTAGATGGAACGGACAGTCAGAAGGCCTCGGAAGCCCTACATGCACACATAGGGTGGACATGATGTCATGCTGAATGTGGAGTGTCCAAAAGAGGGCCCAGGCTACAACCGGGTCAGCTAGTGTAATCCTATACTCAAGAGTGGGTATGGGAGCTGACTGGTGAACAGGTGATGAGGGTTTCTCAGCGGATGGCTCCTCATGAGTGGTCGGGACATCAGTAAGGTCCTCCTCGCGAATAGTGGGCATGGTCCTGCGTGCTCTACGTCCTCGTCTGCGATCTCTGCGACGTCTCGGTGGTATCTCAGCTATGATCTCTCTGGTGTCACTGGAGCTATCCATCCTGAAACAAACAAAATAAACAGGTAATGCATAAAAATGATAAATACAAATGCACAGAGATCTGATGACAGTGCGAAGATGTTTTATAAAGGTTTCTGTTATCAGAGTTCTGGCATTTGCATTCTTATCTCTGATTTTGTTAAAATTGTAGTCAGATAAGTAGCAAATCCTGAAATTTCGTTAGAGATAATCATACTTAACAAAAATAAACAAAGAAGTAAAAATTTGATAGAAAACTAAAGATAAGCTTGGGGTGCCTCCCAAGAGTGCTTGTTTTATGAGTCTCTAGCTTGACTCTTTGTACCTTTCTTGAAGACTCATGGAGGTTCAAAGATGAAGACGTCTTCCCTGATGGGAAAGTCCTTAACATAATGCTTTAAGCGATGCCCATTAACCTTAAAATTACCTTCTGGAGCCTCAAGTTCGATTGCGCCATAGGGAAATACCTTTGAGATCGTGAATGGTCCGCTCCACCTACTTTTGAATTTTCCGGAGAATTTCTTGAATCGCGAATTGAAGAGCAGCACTTTATCTCCTTGTTTGAACCTAGAGGGCTTTAACTTAGCGTCGTGGACCCTTTTAATTCTTTCCTTGAAGCTCAGCGAACTGTCGTACGCTTGGTCTCTTAGTTCTGCTAACTCATTCAATTGCATTCTCCGTTGTTCTCCAGCTGCTGAAATTTCCAAGTGGCAGTGTTTTAATGCCCAGTACGCCCGATATTCCAACTCAATTGGGAGGTGACACGCCTTTCCGTAGACTAGCCGATACGGTGTGGTTCCTAATGGTGTTTTGTAGGCAGTTCTGAATGCCCACAACGAATCGTCTAATTTTTCGGCCCACCTATGCCCGTGATTTCCGACAGTTCGTTCCAATATCCTTTTCAAAGCCCGATTTGTCGCTTCAGCTTGCCCATTTGTTTGTGGATGGTAAGCCGTCGAGGTTTTGTGAGTGACACCATACTGCTGCAGCACTCGCATGAATTGAGTATTGTAGAAATGCGTGCCACGGTCACTGATTATAGCTCTGGGAGTTCTAAATCGACTGCACAGCTTTTTGAGGAATTGGGTTACTACTTTCGAATCGTTGGTCGGAAAAGCTTGAGCTTTGGCCCACCTGGAGACGTAGTCAACTGCGACTAAGATGTACTCTTTACCGTTAGATTTATGGAATGGTCCCATAAAATCTAATCCCCAGATATCAAAGATCTCCACGGCCTGGATATTAGTAAGTGGCATTTCGTTTCTGGCTGAGATATTGCCTTGTCTTTGGCAAATATCACAGCGCTTCACCAGGTCGCAAGCGTCTCGGAATATGGTTAGCCAATAAAAGCCGGCATCGTCAACCTTTCGTGCAGTCATTTTGTTGCCATGGTGTCCTCCAGTAGGTCCGTGGTGGCTCTGGTGTAGAATTAGTTCTGCTTCCTTCCCATCGACGCATCTTCGAATAAGTTGATCGGGACAAACCTTAAAGAGATAAGGATCGTTCCAATAATAGTTCTTGACATCTCGGAAGAATTTTCGTTTCTGAGAGGTTGGCATTCCTTTTGGTACGATGTTTCCTACCAGATAATTGGCGAAGTCAGCATACCAAGGGTTGTGTGTGAACTGTGACCCTTGTTGGTAGCCTCCTATAGTCATGAGTTGTTCTTCGGGGAACTGATCTTGAATATCATTCTCGTGCAACTTCTCCATTGATGGATTTTCCAATCGGCTAAGATGATCGGCCGCGACGTTTTCTGCTCCTTTCTTATCTTTAATCTCAATATCAAATTCTTGTAGGAGTAGAATCCATCGTAGAAGGCGCGGTTTAGCATCTTGCTTTTTGAAAAGGTATTTCAAAGCGGAGTGATCTGTATAGACAGTAGTTTTGGACAAGATTAGATAAGAACGAAATTTATCAAAAGCAAATACTACCGCAAGCAGCTCCTTTTCTGTAGTGGTGTAGTTTTCTTGAGCATCCGTAAGCGTTTTGCTGGCGTAGTATATTGGTTGAAAGTGTTTCTCCTTCCGCTGTCCTAGTACAGCTCCAACAACGAAATCACTGGCGTCGCACATGATTTCAAATGGAAGACTCCAATCGGGGGCAACCATGATCGGTGCATGTACAAGCTGTTCCTTCAGGTAGTTAAAAGCTTTGAGACATTCATCTGTAAAGTCAAACGGAGTATCTTTTTCGAGAAGATGAGTCATAGGTCGAGAAATCTTAGAGAAATCCTTAATAAAGCGACTGTAGAATCCGGCGTGACGTAGAAAACTTCGAATGGCTTTCACAGAAGTAGGGGGTGGAAGCTTCGAGATGGTCTCAACTTTTGCTTTGTCAACTTCAATTCCAGATTTAGAAATGCGGTGTCCAAGAACTATGCCTTCTTTCACCATGAAGTGACATTTCTCCCAATTCAGAACTAGGTTTGATTCTTCACATCGAGCAAGCATCCTATCCAAGTTAGAAAGACAAGTGGTGAACGAATCCCCAAAAACCGAGAAATTGTCCATGAACACTTCCATGCATTGTTCAACCATGTCGTGGAAGATTGCTACCATGCATCTTTGAAAAGTCGCAGGTGCATTACATAAACCAAAAGGCATACGTCGGTAAGCAAATGTTCCATAGGGACAAGTGAACGTTGTCTTTTCTTGGTCCTTTGGATCGAGAGGTATCTGAAAATAGCCTGAGAAGCCATCAAGGAAACAATAAAATTCATTTCCTGATAACCTTTCGAGCATCTGATCAATGAATGGTAGTCGATACACACCCTCCAACCATTGACGGTTCGTGTTGGAATCAATTCATTGTTTTCGTTAGCGATGACCGTCATACCTCCTTTCTTTGGGACGACTTGAACTGGGCTAACCCATGGGGAATCTGAGATAGGGTAGATCTGACCGGCATCCAGGAGTTTGATAACCTCCTTTTTCACCACGTCTTGAATCTTCGGGTTGACTCTCCTTTGCCTTTGAACTGATGGTCTAAAGTCGTTTTCCATTAAGATTTTATGCGTGCAGTAGTTTGGACTAATCCCTTGTATGTCAGAGATTTTCCAAGCAATCGCCTTTTTGTGTGACTTTAGAACCTGTACCAGCCTTGCTTTCTCTTCGGGCTTCCATTCTTTAGATATGATAACCGGTAAGTGCGAAGTTCCTTCAAGAAAATCATATTCAAGGTGTGGGGGAAGTTCCTTTAGTTCCAATTCGGGTGGTTCTTCAGTAGATGGTTTCATCCTGGCAATCTCGTCTCTTTTAAGCTCGTCGTACATCGTTTGATAATCTGACTCCATTGCAGGTGATTCTGGAATGTCGGCTGATGCTATCTCAACCCATTCTGTATTGTTGGATAGCTCATCTTTTCTCAACTCATATTTTATTTGGGAAGATTGAGAGATTGCATTTTCTTCAGTGATAATTTCTTTTCCTTTGTCGGTTGTTGCAAATCTCTGAAATTGAGCTGATGAAGACTTGCTGATGGTGATTTCTGGATTTTCACAACCTTCAGATGGTTGCGAAGCAGGTGTTTTAAGCATTGACTCCATGTCTTTAAGAGTCTTCAGAATTTCTTCCCTTGAGAGAGATGAATGATCTACTTCAGAAGTCGGATTCCTTCGTAGTAGAGTGACAGGAGTGCCATATCCAAGTGGAACAGTCAAGATGGAGTTGAGCTGCGGCTCGGAATTCTTTAAAGGAAATAGTAACTCTCCAGATGCGTTGGAAGAATCCGAGATAGCTGAGCATAGACCCGCACCTTCTTCACAGAGTACTCTTGAAGTGATGATAGTATTGGGAAGGGGGTTAATGCTGCTTACTGCGAGGATCTCTTCTAAGTGTTCTTCAATTATTTCCTGCATAGAATCTACAAGACCAAGATTTTCTCCCACAGGTTGTTTCATTAGTTTATCAACATTGAAGGTGACCTCTTCAGTTCCAACTCGAAGTTTTAAAGATTTTTCATTTATGTCAATGACGGCCTTGGCAGTGTTTAGGAAAGGTCTGCCAAGGATGAGCGGAACCTGGGTGTCCTCTTCAATATCCATAACAACAAAATCAACTGGAAAGACGAATTTGTCGACACGGACCATAATATCTTCAGCAATTCCTCGAGGGAGTTTAACTGATCTATCTGCTAATTGGATGGTCATACGTGTAGGCAAGAGTTCGTTTAATCCTAGTTTCCTATAAAGCGAGAATGGCATGAGGTTTACACTAGCTCCTAGGTCAGCTAAGGCGTTACTTATTTGAACATCCTGAAGATAACAAGGAATAGTGAAACGTCCAGTATCTCCAAGCTTAGGGGGTAGTCCTTGTTGCATAATTAGAGAGCACTCGGCATCTAGGGGTAAGTTAACTATCTGTCTAAGTTTTTCTTTGTTGGATATCAGTTCCTTAAAGAATTTAGCACAACTGGGCATTTCTACTAAAGCATCTAATAATTTGACGTTTAAGTGTAGGCTTTTGAACATTTCTAGATATTTTCCAAATTGAGCTTCTTGTTTCTCTTTCTTAAGCCTACCAGGGAAAGGTATTCGAACAGGTTTAGAAACTTCTGGGGCTTTAGAAGGTTCTGGCTCAGGAGAAGCGACAGGGGTGTCAGCTTGTACCGAGTCAGTAGGTAGAGAAGTAGAAGGTTTATCTGAAGGAATATCTATGGTTTTCTCGTTTTTAGTCTCTTTTCCTCCTCTAGTGACCATAAGCATGTCATCGTGCTCATAGGATGAGTGAAAGACAGAATTGTAGATCACTTCCTCCCTTTGTTTCTCCTCAACATTTAAAAACAACCTTTTAACATTATCTTCCATGTTTTTAATTAAATCATTTGAAATCCTGAGCAAATAATCATTTTGGTTTTGAAAATCAAGAATTCGTTTGTTTGTATTATTTTGCTCAACCATGAAGTTATTGAAAATCGTATTGTTTAGACGAGAAGTCAATTGGGTAGGAGTAGAGAGAACTAAAGATTGAGACGGGGGTAGTGTGGTTAACCGCTGAACGAATGGTTTAGAATGAAAGGATTGGTCAGGGTTTCTACCAGTGGTGTCAAGAATTTCTTCGTTGGCCCGTCTGTTTGGGAAGAACCTTGGGGTTTCTTCTTTTGCATGGGTTTAGAAGATTCTTGCAAGTCCTTGACAACTTTAGAGATGGATTCGAGTTGAGTTTTCAAGGTGTCCAAGGCTTGATCTTAAGTATTCCTTTCCTCTGAAGTGGATTCATCTGGCTCCAAGTCATGATGGTGCATCGTTATCGTCTCAATCAACTTCCAAGCTTCGTCTGAAGTATGTTGCATGAAATTTCCGGATGAAGCAGCATCGAGGGTTTGTTGGTGCTGAGGATTTAAGCTGTTGTAGAACGTGCAGACCAGATTCGTTTCAGCCAACTGATGGTTTTGACCTCTTCCGATAAGATTCTTAAATCGTTCCCAAGCCTTGCTTAATGATTCGTTAGTTTCCTGACAGAAGTTAGCAATGTCGGTTTTAAGCTTGGTTTGCATGGAAGGAGGAAAGTACTTAGCTAGAAACTTAGTAGCCATCTCTTCCCATGTATGAATCGAATTGGGTTCGAAATCATAAAACCAGGTTAAGGCTCGAGAAGATAGAGAATAAGGAAACAGATGGAGTCGAAGAAGGTCTCTATTGGTTCCTATTATATCGAAGGAGTCGGTAAGGTTGATGAACTTGTTGAGATGGGTGTTTGAGTTTTCAACCGAAAGACCATGAAACTGACACTCAAATTTAATCATTTTTATGTAGTGAGGCTTAATTTCAAGGGTTTCGTCGGTTGGTGCTACGATCGGTCCTCCTCGTCCCTCTAGCAGTGGCTTGATTGATGAGGCGAGCGTGATACGGTTCGTCATAACTCGTAAGGTAGAAATTAGGGTTACGGAAAGGAAAAACTAATCTAAATTAATTAACCTAATTAATCTAATTAACCTAATTAAACTAAGAATAAAGCAGGTAACTTCCGGATGATATTGATCTCCCGAAAGGGTCGCTAAATAACTAAGATAACTAAATTCCTAAAGTCGGTCGTTGTATTCCCCGGCAGCGGCGCCAAAAACTTGTCGTACACCCCGCGGTCGGTCAAATTTTACTCCGGTCGTTGAACCTTCCGGCAAGGGCGCACGAACAGTGTGTTTTATATTTATTATGCTGGGTATCCTAAGTTTGATACAACCTAAAGACCTAAAGGGCAGTAAGCGGTATGTATGACTCAGGTGTCGTTCTTCAAACTACAACGGGCATGGGAATCTAGGAGGATTAATTATCTTTTGTAATTTAGCTAGGATTTTTAAAACTTTTTGATAGGTTGGTTGGTTTTCTAATCTAATTACTAAAATTAAAAACTTAATTAAAGACAGCGGTTTGTACGGAGTACACAAAGAAATCAAGATAAGGAATATGTTTGCTGTGACGTTGGCAATGTTATTTAGATGGATAGTTATGAGGGATAAGATTACTAGGTGTGATGATTAATCCGGTGAGGTCATAGAAACTTAATTGGTAAATAAAGTATTATGCCTACGACCTTTACTCGGTTTCCCACGTATTTACGTTAACGCTATACCGGATACTCGGGCGTTTTACGGCTTTTCCGTTATACCAATTAGGGTTCCAGATTACTCACTAGATATTCCTGTATTTCTTAATGAGCTACAACTACGATCCTACTATATACCTAACGTAGAGTTGTCCGCAATCAGATATATAATATGTCACATGGATAGCAGTTATATAATGTCCAGTACACCGAAAGTTCTCCCAAATGCACAGACCAATTCAACTGACAACTATCCTCTAATCCAGGTCCCCATTTATAGACATCCGGAGGACGTTAGTATCATGGCATGAATTGTTCAGTGAACAATAACATGAACAGGGTTTAACCCGCGGAACCGGTTGGGATAATCTGTCTAGCGGTCAGTTAAATTGTTCATCATTAATCATACAATCATTACAACTATTACATACATGTTAACCTATCTGTCTTATGTTTATTATGTTTACAAAAATCTAATTAGCAGGGCAGTGATAATGTTTACGTATGTCTAGCATGTAGTACCTAAGCAACAATCAAACAAGAACATGCAATAGGACGGAACACTAGTCATCACATTAACTGACCTAATAATCAAATCATGAATATCCCAGAAGTTGTCCCAAAGATACACACCAAACAAGCGTGAACCTAATCTATCTCTAATCCTATGCTTCGTGTCCCTCGGATGTGTTTCAATCAAGGGAACAGCGACCATGTTGAGTTCATTGATCATCATACACAGAATAGTTGGCAATCCTACTTCTAGCAATTGGCCAGGTTCTAGGGAGGAGGATACAAACCACAGCATAAGTTGGATAGATAAACAGGCAGAGGTTCAGCTTATAAGTTCGTAAACAGTTTTAAACTTACACAGATAGAATAACAGTATGTTCACAATTGGGAATCATTATTTCTACAACGGATTGTGCCCACGACTTTCATAGCTTCCACGTTCCGTACTACACACATTCGTGATGATTCCGGCGCTATACAAATGAAAGCCGTATAACGTTACCTCCGTTGTTTCATAATGGTGTTATCCCCAATTGTGTATTATATCATAACTATCCTAACATTGCATACATCACAACAAACATTGATTTGTCTAGCCTAGCATAATTCTAGCATTCATTCCTAAGCATGCATAATAAGAAAGCATAATTAAAAGAATAAATGCGAGAGATTGTATTAAACCTGAATACGAGAGTAATACAGACAAATCTTCACAAATCTGAGGTCTCGGAGTAACTCCGTACAAAAGCTACTGAGAGCTTCTACTCTAACCTACTAATTCTCCTCTAACTCCTAAGAGTAGTGCTAGAGAGAGAATGCTAACCTAATTCTAGAGAGAGAAAGTAATATGAGAGGTGAGAGGTGAATGAGGTGTGTGGAAAATGAATGAGGAGGCTTGGTATTTATAGGAGAATGAGGTGAAGCTTGGTACAAGTCACAAAGCATGAAGAACAAGCATCAAAGCGCATACGGGGGGTACTGGACCAAGGGGGGTCAAACGGCACCACACAAAGCAAACACCCCCGTATACGGAACCCATAGGTCCGTATACGGCACCTAGGGTACCGTATACGGTACCTAGGTGTCCAGGGGGGGTTGGTGCTTGGTTTGGCCTCCGCTTGTTTCTCGGTTGCTTAGTTCGTCCGTATCTTCTTCGTTTGGGCTCCGATTTGCTTGATTCTTGAGCCGTTGGCTTCGTTTTTCCGTTACGCTTATAATGACACTGAGTTTTCCAAATTTGGAAGTGTTTAGCTTTTGCGTGTTCCGGATGACGATCGGCGAGCTTCCAGACTGCATATCTTCTCCGTCTTTCGTCCGTTTCTTCTGATTCTTTCACCTCCGATCTTGAATTTTCCTATGGAATCATAAAATATGTATTAAGCTCTATTTTCATAAGAACATTGAGAACGGAAAATTTAAGGTGATTGTTTTGCCTCGGTTTGCGTGTTATTTGGACGTTTTAACCGATTTTTGTAGCAACGTCTAAATTTAGACTACCTTAGTGATTTTTGCTAAATAATGATGGTTTTGAAATGTTTTCACCAAAGAATAGTCCAAAAAATGTGGAAATATACTCTTAAAAACATGACTTTTTGGGTCACATCAAAGAACCTATTGAAATCCTTGACCGAAAAGTTACTAAACTTAGGAAGAAACAAATTCCTATGGTATTAGTGAAATGGAAACATAGTTTAGGTTCAAACCTAACTTGGGAAACTGAGGAAAGTATGAAATCCAGATATCCTGGATTGTTTGACCATGTTGAGATTTCGGGGACGAAATCTCCTTAAGGAGGGGAGATTTGTAACATCCTCTCCAGTGGCTTGATACTCCAAAGACTCAGTGATATAAGACTGCTGAGTGTGGAATCTACAGAGGTATCGGTGAGTGGATTTGAAACTCACCTTTTGATTTAGTTGTAACTGTTTGGTTGCCACAAGTAAACGTAGATGTGTTTATTAGTCTATTTAGTCGATCTTATTGATTATTGATCTACGTGATATGTGGACCTCTGTGTATCATATTATTGAGGTCAACGTGTAGTTGGACTTTTTGGTTATTATGTGATTTACACAGGTTTTGATTCATTTGTTGTGTTTGAAACCTGTGTATGAGTTTAATAACCAATAGTTATCGGTCTCGTCCGTTATGGCCATACGGATATGTACGATAAGTGTTCTTGGGGAATCCCCGGGTATTATGATATCCCAAGAGCCACCGATCCTCATTGAAATATGTGTGTTTACGGTTATTTGATGTAAACTCATAGTTATGCTAAGTTGAATTGTGTGTGACAAGTTCATTCACTTAGCTTCGTGCTAATCCCTCATTTACTTCCTGCAGGTTATGAATAGATATGTGGGTGGACAGGAAGTTGATGCCTTAGGCAGGGGATGTTTGACTGCTCTGCTAACTCTGATATAGTTTTGTTATAAACTAAGTTTGGAATTATATAATACCCCGTTTGTGTAATATGTGTACAGTGTTTTAATAACTTTAAACTATGGTGTATCATATTTTGAAAAGGTTATGTACATTTCCATTATGTATAATAGTAAAGTATGTTTTTAATATACGCTTCCGGGTAAAATCATGTAATATTGATGATCAGAATGAGGGGTGTTATACTCTATACATCCTGGAGCCGAAAAGATGTATCACGGCATCAAGGAGTTGTATTGGTGGCCCAACATGAAAGCCGACATTGCTACTTATGATAGCAAGTGTCTTACCTGCTCGAAAGTCAAAGCCGAGTACCAGAAACCATCGGATTTGTTACAACAACCCGAAATACCTCAATGGAAATGGGAACAGATTTCCATGGATTTCATTACCAAATTACCGAAAACACCGAACGGTTGCGATACCATTTGGGTGATCGTAGACCGTCTCACCAAATCTGCTCACTTCCTTGCGATTAAGGAAACCGACAAGATGGAACGTCTAACCCGAATCTACCTGAAAGAGGTTGTATCTAGACACGGTGTTACCATCTCGATTATCTCTGACAGAGATAGTCGTTTCACTTCACGTTTTTGGCAGTCTTTACATAAATCTCTTGGTACTCGTTTGGATATGAGTACTGCTTATCACCCGCAAACCGATGGCCAAAGGGAACGAACGATTCAAACACCAGAGGATATGCTATGAGCCTGCGTAGTTGACTTCAGTACTTCATGGGAAAACCACTTACCGTTGTGCGAGTTTTCGTACAACAACAGTTATCATACCAGCATTAAGGTTGCGCCTTTTGAGGCACTCTACGGACGAAAGTGCCGTTCACCTATCTGTTGGACTAAGGTGGGAGATAGCCAACTCACCGGTCCTGAAATCATTCATGAAACAACTGAGAAAATCGTAAGTGTTCAAAACCGGCTGAAAGCCGCACGTGATCGTCAGAAAAGTTACGCTGACGTGAGATGCAAACACCTTGAGTTTAAGGTCGGAGATAAAGTACTTTTGAAAGTGTCACCTTGGAAAGGTGTCATTCGTTTCGGAAAACGTGGGAAACTGAATCCCAGATATATCGGACCATTCGAAATCCTTGAAAGGATTGGTCCCGTGGCATACCGCCTACAATTACCTGATGAGCTTAGCAGCGTGCATAGCACCTTCCACATTTCTAATCTTAAGAAATGTCTGTCTGATGAGACACTTATCATACCGCTCGATGAAATCCAAATTGATGACAAACTTCATTTCGTCGAGGAACCCGTTGAAATCATGGACCGAGAGGTCAAACGATTGAAACAGAGTCGCATTCCCATTGTTAAAATCCGTTAGAATTCTAGGCGTGGCCCTGAATTCACCTGGGAACGAGAAGATCAGATACGCGAGAAATACCCACACCTCTTCTCGGATCCCACTCAGACCACTACCACAAGTTAATTTCGGGACGAATTTTCTTTAACAAGGGGAGAATGTGACAACCCGTACTTTAGGGTATTAAATTACCTTAAGCTTGTTTGTAATTACTTGTAATTAGTATGAAATAGGACTAAGTTACTTGTAATATAACGTATATTGAATATACACCCGTAAGTAATAAATGAATATTACGCGATTTGTTCGGATGGATTCCGACACACATGGCCGTTGGTGAACCTTTTCATATGACTTTTAAATCTATTTTTATGGTAAAATAGTCATTATTTACTTCGTATCATTAATTTATAATAATATACGCGAAAAACTTCCACGTTTGGTGTAAAACGTAACAAATACGAGAAAACGCACGAATCGAGCCCGACACCCGAAAGAAATCCAAAATATATATTGGTAACTCAAAACGAAGTATTTAGAAATGTTTTTATCATTTCAAGTATCACTTATATACCGAAAATATACGCGAGAAAACTTAATTTTTAAAAACCATACGCTATCGCTCGGTCTAACATCTAAACGACTCGCAAACGTAACGCAACCTCAAGGACCGAGACCCGACCATGATGGGCTGAGCCTTTCTCGGGCCTGGTCACAGCCCAAATCGGCCCACAAGACCAGCCCACACCCACACCCCATTTATAAACCACTTTCCTTTCATTCTCCATTCACAAACCCTTTTTGCTCTCTCATTTCTCTCTCTAATCTGCTCTCTCTCCCTCTAAAAAACGACCAAACAACAGCCACATCACCTTCATCTACCTCTTCCAAGGATCATCAAGTCAAACCATCATCATCTACTATCATCTACACTCGTTTTTGCAAAAGGAAACGCAAAGGGAGCAACAGCAGCACAGCTCCACTCGTTTCGACTCTAGATCCGTTTTTGTTTGGTATAAATCTCTTCTTTTTCCTTATATTTACTTGTATAACATGTATAAACATTCTAGTCTTTCATTTCTACTCGTTTGTGTCCAAGATCAACTCGAAAAACCAAAGAACAAAGCTAAAAACCAATGGGTAATAGCATTAACCACTGGACAATATTTTAGATCGGTTTAGATCGAGCATAACGAGACCATTTCTTAATGAAATCTAACGTTTCTTAAGCCTAAATTCAAGTTTAAAGTGTCTAGTTTCCGAATCTGTAAACCTCACAAATTTTGGAGATCATGTACTATTTTAAAGAAATGTTTTAAAAGTACATATACAGACTGAAACACTATGACCAGAAAGTTTAACCAGATTCAAAATGGAATATCTCGACTTGTGGTTCGAATTAATGGGTGAAACCAGCGGTAAAAGATCACAAATTTTATAAGCTTTCCAAATCCTACTTGCACCTGGTGTGAAGTTTTGTAAAACTTGAGATATGACCAAATCTTTGGACGTATGTCACAGAAATATAGCTGCTGGACCCATTGTGCTTTACAAATTTATTTCTCGACTTGTGTTTGGTTTTAGACTTCATAAAAATATGTTTTGGAAACCTTAGACATAGGGGAACAACTTATATTTTACTTGGATCTGAATACGGAGGTTTTGTTAGTCAAATCGCATGGACAAAACCGTGTAATTTCGGAAAAATAAACGTTAAGGACTGTTTTCGTATTTGATTTAAAAACGACACTTGTGGGTCACCAAAGGTCACGAAACTTGTTTACTATAAGTTTTATAACATAATAGAAGTCGTGTAAAAGTTTCGGGTCAAACCGATCATTTTTGACCAAAGTAACATTTTGAAAACTCTAAACAGCCCAACTTAGCGTCACTTACCCAAGTGACGCCAGAGACTAGCGACACTTGACAAGTGCCGCCCTATGTTCAATTTTAAATTGCTAAGCGTCACTTACCCGAGTGATGCTACATACCTGAGTGTCACCCATAGCGACACTAACTCAAGTGACGCCAATGTATTAAAATCACCACAACAGCGTCACTTACCCGAGTGACGCCAAATATCCGAGTGTCGCCTATAGCGACACTTACCTGAGTGACGCTAGTTAACTAAAAATTACTGTTCAGCGACACTGACCTAGTGCCGCCATACATAATCAAGTGTCGCCATAGCAACATTGACCTGAGTGTCGCCTAAAACAGAAAGTTCAAAATACATTTTTCATTCTAAGTCTCGATTCCGCGCAACGATTACTAAACCTTACACGATACTACTAATGTATGCAAAACATATACTTATGAAAGTATACGATAAAACAATACAAAACCTAATAATAATGTCTTCGGGAATTATTATTACATACTTAAACATTCACCAACGGGCCGCAAACGTTTTTAATTAAACAACCATTAAATACTTGGACATAACTAGTTGAAGTGGACAACTAGCATGAATGGTCTTTAGAGACGTTCACTTATACATACGACCTTATATGCTTAGGGCATTAGAAGGTTGTGGGTTCGGAGAACCTACTAGCTGATTTACTTTGGATACTCGTTTGATTGCAAACGTAGCTTGCTTACTTGACTCATGTGAGTCTCATAGCCCCGCTTTTTACTGTTTTTACCTCGGGGTGAGGATACATACTCTGTTTTACATATGAACACAAGTACTGATTTAACTGATATACGGATTGCATGAGTCATGACATAATCCACTGAAGTCCCTCCATCATAGTTGTTAGTTATGGACCTAAGCGCAAGTATTAGTAAATGGATTCATTTGGGACTGACAATTCCCGCCCGGGGTAGTAGTGCTACCACGAACCGTTCCGTAGAAACGGGCATTTGATACTTGTTTCTTATGGGTGTTTTGGATTAGCACTCACGGGGGCAACTTAAGGTACTTGGTTGTACCACTTTTACGTTAAGCTTCGACTATGAGCTCATGACAATGGTATATAATTTACAAACTATTGCTTGGTTGCAATACACTTGTTTACGCATTCGTGCACACTGATGAAATCTTGTGGTTCATAACTATTACTTTACTACTAAACCTGTGAGCTCACCAACATTCGTGTTAACCCTTTAGTATGTATTCTCAGGTACATGTACGGAGTAGGATTACTCCAGGATTACTAGCTAGAGTCGCAAGATTTCCAAACTGCGTTTAACGGAGATTCTTTAGCATTATCTTTTGTATATTACGGTTATGTAATAGAATCTCCCGCTACATACGCGGACTCTAGGCTACGATACTTTTGTAACGAAAACAATATGTTTTCAAACAATTTATTTATGGAATGTAACTATTTTACAAACGTCTCATTTAAAGGTCGTTTGCTGTATATCTTTGTGCTTTTGATTACTTGATTAGTCGCGCCCCGACCCGAACCGCTTCCGCAAACAGGTAATTTGGGGGTGCGACAATATACATGGCTTCGGCGAAGACTATCGAAAGCATGTCCAGAAGAATGAGAGGCGAACCACCTTCGTTCCTCCCGCAACTTGTCATTCTCCTTAACCAAATCATCGATAGTTTGCTGTTTCGTCTGCTCCATTGCTAAAAGCCTTTCGGTGCCACTGCTCCTTTCGGAAGCTAGGGATTTCTCTAAATTGGCAACAGAGGCAGACAGCTCTTCAATCTGCTTATCTTTAACAAGCAACACGCATTTCGACTCGTGAGTTAATTTATCAACCTCCGCAGTCTTTCCTTCAAGATCATTCTTCAGTTTATCAACCTTTTCAGCCATCTTACACTTCTTCCTTTCGGCAACTTGCAACCGCTCAGAAAAAACCCACAACTTGGTCTCATCTAAGGTACCTGCATCAACACTAGCTTGCAGCTCGGAAATACGTGCGTCACGCTGCTGAAGGTCGGAATAGGCTTTTTTCATATTCTGCCTTTCCTGACGAAGGGCTTCATAATATATTTCCCATCTCTGAACGGCCTCTCTTCCATGCGAGAGAGCCGTAGCATGACTTTGATAATAATCCGACATAACCTGGATGGACAATTTGGAAGACATAGCACGTTTCTCCGCATCGGTAGCCAGATTGTGAATGAGCTCTCGACAAACATAAGGATTATCTATGACATCTCCGTTTTTGATATTCCATTTTGGTTGAAAGATACGGTCGGAAAACTGAGTCTCCAAACTATCCAAATTCTTTTTGGCATACCTTGACTTGGGCCTGTTACTATCCACACCACGAGCATAATCTTCGAACACATGAAGGTCACTTGCACCGTCCAAAAACCTACCACTTAGATCTTTATCATCTTTACCATCCCCCTCCGGTACACCTTCGTTAACAGATACATCAACGGTGACGGCATCCACATCAATGACTTCCCTATCGCTCGGACCAACTTCTTCGACGTCCGGCGACGGATCTCATTTCGAACCTGCAAGACGAACGATATCTCGCAGATCAATAGGTCGATCACAGGGACTACCTTTTAATTTATCAAAAGCAACATCATTCGTAAACACTTCAGGGGTGGACCAACCAAAAGCAGAAGGTGTACCGCCCGGAAAGGAATCATCAAAATTGCCAAAGTCAGAAATATCACCTTCGGTATCGGTATCTGTTGATTCATCCACTAATGAACGTTGCGAACTCGCATGTCCGGACTTTTTAGCTTTCGGCTTAGGTTGAGCTGCACGCTTGAATCTCTTGGCCGGGCGATTACTTGCCTCCGCTTCACCCTCGCCTTCACCCTGTTTCGGTCGGGCAGCCTTTGTCGAGGGTTTCGGTAATGGAGCGGGAACAATAAGCTGAACACTCTCTTCCGACGGAGGAACGATGATGTCTTGATTCAATGAAAGATGTGGAGCCTCATTCGGTTGACGTGGACGGGAACCAGCTGTAACATCCGTCAAATCCTTCTTGTTGAGATATGCCCTAAGACTCATTTCTGCAAAAATATAAACCAAAATATATATATACATCAGTGGCGTGTATAACATTAACAGTAATTAGATACACAAGCAATGAAATACGCAAAGCAAAGCTGGCCGAACACACACACACCTTCCTCTCCGACCTTCAGAGTAGGTATCAAATCTGGGTGTGGCCAGTTTCGACTAATACCAGCGACAACCAGAGCTTGTTCAAAAAAGCTGCGAACACGAATAGGATTGGCAATCAAAGTTGAAAAAAGGTCTATTCCGGCTTCAGCATCAGTTGGCATGTCATCCTTAATCGTAACACCAAATGGTTTCCACACTATGGGAAACGGTACGGCGGAAACCTTAATATAAAAGAAGTGGTTCTTCCATTGTTTAACACTGGTGGGGTATTGGGTAATACAACCCTGTATTGGTTTCGGCCTAACCTCTACGGTAATCCACGACCCCTTACGACTAGGAGTATAGAATCGTCGAAACAGAGGGATAGTGGGTTCGAAACCTAGAGACCGACAGTGAATATCAAAAGTGGCAATTTTTAATGCCCCACTAGGAGTCAATTGAGAAATATGAAAATTATGATACTGAACTACCTTAAGGAAAAAGCGGGAAAAAGGTATATGTAGGTTTGAACAGTTGAAAAAGCGGGTATAAACGTCAATCATGCCTTTCGGATACTCATCTATACGCTTATCAGGCCCAGGGGCAATAGGATTTAAATCCATCGGAATGTTATAAGTGGCACAAAAAATGTTGACGCTAGTCTGGGTCATAACTAGGAAGCACTTATTCCAGTTGTCATTAGCCATGCCGAAAGAGTAAATTAACTACATATACCGAAAAAGAAAACTACACTATAAAGCACCGGAAAGCAAATCACATACGCACAAAAATAACCTACGGTTATTAAAAGAACTCACTAACGGTAAAAGGGAAACATAGCAGGGCAAAAAATCCAACAAAATAAAACATAATGACGGAAGGAAGAAAGGAAAAATACCTGGAAATTTGGAAACTCCAGGATTCGGTCGTAGATAGAACACGCTTCGGTAGCAGAGTGAAATAAAGAACGATACGAATGAGGAAGCATAGGCCACTATTTATAGCCAAGAATATGACCGTGGAAGGAAATGAAGCGACACGTCTTTCTGACACCGATATGACGGAAAGTAATGATGACTATCCCACGCGTCGCTCAATGACACCGTACAACAACACCAGCTAGGTAACTAGCAGACCTAGTAGTATCCAGAATCAGAAACAACCGAAACTAAAAAATAAATAAATAAATAAATAAATAATTTTTTTAATAATAATAAATAATAACAAATCTATTCCGGTACAAAGTATGAACATACATCTTTTATACCGAAATATATTGGGGGGCTGATGATGTACCTCCGTATCGGGTCATACGTACCAAAACGACATTGGTTCATTTATGGCAACCCTGTTCGACAAGTATATACTTAATGATCATACGAAAGCAAAACGACAAAATAAAGAGTTGTCACATCTAATTAATGTGGCAACCGGCGGCGGAAACATCTATAGTTCATCAGCCAAAAGAGTGGAACCGAATCGGATAAAAGGGTGATACTCCAAGCACTATATATAGCGCTCAACCATCAGTAGGTGAGCATAAATTAACTACGCATTAAATTCACTCTAATACCGAACCTATACTTATTCTCCCGCCGGAGGTTGGTCAAAAGGGGGGGTCCCCTCCTCTCTTGAGAGGCTTACGGTTTATTTTCTTTGCAGGTCACTTTAGGTCATCTGAAGTTTTGTGCAACAATCCCTTTCGGTTCTCAACAATCCCTTTCGGTTCCCAACCCTTCTTACCGTGGAGGTCGAAACCTGGTCGGTGGGATCATACCTATCGACACCTATTCACTGTATCGGCATCTATTGTCGCAACAAAAGCAAAAAATAGATACAGCCTATACTCGTGGAAGACTCAATAATCAAATGTGATGATTTGTATACCATTTAAATTTGTCATATATAACTAATATATGCACAGCTACAACAGGGAAAAACGCTCGCTCTCTCTGGATAACCTAAACGGGAATAACCTTCATAAAAAATATAATAATTATAAGAAATAATAATAAAAAATTGTGAGAATTAAACAAACAAAAAATTACCAACTCAAATGATTCACTTACTTTTAATTGTTTATAACGTTAATTACCTTTTTACCTTTATTTACTTCATTTAGTTGAAAGAGAACAACCTTACTAAATTACAGCTTCCAATTTTCATCATTAACAATTTAGCATCACATCCAGACACTTGAATCACCATATATACATTGTTGTATATTTCAAAAATACACCAAATAATTATGTACAGATTTTAGGTGTGATTTGATAACATTCGATCTATTAATAAGAATTAGACTACATACGACCTATTGACTTATTTATAACATTTTGTTAGTAAAATTTATTCCTTATTACTATAAATATAACCATTGTCTTTCTATTCTATTATTATTATTATTATGATTATGATTATTATTATTATTATTATTATTATTATTATTATTATTATTATTATTATTATTATTATTATTATTATTATTATTATTATTATTATTATTATTATTATTATTATTATTATTTGATAGTCCCGTAATTCACTATTATTTAGTGAATTGGAATCGCAAAGTGTAAAGTTTAATTGTAGAAGGGGGGGTTGAATACAATTTAAAACGATTTCAGATTTTAGCTCAGTTGATTGATGAGTTTTAAATTGTTTAACAGAAACAGAGTATAAACAATAGTAGCAAAGTATAACAGATTATAGTTATGACAATATCAAAGTGAAGAAGTAATAGTAGCTTAAAATGATGAATTATATTGATCATACAATTCACAAGTGTTGAATGCGGAATGGATTAACCAAAGTTAATCCAATTCAAACACTTAGCTAATCTATTACAAATGAGATGAACATCAGTGGACAAACACGCTGACTGTTCACTCGCTGGATCGTTAATACGTACTCTAGACAAACTAATCGTTGACACACAAGTGATAAGTACGATTGAACGACTAGCCTCTACAGTACAAAACACTGAACTATTTATACTACAAGAGTTCCTAAAATGTCGCCTATAAAATAGGATCTTGGAATGACACGTGTCGCTGCTTGATTGGCTTGATCTCTGATGAACCGACATTCTGCGGGTCCCAATTTTGTTACCGCAAATATCTCATTACCTTAAAACCAATCATTTGCTGCCACATAGTCTTTCGGACATACTTCAAGTTGGAACACTCTTGCTGATGTATAGATAAGTACAGTACTTTCTGTACTTGATGTTTGAGAGGCTTTATTTAATAGTCCCTGAAGATGCAGTAATCCTCCTCACTCACTGCGAGCTAACATGCTCTTGTAGAATGACTTGAACTAGAGATCTTCAGTGACTAGCTGTTATTCTGGCAGTGACTTTTGCCTTTATTGATTTGAAGTAAAGCTCTCGCTGACGTTGATCAGCGACACACCAAGTTAAGCTTTAAACTTCCTCAGCATATCAAGCAAAATGAATGACGATCAGCGAAACCTATCATCAGAAAAAGCAGCTTCGATTCAATCCATTTCTTCATCGAGTAGTGAACAGTTGAGTTGGTCAGTGACCAGCGACTTTATCATGGTCAGCGACCAGTGACTCAACAATCTCCCCCTAAATGATTGTGATCGAAGCTCCCTAGACAAACTTGTTGCTGTGAAAGTTTATAGTCAGTGTTTAAAGAATTTAAACATTCAGTGACTTACACGTTGATCCATTCATTTTTCTTTTTGGATTCTTTTGATATGATCTGAGTTTTGCACTTTGGTTTTCTCAAAAGATCAGATATTTATTGAACTGCAAAATATAAAGTACAGATAGTTTTTCAGTTACAATACATCTAATCTATTACAAGTTTTAAATCTACTGTCTTCAGTGATTGGATAAATAGCAGAGATTCCTACTATCTTCAGCGATCAGATGAGGCAGTGACTTTTTATTTATCAAACCTTCAAACCTACTATCTTCAGCATGACATCTTTTCACGAAGCTTTAACCTACTGAAAATCAATGAACCTTCAGATACTTAAGTTGTAACTGATCCGGATAGAGAATGATTCATTGATAAGCTGAAGTGGCACAAATATTTAATAAAATCGCCAAGAAAATTGTAGCTCAAATACAGGAAATATGTAAGTTTTGTGATATGATTTCCAAGTATCAGTTACTTTGACAGCATCAGCGATGTTAAAGATGATATGATTTCCAAGTATCAGCGATTTGTCATATGAGCAACATTGGTTTTTGCATTCATTTGCACGTTTTCTCCCCCTTGATAATAGCACAGAGTAGATCAGCATTTCTCTGGTAGCATCAGCAATAATTGAATATTTCTCCCCCTTGATGATAGCATGAAATGCTGCAGCAAATGTTTGATCCTTGTGTGATAAGTGATTGGTTTTCTCATCATCATCAGCTTGTGTTTTAGCTAATGGATCATTGAAAACAGAGGGATCAGCTTGTATCTCTCCCTGTAACTGGAGAAAGACATTGACAGCTGGTGCAGTGAGAGATGAGAGATAGCTCGGGTCTGTAGCCAGTGATGTGACACCAGCGAAGAGTGTGTTATCACCCACTGATGTCACTTGCCCTTTGTTTGAAACATCATCCTTTTGTGAGAATGATGAGTGGCTCATGGGTTGACTCGATAAAAAGTTGTGTTTTGAAGGCATGTTTTTAGCAAGAATGCCCACAGTGACTGAACGTTCAGACCCTGTTACATCCTTGACGTCTGTAAACGTCTTCTTTTTGAAATTTCTTTTAGAGGTTGGTGAAGTTTTCTTTGATGGTGGTTGACCAGTTTTGATCACTGTGGGTTTTGTCAGTGATATGGTCGATTGGGGGGCAGAATCAGGCATATGTACAATAGTTACATACTAGGACACAGATATTCCCAAAATGAAAAACATGAGAGCAAATGGTAAAAAAACTTTTTTTTTGTTATGCTCTGTTTTTCGGCAAGAAGTTTTATTCAAAAGATTTGTTCTTAAAAAATAGTTTTAGCAAGATCTGTGTTTCTACAAAGGCTTGAAAAACTTTAAACTTGTAGAAATGATGTAAGTAAAACTTGATTTTGATCTTGCTATTTTTGAAAAAGAAATTATTTTCATAACAGAGTGACAAGGGAATGATCGTTAAATAGGCGTTATGTGAAATGAGATGAAGGGTCGTTTTTATAGGGGAGTTATGTGGGAATTATGTGGTTGGAAATGGATCGTCGTGATCGATGATGGTGGCTAGTGGAGAGGTGGTATAGAGGTGATGATTGATGGTGGTTAGCGGTGTAGAGATGATGATTATAGAACCTGGGGAAATTAATGGTGATTGGAAAGGTGCGCCGGAAAAGTACTCTTGACGTAAGAAAGAGAGTGTCAGAGGTGAGACTTTTGTGATACAC
This sequence comes from Helichrysum umbraculigerum, assembly GCA_949592205.1. Lineage (NCBI taxonomy): Eukaryota > Viridiplantae > Streptophyta > Magnoliopsida > Asterales > Asteraceae > Helichrysum > Helichrysum umbraculigerum. The sequence goes on from CATIUR010000001.1 coordinate 338,879,479, forward strand.
CGAAATGATTAGTCCCAAAACCACCATTAATGAATGAATCAGGGAGTCCCTGATGCACATAATCATATGAATTGATTATGTGAAGAAACATTCATATTCAAAAATAATAATTATGATTTTCCATTTGCCTAAGATTTTGTCTCACTGATTTAGTCACAACTTAGAATACTGACTAAATCATAGAGATTTGATCACTGAGCAAATATGAATCATGGTTATTATTTTTGAATATGAAGGTAATGAATATTAATTATGCTTGTATAAAAAAATATCATAGAGACTTATCTTTCACTGATCCTGTTATAGCTTAGAATACTAACTAGATTAGCTTAGAAAGGGAATAAGTTTCTGAGATAAGATTGATACAGAAGCATAATTAATATTTTTATAAAGTTTTTTTTTTATTATTATTAATTTTTTTTTTAAAGGAAAATGAGTATAGATTATGTCTGATATGAACTATGTAACACTGTACTATATTAACTTTCACTGATCTAGTTACAACTTAGAATACTAACTAAATCAGCTAAGGAAAAATATAGGGCAATAAAATAGAGATCATATAGGGACATAAAAAATACTCATTTAAAGCTTAAAACAAAAATAACTAACTGAGCTTGATAGCTAAGCTAGTCATTTAAGTTTAACATGCCAAGTTCGCTGATAAGAAAATTAAATCTTTTCTCATCTAAAGGTTTTGTAAACAAATCAGCGAGTTGATAATCAGTTGGGATAAAATGCAGTTCAATGTCACCTTTCATTACGTGATCCCTTATGAAGTGATATCGGACATCAATGTGCTTTGTCCTTGAGTGCATCACTGGATTGTTGGCAATGGCTATAGCACTTTGACTATCACAGTAGATTGGAATCTCACTGAAGTCAAAGCCATAGTCAGCGAGCTGATTTCTCATCCAGAGAATTTAAGCAGCGCAGGCACTGGCAGCAACATATTCAGCTTCAGCAGTTGAAGTTGAGACTGAGTTTTGTTTCTTGCTGGACCAGCTAACTAGCTTTTCTCCAAGAAATTGACAGCTACCAGATGTACTTTTTCTATCCAGTTTGCATCCAGCATGATCAGAATCAGAATATCCTTTCAGCGAAAAATCTGAACCAGATGGGTACCAGAGACCAAGATTGGGTGTACCCTTCAGATATCTGAATATCCTTTTGACAGCAAGCAAGTGTGATTCTTTAGGATCAGCTTGATACCTAGCACAAAGACATGTAGCAAACATAATGTCTGGTCTACTAGCAGTTAGATATAGCAGCGACCCGATCATTCCTCTGTAAGTAGTGATGTTTACAGATTTACCATCAGGATCAGCATGTAACTTTACTGCTGGTGACATGGGAGTAGCAAGGGATGAGCAGCTTGTAAATTCAAATTTCTTTAATAAATCTTTAACATATTTTCCTTGGTTTATAAAAATTCCAGTTTTGGTTTGTTTAATTTGCAGACCAAGGAAAAATGTTAATTCTCCCATCATACTCATCTCATAACTTTTAGTCATGAGATCAGCAAATTCCTTGCACATGTCACTGTTAGTAGACCCAAAAATGATATCATCCACATAAATTTAAACAAGTATGACATCTCTCTTATCTCTTTTGATAAATAATGTGCTGTCAATTTTACCTCTGACATAGCCACATTTTATCAGATAGACTGAGAGAGTGTCATACCAGGCTCTAGGAGCCTGTTTTAGTCCATATAATGCTTTATCAAGTTTATAAACATAACCAGGATGTTTGGAATCAATGAATCCATGTGGCTGTTTGACATACACTTCTTCCTGCAACTTGCCATTCAGAAAAGCACTTTTCACATCCATCTGATATACTTTGAATTTTTTGTGAGCTGCATAGGCTAGAAACAGCCTGATTGCTTCAAGCCTAGCCACTGGTGCAAAGGTTTCGTCATAGTCAATGCCTTCTTGCTGGCAGTAACCTTGTGCAACCAGTCTAGCCTTGTTTCTTGTAACCACACCATCAGCATCCATCTTATTTCTGAACACCCATCGTGTTCCAATCACTGTTTTACCAGTGGGTTGTGGTATAGGCTTCCAAACTTTATTTCTTTGAAATTGAGATAGCTCTTTTTGCATGGCAGCTATCCAGTGATGATCAGTGAGTGCTTCATCAACCTTCTTTGGTTCCATTAGTGACACAAAACTTACAAACAAACAAAAGTTAGTAGTTGCTGATCTTGTCTGAACCCTGGATTGTGGATTACCAAAAATTAATTGATTATCAATATGTTTTGTCCACTTAGTCATTCGCTGAGGTTCAGCAGTGACTAGATTATTTTGTGAGGGTTCAGAGGGTAGATCAGCATTTGAAGCATGAGTATCGTTGTTATGAGAGTTTTGGTTTGGACATTGAGTTGATGATGATGAGACATCTGTAGGTAAAGATGATTTTCCTGAATTATTCTCTGCTAAAGTAGAACTGGAATTGATTTCAGGAATATTTTCTTCCCCTTCAGAGTCTGATGAGAAATTTTTATATTTCATATCATTTGATTTTATTTCATTTGATGAGTCACCATCCATTTTGTTAAAAACAAGATTTTCATATTCTTTAGGATCAGTGAGTGACTCCTCATATGATTCATCAAAAGTAACATCCATTGATTCCTCAATACATTCTCTTCTTTTATTGTAAACTCTGAAAGCTTTAGAGATAATTGAGTAACCAACAAATATTCCTTCATCAGCTTTTGGATCAAACTTTCCTAAGTGATCTCTTTTGTTTAAAATGTAGCAAGTGCTACCAAAAACATGGAGAAAACTTATGTCGGGTTTTCTCCCCCTTAATAGCTCATATGCTATCTTATTATGTCGTTTGACAATCAGTGACCTATTCTGAGTATAGCAGGCAGTACTTACTGCTTCGGCCCAGAAATAGGTCTTAAGACCAGCATCAATAAGCATTGACCTGGCAGATTCAATTAAGGTTCTATTTCTCCTTTCTGCCACCCCATTTTGTTGGGGTGTTCTTGGAGCAGAAAAATTTTGAGAAATACCTTTTGAATCGCAAAATGTTTCCAGGTCAATATTTCGGAATTCAGTGCCATTATCACTTCTCATATGTTTTATCGTGACATCATTTAGATTCTCCATTTTCTTGACAAATGATATGATCTCGCTGGCAGCTTCACTTTTAGCTTTGAGAAAGAATACCCAAGTGTATCTGGAGTATTCATCCACTATTACCAAACAATACCTTTTTCCACCAAGACTTAAAGTGCTCACTGGTCCAAATATATCCATATGGAGCAAGTGAAAACATTCAGTTACTGATGAAGTCTGCTTACTTTTGAAGGAAAAGCTGTGATGCGTTCCTTTTTCACATGCTAAACAAAGCTTATCTTTATTATAAGATAACTTTGGTAGTCCAGTGACTAAACCATTCTTGCTCAATTTACTGATTGCTTTTAGATTCAGATGGGAAAGTCGCTTATGCCATAACCATTTTTCTTCTGAAACAGTTCTAGAGTAAAAACACGTTCCTGACTGTGCTGAATCCATTTTGACATCATAAGTATTCCCTTTTCAATTAGTAGCAAGTACAGCACTTCCCTTCTTGTTGTAAACGACTCCTGCTTCATGATCAAATAGTACCTTGTTCTTGGAGTCACAAAACTGACTGATGCTTAACAAATTGTGCTTCAGACCCTCTACATATGCTACACGTTTGAACATTACATTACCATTGGTTAAGACTCCATACCCTCTGGTCTTTCCAACCTTGTTATCACCAAATACCACATCAGGTCCTCTTTCATCTTGATAGTCACTGAGCAGAGACTTGCATCCTGTCATGTGCCTGGAACATCCGCTGTCCAAATACCAGATAGTCTCTCTAAGAATTACTTTGTAGATGCTATCAGAATCCCAACCAGATGCTGAACATTTCTGAGCTACTTCCTTGATGTCTTCATGGAATTCAGTGTCATCAGCCATCAAACAATAATCTTTGTCCAAGCAAATCATTGCTTCTTCATCATCGGATGAAGAGGATGAATCAGAGACGCTGAGTGAACTTTCTTCAGCGACAAACCCTTTTCTCTTCTTCTTCCCTGATTTGGACATAGCCTTCAGCTTTTTGTACTTTTCCTTGTATTTGTTGTACTTGTCATTTCTGAATATTGGCTTTTGTTCAGGAATTGGATTGACTGACTTTGATCTACATTCAGCTGCAAAATGACCAGGTTTGCCACATTTGTAGCACTCTCCCTTAGATTGAAATTTATCAGATGATGGAGCACCATCGAATCTTTTTGATCTGGTGTTCCTTCTGAAATTAGCAACCATCATGGCCATATCCTTTTCAAGCTTCTCCAGCCCTTCATCATACTCATGCTCTGACTATTCTTCATCTTGACCACCTTCTTCTTCAGCTATCAGTGACTTCGAGCTTTTCTTAGACACTTTTGACTTCTGTCTTTGATCAATTTCATCAAGCTCAGCTACAAGGGCATTGGATATCTTCTGACTTCCAAGAGTGGCACGAATATGCTCACTCTGATCAGCTTGTTTTTCTGACTGCTCCCAGTTGAGCAAAATACTATAGACTTGAGTGAGATTAAGAATTGAATAATCATTCCTTTGTCTGGTACATGTGGCAATAGTTCCCCAGATTTTCCTTGGCAGCAACTCAAGAAACTTCTCAACAACAAATCTCTGTTCCTTACCTATACCATCCTTTTCCATTTTGTTCATCAGTGACTGGTATCTGGTGTAAGTAGAAGACAAAGATTCATTTGGTTCCATTGCAAACAGCTCATACTGGCGAGTGAGATTGACTTCCCTGCAGCGAATAATATCAGGAGTTCCAATATATATATTCCTAAGGGTATCCCACATGTCTTTAGCAGTTCTACAAATCCTTATAGATTCGAACACTTCATCAGGAAGTGCCATGCCTATGTAGATTTTAGCTTGTTTATCCAGTCTAACCAATCGTCTATCCTCATCCGACCATTGTTCCTCTCTTTTCGGCACAACCATTTCTGGTATAGCAGGAGTAGTAGCTGTAGCTATGACAGCAGGAACGATTGTGGTTGGAATGTGGGGACCATTGGTTATTGTATTACAGAGACGGTCATCAATTAGATCTAAAAACATCATCATCCGAGACATCCAAGTTTCAATCCTTGATGGATCAAAAGCTGGAGGTTTGGTTGTAGAACCATTTCCCTTCTGATAATCAGAGTCAACACAGCTGTACTTTACTGATTCCATTGCAGACCTGGTTAATTGAATTTAAACCAACTCTGCTATGATACCAATTGAGAGTCCCGTAATTCACTATTATTTAGTGAATTGGAATCGCAAAGTGTAAAGTTTAATTGTAGAAGGGGGGGTTGAATATAATTTAAAACTATTTCAGATTTTAGCTCAGTTGATTGATGAGTTTTAAATTGTTTAACAGAAACAGAGTATAAACAATAGTAGCAAAGTATAACAGATTATAGTTATGACAATATCAAAGTGAAGAAGTAATAGTAGCTTAAAATGATGAATTATATTGATCATACAATTCACAAGTGTTGAATGCGGAATGGATTAACCAAAGTTAATCCAATTCAAACACTTAGCTAATCTATTACAAATGAGATGAACATCAGTGGACAAACACGCTGACTGTTCACTCGCTGGATCGTTAATACGTACTCTAGACAAACTAATCGTTGACACACAAGTGATAAGTACGATTGAACGACTAGCCTCTACAGTACAAAACACTGAACTATTTATACTACAAGAGTTCCTAAAATGTCGCCTATAAAATAGGATCTTGGAATGACACGTGTCGCTGCTTGATTGGCTTGATCTCTGATGAACCGACATTCTGCGGGTCCCAATTTTGTTACCGCAAATATCTCATTACCTTAAAACCAATCATTTGCTGCCACATAGTCTTTCGGACATACTTCAAGTTTGAACACTCTTGCTGATGTATAGATAAGTACAGTACTTTCTGTACTTGATGTTTGAGAGGCTTTATTGAATAGTCCCTGAAGATGCAGTAATCCTCCTCACTCACTGCGAGCTAACATGCTCTTGTAGAATGACTTGAACTAGAGATCTTCAGTGACTAGCTGTTATTCTGGCAGTGACTTTTGCCTTTATTGATTTGAAGTAAAGCTCTCGCTGACGTTGATCAGTGACACACCAAGTTAAGCTTTAAACTTCCTCAGCATATCAAGCAAAATGAATGACGATCAGCGAAACCTATCATCAGAAACAGCAGCTTCGATTCAATCCATTTCTTCATCGAGTAGTGAACAGTTGAGTTGGTCAGTGACCAGCGACTTTATCATGGTCAGCGACCAGTGACTCAACAATCTCCCCCTAAATGATTGTGATCGAAGCTCCCTAGACAAACTTGTTGCTGTGAAAGTTTATAGTCAGTGTTTAAAGAATTTAAACATTCAGTGACTTACACGTTGATCCATTCATTTTTCTTTTTGGATTCTTTTGATATGATCTGAGTTTTGCACTTTGGTTTTCTCAAAAGATCAGATATTTATTGAACTGCAAAATATAAAGTACAGATAGTTTTTCAGTTACAATACATCTAATCTATTACAAGTTTTAAATCTACTGTCTTCAGTGATTGGATAAATAGCAGAGATTCCTACTATCTTCAGCGATCAGATGAGGCAGTGACTTTTTATTTATCAAACCTTCAAACCTACTATCTTCAGCATGACATCTTTTCACGAAGCTTTAACCTACTGAAAATCAATGAACCTTCAGATACTTAAGTTGTAACTGATCCGGATAGAGAATGATTCATTGATAAGCTGAAGTGGCACAAATATTTAATAAAATCGCCAAGAAAATTGTAGCTCAAATACAGGAAATATGTAAGTTTTGTGATATGATTTCCAAGTATCAGTTAGTTTGACAGCATCAGCGATGTTAAAGATGATATGATTTCCAAGTATCAGCGATTTGTCATATGAGCAACATTGGTTTTTGCATTCATTTGCACGTTTTCTCCCCCTTGATAATAGCACAGAGTAGATCAGCATTTCTCTGGTAGCATCAGCAATAATTGAATATTTCTCCCCCTTGATGATAGCATGAAATGCTGCAGCAAATGTTTGATCCTTGTGTGATAAGTGATTGGTTTTCTCATCATCATCAGCTTGTGTTTTAGCTAATGGATCATTGAAAACAGAGGGATCAGCTTGTATCTCTCCCTGTAACTGGAGAAAGACATTGACAGCTGGTGCAGTGAGAGATGAGAGATAGCTCGGGTCTGTAGCCAGTGATGTGACACCAGCGAAGAGTGTGTTATCACCCACTGATGTCACTTGCCCTTTGTTTGAAACATCATCCTTTTGTGAGAATGATGAGTGGCTCATGGGTTGACTCGATAAAAAGTTGTGTTTTGAAGGCATGTTTTTAGCAAGAATGCCCACAGTGACTGAACGTTCAGACCCTGTTACATCCTTGGCGTCTGTAAACGTCTTCTTTTTGAAATTTCTTTTAGAGGTTGGTGAAGTTTTGTTTGATAGTGGTTGACCAGTTTTGATCACTGTGGGTTTTGTCAGTGATATGGTCGATTGGGGGGCAGAATCAGGCATATGTACAATAGTTACATACTAGGACACAGATATTCCCAAAATGAAAAACATGAGAGCAAATGGTAAAAAAACTTTTTTTTTGTTATGCTCTGTTTTTCGGCAAGAAGTTTTATTCAAAAGATTTGTTCTTAAAAAATAGTTTTAGCAAGATCTGTGTTTCTACAAAGGCTTGAAAAACTTTAAACTTGTAGAAATGATGTAAGTAAAACTTGATTTTGATCTTGCTATTTTTGAAAAAGAAATTATTTTCATAACAGAGTGACAAGGGAATGATCGTTAAATAGGCGTTATGTGAAATGAGATGAAGGGTCGTTTTTATAGGGGAGTTATGTGGGAATTATGTGGTTGGAAATGGATCGTCGTGATCGATGATGGTGGCTAGTGGAGAGGTGGTATAGAGGTGATGATTGATGGTGGTTAGCGGTGTAGAGATGATGATTATAGAACCTGGGGAAATTAATGGTGATTGGAAAGGTGCGCCGGAAAAGTACTCTTGACGTAAGAAAGAGAGTGTCAGAGGTGAGACTTTTGTGATACACCGAAATGATTAGTCCCAAAACCACCATTAATGAATGAATCAGGGAGTCCCTGATGCACATAATCATATGAATTGATTATGTGAAGAAACATTCATATTCAAAAATAATAATTATGATTTTCCATTTGCCTAAGATTTTGTCTCACTGATTTAGTCACAACTTAGAATACTGACTAAATCATAGAGATTTGATCACTGAGCAAATATGAATCATGGTTATTATTTTTGAATATGAAGGTAATGAATATTAATTATGCTTGTATAAAAAAATATCATAGAGACTTATCTTTCACTGATCCTGTTATAGCTTAGAATACTAACTAGATTAGCTTAGAAAGGGAATAAGTTTCTGAGATAAGATTGATACAGAAGCATAATTAATATTTTTATAAAGTTTTTTTTTATTATTATTAATTTTTTTTAAAAGGAAAATGAGTATAGATTATGTCTGATATGAACTATGTAACACTGTACTATATTAACTTTCACTGATCTAGTTACAACTTAGAATACTAACTAAATCAGCTAAGGAAAAATATAGGGCAATAAAATAGAGATCATATAGGGACATAACAAATACTCATTTAAAGCTTAAAACAAAAATAACTAACTGAGCTTGATAGCTAAGCTAGTCATTTAAGTTTAACATGCCAAGTTCGCTAATAAGAAAATTAAATCTTTTCTCATCTAAAGGTTTTGTAAACAAATCAGCGAGTTGGTAATCAGTTGGGATAAAATGCAGTTCAATGTCACCTTTCATTACGTGATCCCTTATGAAGTGATATCGGACATCAATGTGCTTTGTCCTTGAGTGCATCACTGGATTGTTGGCAATGGCTATAGCACTTTGACTATCACAGTAGATTGGAATCTCACTGAAGTCAAAGCCATAGTTAGCGAGCTGATTTCTTATCCATAGAATTTGAGCAGTGCTGGCACTGGCAGCAACATATTCAGCTTCAGCAGTTGAAGTTGAGACTGAGTTTTGTTTCTTGCTGGACCAGCTAACTAGCTTTTCTCCAAGAAATTGACAGCTACCAGATGTACTTTTTCTATCCAGTTCGCATCCAGCATGATCAGAATCAGAATATCCTTTCAGCGAAAAATCTGAACCAGATGGGTACCAAACACCAAGATTGGGTGTACCCTTCAGATATCTGAATATCCTTTTGATAGCAAGCAAGTGTGATTCTTTAGGATCAGCTTGATACCTAGCACAAAGACATGTAGCAAACATAATGTCTGGTCTACTAGCAGTTAGATATAGCAGCGACCCGATCATTCCTCTGTAAGCAGTGATGTTTACAGATTTACCATCAGGATCAGCATGTAACTTGACTGCTGGTGACATGGGAGTAGCAAGGGTTGAGCAGCTTGTAAATTCAAATTTCTTTAATAAATCTTTAACATATTTTCCTTGGTTTATAAAAATTCCAGTTTTGGTTTGTTTTATTTGCAGACCAAGGAAAAATGTTAATTCTCCCATCATACTCATCTCATAACTTTTAGTCACGAGATCAGCAAATTCCTTGCACATGTCACTGTTAGTAGACCCAAAAATGATATCATCCACATAAATTTAAACAAGTATGACATCTCTTTTATCTCTTTTGATAAATAATGTGCTGTCAATTTTACCTCTGACATAGCCACATTTTATCAGATAGACAGAGAGAGTGTCATACCAGGCTCTAGGAGCCTGTTTTAGTCCATATAATGCTTTATCAAGTTTATAAACATAACCAGGATGTTTGGGATCAATGAATCCAAGTGGCTGTTTGACATACACTTCTTCCTGCAGCTTGCCATTCAGAAAAGCATTTTTCACATCCATCTGATATACTTTGAATTTCTTGTGAGCTGCATAGGCTAGAAACAGCCTGATTGCTTCAAGCCTAGCCACTGGTGCAAAGGTTTCGTCATAGTCAATGCCTTCTTGCTGGCAGTAACCTTGTGCAACCAGTCTAGCCTTGTTTCTTGTAACCACACCATCAGCATCCATCTTATTTCTGAACATCCATCGTGTTCCAATCACTGTTTTACCAGTGGGTTGTGGTACAAGCTTCCAAACTTTATTTCTTTCAAACTGAGATAGCTCTTCTTGCATGGCAGCTATCCAGTAATGATCACTGAGTGCTTCATCAACCTTCTTTGGTTCCATTAGTGACACAAAACTTACAAACAAATAAAAGTTAGCAGTTGCTGATCTTGTCTGAACCCTGGATTGTGGATTACCACTTTCACCGCAGCATTGCGCGGGTATTATGCTAGTTCTCTTTATCCATCTTTTTCATTTGTTGTTGAAACCCTAGCCGTTCTCTTCTTTTGTCTAGTCTTCATGCATCATCCATAATGGTGACTCAATAACGATAGTTTCACGTATGCTGAGTTGATGATTCGAGATACGGATGTGAAACGATCAATATTAATATTAAATTAATGAAAAATTACATAAGTTATATTTAGAAATGTTTAGTCTTATTTTTTAAGAGTTTCTATATATAAAACAATAATATGCTTTATGTATTAGTATAGATAACGTTAATTACCTTTTTACCTTTATTTACTTCATTCAGTTGAAAGAGAACAACCTTACTAAATTACAGCTTCCAATTTTCATCATTAACAATTTAGCATCACATCCAGACACTTAAAATATTAACACTAAACAGACCCCTCATGTAATGGACTTAGCCCACGAGGTCCAATATAAGAAATGCAGCCCATATTAACCAAGCCTGCATCAATAATTTGACAGTCATTTGAAGATCATTACCCTTTTTTGTTTGTTTTTTACAACATTGGAATGCAATATAAAAAGTGAAAATTGCATTTGCACCGGCACTTGTTTTACAAGAATTACAAGGAATTCATCAAGTGACATTTATGTAGAACTTGCCTCTTGATTACATTTTGTCACTATTTTACATTTAACATTATGTGAGATAAGAATATTTGAGTTAAAGACTCGCCCTCATCGAATAATCTAAACAAGAAAAAATTCATTTGTTTGTTAAACGAGATAAGAAAACAAATGTATCAAAAAATTTACATAACCAGTAAAATCTGGATAATTATAATGGATGAACAAGCATTTTGCTTGTACCTTAAAAGCTTGCTGCCTTGTTTTATATAGGAGAATTGAAAGTAAACTTTTTTTTCTTTTCTTTCCGTTTATTAAGTCAAGAACCCGTTACAAATAGTTTAACCCATATTATGATACGGAAGCCCTTTTAGCCACCTACCTTGAATTCTATATACTAAAATGCAAGTTCTGGGTGATCATGACCTTTTATGTAAAATAGACGTCCACAAGACCACAACTCTCTAAATTCAACACAATTTCTCAAAACGCGATGATAATAACTGATAAGGGATTATTCATCCACAAACAATGCAAATGTTACAACAGTGGAGCAATCGGAGTTGGAAGTATTATATTACTTCCAAAGTAATATGATTAAAGATTCAACGATACCAAATGTTCCAACGGTTACAAACCCAAAATCGTATAAACTTTATCCATAACAAGATTAATAAATCTTTGTGAAGTATTTGCAAAAGAGCTTCTAATGTGCGCAGTGCGCGTTTAGTTACATAATTTGTTCTTTCCATTTTTCTATCTATTTTCTCAGAAACTGAAAAGTGTTTAATTTGTGTCTCCAAAAAAGTAATGAAAGTTAATTAGAAAATGCATATAAATCATAAATGACAATTTTCATATTCGTACAGTAGATATACAAAGAGTAAACATAGATTTTACTTTTACTATAAAACTTTTATGGAAAACCCAAACTTATTCAATTCAAAACTTGTTTCAGTATCACTCCTAAGTCTCAATTTCACCAACTAAGAATTGATTGTTCAAACTCACCCAAAACGGCCAGTAAGATTATTGTTTATTTATCTAGTAAAATATAAACCATCCACAATGGCGGTCCATACAAATGTCCATGTCTATGTGGAATGAGGAGGTGGAGTTCATATATAAAGCTTGCATTATTTAGTGAAGTTTATAGGATGAAGTCCATATACATACAAGTAAAGTCCATGCATATGGACAAGGGAAAGGAGTCCCCATCACTACCATTTGTTAATTTGAGCTATTTAAATATAACTTAAATAATCAAGTAGGATCCATTTATGGACTTTATGAAGTTTATAGGAGTAGAGTTATAAGTTTTTTGGAAGTGGTGGTTTATAGAAAGCTGATGTGGCATGACGTGGCGATGTTATGGACTTAGGTAAAGTCAATAGCATTAGAGATGGTCTAATATCTATGCATCCTCATTCTCCTTGGCTGACCTGAATGACACGTCAGCTAGCATCCAAGTACTAAACAGGATATTGAATGCTAACATCGTGTTTGTTAATTGCTAAAAATAATTGCTAAAAATAATTAACCCCTCTATTTTACCGTCATTTATTACCATAAATCATTTATTTTTTAAATAAATTCATTCAAACTTACTTTGAATATAAAGCAAAAACTAAAATTTACCCAAATATTTTAACTAGTGTCATACCCGGACGGTGCCCCGAGTACACTATCTTTTTATACATAAACTAGTAAAATTCCCGCGCTATGTAGCGGATTGTAAAACAAAAACAAAACATATATGACGCATGTAAGTAGTACAAAAATTCGTATCGTACATCACCCCAAAGCTGGTATGGTACTACAAAACGGATGTTTAAAATCGATGAAACATAACCTTTTACTTCAACACATTAATAATATAAATGTGTGAAAAATAACGCATGCATCTGAAATAAAAAATGTAAATTTAAATTTTAGGCGGATAGAACAACAATTGGATATTCTTTCCATACACATTAGGTACTTTCTTGTAATCAATCATGTTAAGTAGAAAAAGTTTTCTGTCAAAGCTTTTCCTTTCTTTTTCAATTTAGCTTGTTATCCTCAAACTCTAGAGTTTAGTCCATGTGCTAGTCTTGTTCTTGCTTGCGTACATTCTAAAATAACGGAAAAAAATACACACATAAAGCAAGGCGTTAATTATTTTTCAAATCCGACTACGCTAGTCATAAAGGGTAGCTCGTCCATGTTGGCCGATGGATAAAAAATGTACATGTCCAAAATCCAGATACAGTTTTTAGCTAGATGGAGATATTTATTATTTTCAAAAAAGTTTAAGGTTACTGCTATTTTTCCAAGTCACCCATTAATCATTTTTTTAAAATTTTGTATAGATTATAATTTAAATTTTATAACAACTATCAATTTAAAGGTCAAGAACCTTTAACAACCATTTAGTAGAAAGATAAACGACGTTTGGATTTTTTTTTTATGGTTATTCCTTATATAAACATTTAGCAAGGCTAAATGATACTGTAGTTGATGAATAGTATAACATAAGTAAACTGTATATATATAAATTGAATGGAAGAGTTTATTAAATTTATGGTAATAACGGAGTAGTGGTTGCACGTTGATACTTACCTGCTTCATGCAGGTTCGAATCCTACTGTCCGCAAATAATTTTTTTTGTTTCCTTTTTAGTTCAAAGTATTCAATAAACATTAAACAAGCCTTTCAAAATGGTCAATATAATAACCCTTGACTACTTATAAAACATTTAAATATAATTTTCATATATATCTTTTTATTACTCCGTATATTATAAAGTATCTAAACTTATTGATAATAATATATCTAATGTAGTATTTAAAATAAGTAGGAAGCATTTGGAGAAAGTAATGCGTGTCTTGATACATTGGTTAGAGTTTGATGATTCCCTATATTGACATTTAGCAATCTTAAATGTTAGTTTTGAAGGAATAGTTATAAACTTAATTGTAATACTAAATCAATATAGATGGAAATAGGGAACTGTAATGGATGAAGCTGTTCCTTTTATGATTTTACCAATTTTTCTTTCATTTTCTGTAATTTTGGTACTCTAGCAGCTATTTTGTTTGGATTTGGCTAGTGATGCTGACAAAGTTACAATGGTTATATGTTTGAAAGAAGAGGTATGGTAACTGTAACATCCGTTTTTGGGCCTAGTAGTTTATGATAATTCCTGACTTTAAATGATTATTTAATGTGTTAGGAAATATTATTGTTTGTTTTACCTGAAAATAATAGGTAAAAGAGTCTAAGGACTTATTGTGACTAGTGAAATATCAATTGTTTTAAATTAATAAAGTTGTCAGAACAATAAAATAGTTGTACTCGCAAATGATTTTCGGGTTCCAGACAATAGGTTTAGAAGGGGTATTAAATTATACCAATTTAATCGGGGTCGGTTGGATGAAGCCGACTTATATTTCTTAATATCATTCACTGTTTTCATTTTTCTTCAAGAACTAAACACATACAAATTAGAAACCTAAATTGAATTAAGGGATTAAGCTTGTGATTGTGGTTTCAATCTTAACATCATCATCTTAGCTTCCTTCTTGATTGTAAGTATTCTTATGATTCTTCAAATCTTTCAAACATGATTTAATTGAAATTAAATAAAGTCATGATATATAGATGAAATTAAGACTTGAAAGTTGTTAGTAGATGCTATGTGATGTTCAATAATGTTAGTTGAAACATTAAATTGAGATAGAATATGTGTTTGTATGGATTTGAGTTTAAATTCGGTTTTTTGGGGTTTGGAGAAGAATCGCAGATCGCTGGGAAGAAGGTGTTATCCGGCGGGTATGACCCGTACCCGGCGGGTAGGTTAATTCAATGGGAATCCGGCGGGTAAAATCAATCCGGCGGGTAACTAGTGTGCAATTTTGAGCCGGTATTGGACTTTGGTTTTGGGTTGGGCTATCCGGCGGGTACCCCCTCCTATCCGGCGGGTACCCAGCTGGCACAATTGAGATGGGGTCAAGGTTGTAATAACAAGACTTTTAATAATTGGGATGCTTATGATTAATATTTGACTTAAGTTGTACGTTATGAAATGAGTAGTTATAATTAATATTATAACTTGGTAATTATGTAGTTGACTATTATGTCCTGAAAGATGTTATTTGACTATAACATAAGTTTATTGTTATGACTGAAGTACTGACTCGTTATTCTGTTTTATTATCAGATTGTGAGTAGACTCAGTGATATTAGACTACTGAGTAGACGACTGAGGTATTGGTGAGTGAATCTGTACCCTCAGTGTGATTTGTTTGTAACAGGTTTGGTTACAACGGGTAACCGTAGATGTTACTGTTGATAGACTGTTAGTCTGATATGATTTAATGATTATTGTGGATTATGTGCTATTGGCCTTTGAGGCAAATATGTGATGTGAAAGAGGTCAACATGAGTTGGGCTTGGTTGCTATTGATTGGTCGATGGGGGTTCCTTGTACACATCGTTAATGGGAACCTATGTCGGTTGAATGAATGGCAATAGGCTATCGGTAAACCGTTGTATTGGCCTACAGCTCAGTGGGATTTACAAGTGTTGTTTGAGGGCCACCCGGGCATTGAGGGTTCCTCAAGGACCACCGATCCTCTTTGATGTGATGTGTGTGTTTACGATTATTTGTTGTAAACTGATTTGTTATTGCTAAGTTGTGCTGATGGCTATAGTTTCATTCACTTAGCTTCGTGCTAATCCACCACATTACTTCTTGCAGATTATGATTAGATAACTGGCTGGGGAAGAAGCTGTTGATTAGAATAGAATGTTTGACGACCCGCATTTACTCTAATATCTGAATTGTATAAATCAGTGTTGTTTGTATGTTTTGGAATTATATAGCACCCAAATTGTGATAATATGTTTTGAAATGGTTTGACTGTATGTATAAAATATGAAATGTCAATTTTGGACTTGCGCTTTCGACCTATAATACATTTAAATAATGGTGTTAAAAGAAGGGGTGTTATAAGTTGGTATCAGAGCATAGGTTTGGGCGAATTAAATTTTGGTAAGTGTTCAATCCCAAATCTATTGTGTTTAGTCAAACATTTCATGGTGTGGGATTAGGGTTGCATGAGAATTGGTTAACATGTTATATACTAACGGTTAACAAGTTGTGAGATGTTGTTTTGATACAGATATGGCAGATAATGATTTCCCGACCAATACTCCTGGTAAGGCCTCTCGGATGGATGTTTCTCCTTTGAAAGCACAGAATGATAGGCATGGGCAAACAGGTACTTCATTTTCAGCTCATGAGAATATTGATAGGGATGATTATGTAATTCGGTTAGAGGATGAGTTACTTGAACTTAGAGGAATTAGACAACAGGTTTTACGGGATAGACTGACTGGATCTTCTCAGTAGAAGGTTTGTCCTTTTAATACCTTCATGGCTAGTAAACCTTCAGAATTTTATGGAAGTTCAAATCCTTCAGTTACTTTAGATTGGTTAAGGGATACTGAGAGAAAATTTGAGATTTGTCAATGTGAGGAGGAAATTAAGGTTACTTATGCAGTTCAACTTTTGAAAGGGCAGGCAATGACTTGGTGGGATTCGATTTTAGCTGTTTTGACTCCACAACAGAAAGCATCTATTAGATGGTCAGATTTCTATAATGAGGTGTGTAAACAATTTTTTTCTGATTTTGATATATCTCGTATTAGACAAGAGTTTATGGAACTTCACCTGACTGATCAGATGACTATTGATGAGTTGATTAATTAATTTTCTGAGAAATTGAGATTTGTACAACAGTGGGTTCCATATGACAGAATCAAAATTGATCATTTTGTTGGAACATTGCCACCCAGTTATCGGACAACGGTGAGATTAGCAGATTCGCTTTCTCAGGCTTTTGCCTTAGCCCGTTCAGTGGATAGTGACTTACGGGCTCAGGATGTACGAAATAGAGAAAGGGCTTTGCAGTTATCTGAAAGTAATCTTTCTGGTAAGGGTAAACGGAAATGGCAGGGTAACCGTGATGGTTCAGCTGATAAACCCAAGTGGTGTTATAAATGTAGATGCAGACATATGGGGAAGTGTAATTCTCAGACTTCCAGATGTATGAAATATGGTGTGTTTGGACATGATGCTAAGGATTGTACTTATCCTAATCATGTATGTTGGAAATGTTACAAGGAGAGCCATCGTGCAAATCAGTGCCCAGAGGCTGAAAGATAGGACTTGGGATTGGTCGTGGGATTATCATTGGCTGACAGAGTTCTTCAGATGACAATTGATGAAAATGTTGGGACGACTGCCGTCATTCCAGGTACTTTTGTATAAACCCTTTGCTAGCATATATTTTATATGATTATGGAACTGATTGTTCCTATATATTAGTTTATTATGTAATAAACTGAAATTGATCCCACTGTGATAGTTAATTCTTTTAAATTAGAATTAATTGATAATAGGTAATGTGTTACCATGTAGGTGACCGGGATTAGTATTTAATAGTGGGTCATATGTTGAATTGAATACTGTTAGTATAAATCTTTATTTTATAAGATTTTGACGTGTATTGATTAAGACATGTGATATGATATTGAAGTGATGAATAATTTTTCTGATAAGTCTTGTGACTTGGGATAAGTCTTGTGACTTGGCTTGAGGGATATGAGAAATGATTATTTCATTGGATTAATTATGAATTGAACAACAGGGAATTGTCTTTTTACATTGAGATAGTTGTTGTGTTAGACTTTTGATGCAGTATTACTTGATGGATATAATGACTTTATAATGTATTGAAATAAATTTTGTAAGTTTAGAGCGTGTTTGATGCAATGAGATGGAATTATTGTTTATGCTTTGTGATAGCCTAAAATATATGAGAGGAATTATCCTATCCTTTACTTGGGATTTGAAATTGTTGATCTTTGTAGAGACATTGTAAAGATCAGATTATGAGAATTGATATTATCTGGAAAGGAAAATGTTGTTGCAGACTTATGACAGGAATTACCTTATGTGTTTGAAATTCTTTTCAGACTTAGTGGATTAACTGAAAGGCTATTCAGTTTGAGATTGTTATTGAACAATAATAGAGAATTAAAGATTGTTTAATCTCGTGTTGAATTCAATTGGTTTGAGATTTTGGGATGTGAGTTTAACTGAAACTCCTAAGTTTTGATGATTTGATTTCCATATATTGATGGAGTATCATGAGAACGGATGCGGCATGGATTGAGAATTCTTGATGTGTATGATTTCAAGTTTAAGTCGTGTATTGAGAATTATATGAATTATTGAGATGCATTAATGGGATTTGAATTCAAATTTCATGGATATCGCGAGAAATGATATGATATGGTATTGACGAAATGGAAACGAAATTTGGGATTAAAGTCCATATGAGACAAGTGGATTATATGCGATTACTGTATTTTGGAAATTGAGTATGATTAGATTTCGAGGACGAAATCTCTTTAAGGGGGAGAGATTTGTAACATCCGTTTTTGGGCCTAGTAGTTTATGATAATTCCTGACTTTAAATGATTATTCAATGTGTTAGGAAATAGTATTGTTTGTTTTACCTGAAAATAATAGGTAAAAGAGTCTAAGGACTTATTGTGACTAGTGAAATATTAATTGTTTTAAATTAATAAAGTTGTCGGAACAATAAAATAGTTGTTCTCGCAAATGGTTTTCGGGTTCCAGACAATAGGTTTAGAAGGGGTATTAAATTATACCAATTTAATTGGGGTCGGTTGGATGTAGCCGACTTATATTTCTTAATATCATTCAGTGTTTTCATTTTTCTTCAAGAACTAAACACATACAAAATAGAAACCTAAATTGAATTAAGGGATTAAGGTTGTGATTTTGGTTTCAATCTTAACATCATCATCTTATCTTCCTTCTTGATTGTAAGTGTTCTTATGATTCTTCAAATCTTTCAAACATGATTTAATTGAAATTAAATAAAGTCATGATATACAGATGAAATTAAGACTTGAAAGGTGTTAGTAGATGCTATGTGATGTTCAATAATGTTAGTTGAAACATTAAATTGAGATAGAATCTGTGTTTGTATGGATTTGAGTTTAAATTCGGTTTTGGGGGTTTGGAGCAGAATCGCAGGTCGCTGGGAAGAAGGTGTTATCCGGCGGGTATGACCCGTACCCGACGGGTAGGTTAATTCAATGGGAATCCGGCGTGTAAAATCAATCCGGCGGGTAACTAGTGTGCAACTTTAAGCCGGTATTGGACTTTGGTTTTGGGTCGGGCTATCCGGCGGGTACCCCCTCCTATCCGGCGGGTACCCAGCTGGCACAATTAAGATGGGGTCAAGGTTGTAAGAACAAGACTTTAATAATTGGGATGCTTATGATTAATATTTGACTTAAGTTGTACATTATGAAATGAGTAGTTATAATTAATATTATAACTTGGTAATTATGTAGTTGAGTATTATGTCCTGAAAGATGTTATTTGACTATAACATAAGTTTATTGTTATGACTGAAGTACTGACTTGTTATTCTGTTTTATTCTCAGATTGTGAGCAGACTCAGTGATATTAGACTACTGAGTAGATGACTGAGGTATTGGTGAGTGAATCTGTACCCTCGGTGTGATTTGGTTGTAACAGGTTTGGTTACAATGGGTAACCGTAGATGTTACTGTTGATAGACTATTAGTCTGATATGATTCCATGATTATTGTGAATTATGTGCTATTAGCCTTTGAGGCAAATATGTGATGTGAAAGAGGTCAACATGAGTTGGGCTTGGTTGCTATTGATTGGTCGATGGGGGTTCCTTGTACACATCGTTAATGGGAACCTATGTCGGTTGAATGAATGGCAATAGGCTATCGGTAAACCGCTGTATTGGCCTGCAGCTCAGTGGGGTTTACAAGTGTTGCTTGTGGGCCACCCGGGCATTGAGGGTTCCTCAAAGACCACCGATCCTCTTTGATGTGATGTGTGTGTTGACGATTATTTGTTGTAAACTGATTTGTTATTACTAAGTTGTGCTGATGGCTATAGTTTCATTCACTTAGCTTCGTGCTAATCTCCCACATTACTTCTTGCAGATTATGATTAGATAACTGGCTGGGCAAGAAGCTGTTGATTGGAATGGAATGTTTGATGACCAGCGTTTACTCTGATATCTGAATTGTATAAATCAGTGTTGTTTGTATGTTTTGGAATTATATAGCACCCAAATTGTGATAATATGTTTTGAAACGGTTTGACTTTATGTATATAATATGAAATGTTAGTTTTGGACTTGCGCTTCTGACCTAAAATACATTTAAATAATGGTGTTAAAAGAAGGGGTGTTATGGTAACCCTTAATCTTTATATTTAATTTAGTTTGTTAAAGCTTTAAATTTATTGCATTTCATTTGTGTTTGGATTTGAGTTCATCTTACCATGTATAGGTGCTTGAACTTGGATGTGAATTTTATTCACATAACTTTTTTTAGGTTAATATGTATGCATCAATATCATCCCTTTGACTGTTTGAGTATGAAAATGTGTTTATTCTTTTGTTGTAATGCTTTTTTTTGTAACCTTATTACACTTCATTTTTTTAGTACTTATTGAAGGAACTAATGAAATGTGGAGGCACCCAAGTCTTGCCTTTTCCCTTTAAATTATATCTTGTGTTGTGTTTGTGTTCCATTATGTTCAGTCGATGCTAATTTTTACTCTTTGTCTTGCAGAGAAAATTTGTGTTTGCATTGTCAATCAGTTTCCGGAGACAATTGCAATGGAATGGGTGAGACCCGCTGGACTACCTTTGGAGTTTGGATGATGTTTCTGGGTTGTATGGATTAATGTCATAATTTCTCACGGAAATTAATCGCTTCTACAACATCATTTGATTAGTCACTGTTCAACATGTATTGCTTTACCAATATTTTCGGGGCAAGCCTTGTAGTTATAATATAAATAGTTACAATTTTAATATTTAGACAGAACTAATCATTCAACAATGTATTGTCACTCAATACTCACACTGACCAAACAAAGTTGGAAACTCTATTGGTCACAACTATATATAGATCGGTCATAATCCGTTTATTCAATGAAAATACATTAAAAAAAGGAAAAATGATAGAAACATAACAAAAATTCAAACATAGTCCCAGTTATTATTAGAAATTATAATGGCCAAAGACTAATTGACAAATAAATGCAATTGTTCATGATAGTTGGTAGCAAACTCTACATATAATTACGAATTCATGTGAACAGCAACTAAAACACTAAAGATATGAATAATGAATAATTTTATAAAAAATGTAATTTGTCAATCCCGCCGCAACGCGCGGGCTAAAAAACTCGTTAATTACATTTGACATAGTAACTATTATAAATAAGTATAATGTGATAAAGTATTGTATACTTTCCATTTCTGATTGATTGAGTATTCAATTTAATTTAGTTTCTATATTGGTTGAGTTAATGAGGGAAAAATTGACATTTCCGATATTCCTTTTTGTAAGGATTAAGCCAAATGTCTAAATGCTTAATAGTAGAGTATAGATAGATATAGATTATGATGTTTTATTCCTTTTAACATCAACAAACGTGAAACAAATTAGTGAGCCGGTATAACTAAAGACAACAGCGTCGATAGTATCTTTCTGAAGCATCATCAATGACAAAATAATATAGTCCACTAAATAATAAAAAACAAAGTCTTGTAGAGTAAAAAATCCAATCAATTTATAGTTCGTCATTTTCCCAATTGAAGTAGATCATGATTAAGGTTTTTAAACTTTCTTACCATGATGAGAAATAAAGATAAACTCTGACATATGATGAACGTCTTTCATGTTTGTGAAAGAAAACATTGGCGATTATATGTAGCTCAAAAGAAAAGAAAAAAAAGAGTTAGGAAAAACAAATTTAGACAGCTGAGAATGTTGATGTAGAATGCTTCGTGTCTTCCCTGCTTGTCAAATAACTAGGGGAGAGAGACAGTGCTTCCCAGCGGGCTCAAGATATGTGCAACAATATGAAATTTAGAATTATTATATAATTTGTCAATCTATATTTTATCTATTGTTTGAAAGTAGCATATTATAGTTTTTACGATCCGTATAACTTACAACCTTGGTTTCTTTTTATTTGAGTGGCTTTTCACCACTTTACAGTTTACAGTTTACACCACCACCATTTTCCATTACTTCTTCCATCTTCGAAGTTCTTTCTCATTTCACATTGTTGGTATTTGAATGATTTTATTAAATATGTGTCCGTAAATGTGTGAGCCTTTGGGAACGCACACATCGACATTGAGATATTGCTTATTTGCCTAAAGTTATTAATTATTAAAGTTAAGAGTTAAAATTAATAATTAATTAACTAGAGGGATTAATGTGAAAATATTAAACTTGGGGACCAAGTTTTATCAATCTATAAATACACTCTTATAGATTAGGGTTAGGGTTAATCATAATATTAATCCCTAATTAAAAAGTCACAAAATCGTCTCTCTCTTTCCTTGGTTTTACGTCAAAACAAAAGATCAAAAAAGGTGTTGGTTGCTTTTGTTTTATACGGCAAGCAAGGAGACAAAACAAAGGTTGTGTGGTATTGTAAATGGGCAAGTACTAGCATACGAGCATATTGATAAAGACGGTGTCGTGTACGTGATCAAAGAAAGATCTTACACTTAGATCTAAAGGCTTTTTTTGCAAACAATTCAAGGCAATAAGGTATAACTTAATCCGATTTAATTATTCCTATGTGATCCTGTTTTCTGCTGCATGTATTGTTTGACAATTTGATCTGAGTTGTTTACCTATAGTGGTATCAGCCAAAACATAGGTAAATTTTTATTTTGGATTTAAAACATCAAAAATTGTGGGGGGATTAAGGGTTTGTTTAATAATAATAAAAAATTAATTCTTTCTTGGCCTGTGCGTAGGACGAAACAAAGATTAAGAAGAAAAAGAAAAAAAAAACGTGTTTTTTTTTCTGCACGAACACCAAGATAGAAAAGAAATCGATTAACACAAATTTAATAATAGCCTCTTGTTTGTTGTCGTCGAACGAATTAAAGAAACAGATGAATGGAGGCTAAAGTCAATGAAGGGTTTAATTAATTATAAACCCTTGAGGTATTTTTCGATTATATTAAAATAAAATAAAGGTTTTGTTAAAAGTGTTAAAAATTAATTGGTTAAAAGTTAATAGATAATTAGTTTAAACCTTTATGTTTCTAAAATTAAGGAGTTAAGTTGAAACCAATCAACCTTGCAATATTTGATGTTTATAATTGTTACTTTTTTTGCCATATTTAATTTTTATGCAAATTATGTTTGTAAAGTTACATGCATAACTTTATGGACATAATTAGATATACTGATATTGTTAAGAAAATTAAAATTGAATTATTGACATAATATTAATTGTTAATTGATTATGTGCGACACCTAAAGATTTTGGATTAATAAAAAAATTGTGTGTGGTTTATTTGATATATGAATTGTTCACATATTGATAGCTTACGCAATCCAAACTTGTTTATTTGAACGGATGTATGTGGTCCGTTTCCTTTGAAACGGGAGTTAATCAATATGTGAACAATGACCATAGAGACTTTTTGTTTTAGGGCTCACCCAATTTGTTGCGTAGATTAATTCTTTATTTCATGTTATTATTTTTGTCAAAAGGTTTTTGAAAGAAATAAATTTTAATGTGACTAAAGAATTATGTAACGGATTTTATAAAACGTGTGATTGGTAATTCATAATTAAATGCACATCCTCAGTGTATAATTCCCAAATAGGCTCACCTACATAAAGGACGATGTCTAGAAAAGTTATGCGGATGTATTTTACTCCAAATGAGGCCAGGTTTTAAGTGATGCTTTGACGTCCCCTACCCTCACATGCTTTCCTGGTCGTACCTTTTGTAGAGCTACCGAAAGGGTTTTATGATGACGATGGTACATTTGATTATGATATACACTTGGTGTATAGGAATTAGGCAATTATAGAAACACGTTTAAAAACCAGTAATAAAAACGTTTTGTTTTTAAAACACCGAAATTATGTAACGAAGTTGTATGCATGCCTCTTTGTACATATATATTTTGTCACCCATGGAATTAAGTCATATTGCTATCCATATTGCTTAGACAACTTGTACTTGCTCGTCATTCTGCGTGAGACGTGGGTGAAGGGTATCCAAGGTGGATTACCACTCATCGTGAGACGGTGGTGGACTATCTGCAGTCTTCAGTTGGACGACTTAAATCGGGTTATGCAGTGAGACTTTAAACGCCGATGGCAATAAGATGCGACGAAACATGATTAATGTCACGATCACCATTTTTGATGCTTGATCGAGCTATGACATTAAGTCCCATATTATAGGAACTGCATTGGTAAATGCAATTACTGGACGTCACTTACCTTTTGAGTATCATTTAGTTCCTAGCAGATTAACTGATGGAACGGTGATATGTCATTTGGATCCTAGACTTAACGGAAAGTAAACCATGGGTTTTACATTTCTGTTGAGAAAAATTATGTCGAAAGTACTAATGAGAACTTTCTTTCTGTTTTGTAGAAATGGCACAAAAATCCACTACCGATGAGATTTTGAATGAAACCAAAACAGCGTTAAGAAGCAATAAGCTTTCTGGACCAAACTTTAACGATTGGTATCGATCACTGAGAATTGTTCTAAGAGTGATGGAAAGACTTGATATCGTTACTACACCTATGATCGCTGAGCCAAATGCCACTGCTTCTCAAGCAGAGCGTGATCTATATAAGGCGACTTATAAGGTTCACAATGAAGTTGCTTGTCTCATGCTTAGCAGTATGACTCCTGAGTTATGTAAGCAATTCGAGAATAAATGGCCCGATCAGATGATCACTGAGCTGAGTGCATTGTATGAGAAACAAACTGGCCTTGAGCTAAATGACTTGATTCGAGATGTACATGCATGTAAACATGTATCTGGAACACCAGTGGGGACTAATGTTCTAGTCATGAAAAGCTTGTTTGATCGCTTGGATAGAATGCAATACTCATATCATGACCCTGTGGCTGTAAGCATTGTCCTCAATTCTCTTTCACCGGAGTTTGATGAGTTTACACGCAGCTATAATATGCAGGGTATGAAAAAGTCAATTAACGAACTCCATGCTATGCTAGTGGAATTCGAAAAGAGCATTTCCAAGAATAAGGTGAAAGACAACCAAATCCTTGCGATTGGTGGTGGTCAGGCCCAGAAAAAGAAGAAAAAGCAACCGTTACAAGCTAAGGGAAAAATTGCAAAGACTAATAAAAATAAGCAAGCTGTTGTTTATTCTTCCAAGCCTAAGCAAACCCCTCCATCTAAAAAGGTGCAGGTCTCTAAAGATGATGGGTGTCACCATTGTGGTCAGATTGGACACTGGAAGAGGAATTGTCCTAAGTATTTATCCGAGGTGCAAGAGAAGAAGAGAGTCGGCAATGCCGGATCTTCAGGGGTTTAGAGCAAAGAAGAAGCTGAAGAATGGATCCTTGTATGTGTACGTCGGCAACGGCATACGTGTAGCAGTGGAAGCCATTGGAAGTTATGACTTACATTTACCCTCGGGCATAATTCTTGTATTAGACAATTGTCATTATGTTCCTTCTATTGTTAGGGGAATTGTTTCAGTTTCAGTATTGAAAGATTGTGGTTTTAAGAATAAATTTACAGATTTTGGTATTTCAGTTTCGAAGAACAATGTTCATTATTTTAATAGTATTGCTATTAATGGAATTTTTGAAATTGATTTGCATGATCGTCTTTCATATACTAATAATTCAATGTATAATATAAGCACTAAACGAGCCAAGTCCAACTTGGACTCATCCTACCTATGGCATTGTCGTCTTGCACACATAGGCAAACACCGCATTGAAAGGCTTCAACGTGAAGGGCTTTTGAAATCAAGTGATGATTCATTTGATAAGTGTGAGTCTTGTGTATCGGGAAAAATGGCAAGGAAACCCTTCTCTCATGAGAATCAAAGGGCAACCGACCTACTAGGAATCATACATAGTGATGTATGTGGTCCCTTTAGGCATATGTCTAGGAAAGGAGCTTACTACTTCGTAACATTTACAGATGATTTCAGCCGTTATGGTTATGTTTATTTACTTAAACATAAACATGAGGTGTTTGAAACATTCAAAGTGTTTCAAAACGAGGTAGAAAATCAACTCGGAAAAACCATCAAGATTCTCCGATCGGATCGAGGTGGTGAATACTTAAGCCTAGAGTTTAAGGATCATTTACAAGCACGTGGAATTTTCCAACAGCTTACTCCTCCCTATACGCCACAACATAATGGTGTATCGGAAACGAGAAATCGAACCTTGCTTGACATGGTACGATCTATGATGAACCTTACAACTTTACCATTATCTTTTTGGGATTACGCCTTAGAGACTGCTGTACGCATTCTCAACATGGTTCCCACTAAGAAGGTTGATAAGACACCATATGAAATATCGCATGGGAAAGCTCCTAATCTGTCTTACTTAAAGGTCTGGGGATGTGAGGCACTCGTTAAGCGCGATACGCCTGACAAACTCGAACAAAGATCTATTAAGTGTATTTTCGTAGGATACCCAACGGAAACGATGGGTTACTACTTCTATAATCCTTCTGAAAATACTGTGAAAATTGCTCCGTATGCTGAGTTTTTTGAAACCAGGCTTATCGGTGATGGAAACAGTGGGAGGGTTGTGGAACTTGACGAGGTTCAAGAGGAAGATACATCACCTTCTACTCATACTGGCAATCAACAATTTGGGGGGGATATAATTGAACCTCAAGTCATGACTCAATCTGATCCTCAAGTTGCGATTGAGCCTCATGATATGCCTCAGTCTCAAGCTCAAATTGCTGATGTTCCAATTCGTAGGTCCGAAAGGACGGTACGTGCACCTAATAGATTGAACTTAAATGTTAATCTAGAGGAGAATGGCGTATCCGGGATTCTTGATGAACCTCGAACCTTGAAAGCTGCATTATCAGGTCCTAATGCTGAAAAATGGCTTCAAGCTGCGAATATGGAGATGCAATCCATGAAAGACAACGAAGTTTGGGATTTGGTGGATAAACCACAAAATGCTAAAACTGTCGATTGCAAATGGCTCTTTAAAATAAAGACCGACATGGATGGCAACATACACATCTATAAAACTCGTCTCGTGGCAAAAGGATTTACTCAAGTTTATGGTATAGACTATGAAGAAACCTTTTCCCTAGTGGCAGACATTAGGGCTATTAGAATTCTCTTAGCCATAGCGGCGTTCTATGACTATGAGATATGGCAAATGGATGTCAAGACAGCCTTCCTGAATGGTTATCTAGACGAAGACGTCTATATGAATCAGCCAGAAGGTTTTATTGATCCATTACATCCCAACAAAGTGTGCAAGCTTAAAAAATCCATTTATGGACTTAAGCAAGCGTCACAGAGTTGGAATAAAAGATTTGATGAAGAAATCAAAAAGTTTGGTTTCGTTCAGAATCTTGATGAACCATGTGTATATCAAAAAGCCAGTGGGAGTAATGTTACTTTCCTAGTCTTATATGTAGATGACATATTGCTAATGGGAAACAACATTTCAATGCTTGAAGATGTAAAATCTTATCTTGGAAAATGTTTTGCCATGAAAGACTTGGGAGAGGCAACATTTATTTTGGGAATCAAGATCTCGAGAGATAGATCTAAGCGGTTGATAGAGTTAAGTCAGAATGCTTACATTGATAAAATACTGAAGCGTTTTAGTATGGAAAATTCTAAGCGTGAGTATTTACCAATGCAAGATGGACTTAAACTTAGCATCAAGGATTGTGCTTCTACACCTCAAGAGGTGGAACGTATGCAAAGGATACCTTATGCTTCGGCAATAAGGTCTATTATGTATGCGGTTAGATGCACAAGACCTGATGTTGCTTTTGCTCAAAACGTTGTTAGCAGGTTTCAACAGAATCCAGGTGAAAGACACTGGATTGCTGTAAAGAACATACTGAAGTACCTTAGGGCTACTAAAGATATGGTTCTAGTGTATGGTGGAAATCCTGAGGCTGAACTAAAAGTCACTGGTTATTGTGATGCCGGATTTCAAACTGACCATGATGACACCAAATCTCAAACTGGATATGTGTTCACCATGAATGGAGGAGCAGTAGTTTGGAAAAGCAAGAAGCAATCCACTACAACCATGTCTGCGACAGAATCAGAGTACATAGCAGCTGCTGAAGCTGCAATAGAAGCTGTTTGGATCCGGAAATTGACTTGGTGTTGTTCCCACAACCAAGTCTCCTATGGATATGTATTGTGACAACACTGGTGCAATTATCATAGCCAACGAACCTGGTGTTTAGAAAGGAGCTAGACACTTTCAGAGGAAATTTCACTATGTTCGTGAGCAAGTCAATCAAGGTGAAATTCAAGTACTCAAAGTTCACATGGATGATAACTTAGCAGATCCCTTTACGAAGGCTCTGCCAAAGACGAAGCTAACTCACTTAATTGAGGGCATAGGACTTCGTTTATCTAGTAATCACATGTAAATCCGTGAATTTAGTATTTGGATATATGGATGTAATAAACAATTTTATTTATTAATGAAATTTTTATTGTGAAATTTTATTTACATAAATCCTATTTTTAATGTTTTATCCTTGAATAATGTTGTGTAATATTATTCTAAATATCCGTTGTCGGTCAATTATATGGGAATATGATTGAATTAAGACAATATCTGAGTGTTTAGTCAGCTTGGCTCACTAACTCACATAATATTCATTCTGATGCATATTGGGTTATCCCACATGAATTATTACTTATGGATCCTTGTCATTAAGTATAATTCATAAAGTTTGTTGTCCTTAGACTTGAGATGCAAGTTGCTACTCATGTATGTAGTGCATTATTTGATCATAGTCAATACTACTCCTGGATAAGGGTGGCAAAAAGGCTATTTTTGGTAATGTTGCGAAATACGATGACTACCAGTTGTATTCAATAAAGGATTTGTTCCTTCACTGGAAAAATGAAGTTAGATACTTACTGAGCCACTCATGAATACTTAAGATGTTTGTCTGGCCAGACCCTAATAAGTCTATAACTGTCTCGACTGTATTTGGTAATCTTAAGTGATTCGCGAAATGAGAAACAAGAAGTTAAAATGGAATGACTTTGATCCATCTCCAAGTTTTAACTAGAGTATCTGTAACAAAAGGATATGAACTGAACATAGACTCACAGTGACTTTGGTGAAACTTCACTCGTGCATTTATGGGAGCATTGATATGTTGCTAGACATTAATCGATGTTATCATATTTGTTTGAAAATTATTCAAAAGTGGGAGCTGTTGGTATTTGAATGATTTTATTAAATATGTGTCCGTAAATGTGTGAGCCTTTGGGAACGCACACATCGACATTGAGATATTGCTTATTTGCCTAAAGTTATTAATTATTAAAGTTAAGAGTTAAAATTAATAATTAATTAACTAGAGGGATTAATGTGAAAATATTAAACTTGGGGACCAAGTTTTATCAATCTATAAATACACTCTTATAGATTAGGGTTAGGGTTAATCCTAATATTAATCCCTAATTAAAAAGTCACAAAATCGTCTCTCTCTCTTTCCTTGGTTTTACGTCAAAACAAAAGATCAAAAAAGGTGTTGGTTGCTTTTGTTTTATACGGCAAGCAAGGAGACAAAACAAAGGTTGTGTGGTATTGTAATTGGGCAAGTACTAGCATACGAGCATATTGATAAAGACGGTGTCGTGTACGTGATCAAAG
The DNA here is from genome assembly GCA_949592205.1 of Helichrysum umbraculigerum. NCBI lineage: Eukaryota > Viridiplantae > Streptophyta > Magnoliopsida > Asterales > Asteraceae > Helichrysum > Helichrysum umbraculigerum. The sequence continues at coordinate 338,909,303 of CATIUR010000001.1, forward strand.
AAAGATCTTACACTTAGATCTAAAGGCTTTCTTGCAAACAATTCAAGGCAATAAGGTATAACTTAATCCGATTTAATTATTCCTATGTGATCCTGTTTTCTGCTGCATGTATTGTTTGACAATTTGATCTGAGTTGTTTACCTATACACATCTCATATCCTCCTTTCCAAAATAAACTCCATCTACAAAAAATATAATATTGAAATCATACAAAGGTACTTTACCACCATAATCCAGCATTTCGACTAACACGTTTTTAAAAAAATTGATCAACAAAGTCCAGTGTTAGTGTAATTATTTGTAACATTAATTTGTGTACAAGTAGATTCTTATTTTCCAAAATCAGTTGTTGGAGTATATTAATAGTTTGTAGTTTTGTACTCATAGCAACTAATGATAATAGAAAAATAATTTAATCTCCTTCATAATCTTCCTGATGCCGTAAATTTGCACCATGTGTTATGCACTTCGGATTGCTTGGTTGGGAACTTATGAGATGTGAGGAATGATGGTAAACATACCGAAAAATATGCTTGGATCAATCATATCTTAGCTTAGGCGATAGTGGTTAAACGAAGTAATGCATTGTTAAAAACATGCTACTTTATTAAACAGAGCCATATCTCAGTTTTCGGAGGCCCTAGGTAAAATAACGTCAATCGCCAAATGAGGCTCTAGGCAAAAGAACGTTAATCGTCTAAATGAGGCCCTATAATAGAAAGCTAAACTTATATTTTACATATTATAGCATAAAAATTAACTCAAGTTTTTTTATGACCCAATTATATTAGACATAATCATGTTCATTCTTTTCTTTTCTTATTACATAATTAACAATCACACCATTTATCAAAAATATACATAGTATATACATAAATATACACACATTTTTGAGGCCATTAGAAATCGGAGGCCCTGGACGGTCGACCATCTCGCCTACCTTCGAAGACGGCTCCATTATTAAATAACATGCATATAACAATGCATACATATTAGATAGTTTAATGTAGCATAAATATATTTATATCTACTAATGTAAACTGTGAAAATGTTAAATCACTTAATTAGTAATTTAAATAATTTTTTCTGGAGTCAATTACGTTCCCAGTCCATGTGGTATACACGTTATTTCACTCCCAGTCCCTGGGTCATTTTTTTTGTGGTCCCAGTCCCTCGACCCGGATTTATGTTTCATTCTCGGTCCCTGACCCTTACGCCGGTTAATTTTACCCGTTAAGTCAGTCAAGGTACGTGGCATAAGAGGGCGAAAATGACTTTTTCGTCTATTGTGAATCTTTTTTTTTTTTTCAGTCTTTGAACATCCATCTATCTTTTCAAGCCCTTGATAAGTCCTTTTTGTCCTTTTGTACCGCGCAAGTTGGATGACTTAACGAGAAAAATCAACCGACGTTAGGGTTAGGGACCGGGAGTGAAACATAAACCCGGGTCGATGGACTAGACCGCAAAAAAATGACCCACGGACTGAGAGTGAAATAACGTACATACCACAAGGACTGGCAACGTAGTTTACTCTTTTTTCTAACATAAAACAAAGGGAGGTGATAAATACAACATTTTTTTTATTCATACACCAATTATATGCTTCACAATGTTTGTCTGCGAGCTTTAATAATTGTAAAGTTTGTTGTATGGAGTGATTTGTTTGTTGTATATATCAACTCTCTAAAACAAAAATGTATTGTGTGTATTCTCACAATTTAGAAGGTGTTTGAGGGGGTTATTTTCCAAGCTTATTTGCTCAAGTGCTTATTTGTAAAAAATAAACTCAAATTTTAGTGTTTGAGGAAACTTATTTCTTGAGCTTATTTGTGAGCAGAATTTAGAAACTTGAAAACAAGTTACGAAAGTTTGAGCTTATTTACTTATAAGCAATAAGAAATACTATTGTTGTTAAAGCAATAAGAAATTAGCAATAAGAAATACTATTGTTATTAAAATCATGGAGATATTCGTTCGAGACTATTAAGAGACCGAACTTCATACTATTGTTGAATGTCGTGATGCTTAATATTCATATCATAGATTAGTGTTTTTAATAGATCTAGCTTCATCTACGCAATAACGGAAATACTAAAGAAGTGTTTCGATCGATGTGCCTCAATTAACTCTCAACCTGTATTTGGGAATTGGGATCACTTGGAGATATTTAGGCTATGTTTGGCACGCACGTTTTGAGAGCTTATGGGAGCTTGTAGCTTGTAGCTTGTAGCTTATGATTTTCATAAGCTCTGTTTGGCTGAGTAGCTTATAAGTAGCTTATGGTTTTCATAAGCTCCAAAACCATAAGCTACTTGAAGTAGCTTATGGAAGTAGCTTGTAGCTTATGGAAAATGAAATTACATAAATACCCTCCATGTAATTATATATCATCTTTTAAAATTAATATATTTGTCCTTTTATGTCATTTTACATTCATAAGCTACAAGCTCCAGCTACTCTACCAAACACAAATATTACCAAAAGCTACCAGCTACCAGCTCCAGCCACAAGCTACTAGCTCCAGCTACCAGCTACAAGTTACCAGCTCCAGCTACAAGCTCCAACTACCAGCTAGTTTTGCCAAACATACCCATAATCACTTTTTAACACGATAAAACTAAGACGTGATACCCTTGGAGATCATATATCAAGCTTTTCGCTAGATTTCGACCAATTTGAACAATGTATGCAATTTTGAAGTGGAGTAAGTGAACTTTGTAATCCAAACTTGGTGGAACTTTTTTTATCTTTCACCAGCTCATACGAGTTAACTCATACGATAACATTCAAAAGAATCTCAAATTCTACATTCCATTCCATTACTTTATATCTCTTTACTAATTATTAATGGTATCAAACTATCAATGTGGCTCAAATAAAGACACACATGACAGCAATTACTTACCCCAAACATGATCTAAAATTTAATGGTGGTAGAAATTAAACAAAAGTAAAGCTGCAGGCCACACTTATTACCACCATTCAAATTTTACAGGTGAGCTCATTTACTACTCTCCAACCACCGCTCACTTCCTTTGCCTTAATTTACACCTCCGGCCTGTCCCCTTTCTTTTGAATCCCCATTCCACTTATTTCTTTTTTCACACAAGTGACACAGAAAAACTTACAAACTCATAAGATTATGGGAAACAATGGGAGATCAATCATGATGATTAATAAAGCTTAAAGCATCGGGCACACAGAAGTTTTTGATATATATACTCCGTAAAATGAATGATGTGTACAGTATTATTTTTTAGAAAATTTTCGTATCTCTTCTTCTTCCAAGGATCTCATCAATTGTACATGGCTAGAGGTCAGTTACAACAACAGGATTTTAACACATGTCGTATTATGTAGTAATAAACAACTAAAAAACCAGTTAATTTATTTTTTTCCGACAGTGTGCCGGTTTTATCAGGTAGCCTCATACAAATAATAGGTACGTTTATCATAAAACTAAATCTCATGACCGGCAATGAAAAGTGGTGCTGAAAGTTCTAGATAGTGTGAAGGAAGAGCGGCGGCGGTGGTGGTTGCAATAGTCAAGGAGCGACGTTGGGTTTTTGCAGGTGGCCGGAGATGGAGTGTTCCGGCGTTGGTTGAAAATGGCGCACCAGATCCAGAAACGGGGCAGATCTGAAAAACGAAGCTGTTCTACGTAACAATCTTCATCATCCAAGGTTCGTAATAATTTACGATTTAAACGTCCAATCATGGTTGTGACAAGTTGTTGCTAATAATGTGATTTAAGAAATATTTGTAGTTTGTGAATTTGTATATGAAAGTTTGAATCTTGATCTTATAAATGGAGAAAGAGGAACAAGATCCAAAATTTGCCTGATATATAAGTATATTATATAACGATCTTGCTTTTTAATAACTGATGAATATAAAATTGGGGCTTTGGGTAGTAAGAAAGGGTTAATAAAACAAATAAAAAATGGATTAAAAAAATATATTAAGGGTTGATAAAAAAACAAAAAAATATATTAAGGGAATTAGAGCACCCTTAATATGAACTCACGCGGATGAAGGACGTGCGATGAAAAAGAATCCGGGTCAAACCTGACTCGGGACGGGTCACAGGGACTGTCAATGTAATTTACTCTTAGTCTACATTCCTGATGGAGCAAACTCCCAGCCATTAAAACTCAACTACCCCCACATTACTACACACCCAGCACATGGATGAACCTAGCTTGAAATGAAAATCTTCATACCAATAACAGCTACTTTCAGCACAAACCCTTTTATTAGTTTTGATAAATTAAGAAGATGAATGTATGGATTCAAGAGTAGAGATAACAAATCAGTTTAGTTATTATGGAGTATCATTTAACCCTATCAGCGTTTTGTCTTGCAGTTTTTTTCACTCAAATATGATTATCAACCTAGAATCATGATTTATTTGGCATTAGAATGCTATTATGGTTATCAGTTTCATTTTGATTAATAGTTTTCTGCTAATTTCGTGTAAGTTGTGATGCGTGTTTCACCACCGGGTTTCTTCATCTTCTCATTTTTTTTTCTTTCTTATTAAAAGAGGTTAGTGTATGTAAGCTGGACATCTCGCTACACTTTGTTATTATCGTGGGTATGTATTATTTCAATTCCGATTTCAATCCATTTTTTTTCCTCATCTTTTTTGGAATGCTACATAGAATGATATGAAGATTGATGTTGCAGAGTGAGGCTACATTTGGATTGTGATTTTAGGATTAATAATTTTAACTCGTGAGATTTATATGTTTACTGTTTTGTTGTTATTTTCATTTCCTACATGATTTTTATTCTTTGATATACATGATTATAAATTGCAATTGAGTGTTGTACTAAGATTTGGTGTTGCAATTTAGTAATATGCTTTTCTAATTCTGCAGTTGCTAGAAAATTTACTGAAAATGACAATATAATTTTTTCAGTCCATTCTTAGGTAGGCTTGTAAACACTTGAAGATATGCTTTAAGTAGTGAGTAAACATGCTAGAGGAAGGATTGTGTGAGGTTTTTTATTGGAAAATGTATGGTGTTGCTGCATCAAATGCTTTTGAACTCGGCATAAAGCTATCACATTGCATTAAGGCTTTCTTGGTAGTATAGTGAGCTACGTGGCTTGATTATGTTCCGTTTTATTATTTATTTTATTTTATTTATTTCTCATTATATATTTGTTAGCACCAAGACCAACTATCTCAACATTTAGCTCATTTGTACGTGTATTGTAATAGACTGTAGTTTATCCCCTATGTAAACTAGAATTAGTTTCCTTTATACAGCTCTAAGGTGTTAGCCTCATATATCTAAAAATATAAAATGCCCATGTGGCAATTTCGACTCATTTACATATCAAAGAGTTCTGTAATGGTTTATAATGAAGTTTGATTTGACAGAGAGCTATGATTGTGGACTTTGGTGATACTACTATGATTGTGGACTTGCAGATGATCTCATGCCAACTCTAAGCCCCAAGTAAGAGTTATGTAAAGGTTTATAATTGTTGCGTGATCCGGTGCATTTTTCCAATATTTGTCAAACTTATTGCAATTATCTTCTATTATCCCTTACCTTGTTCAAAATAGTTAACATGATGAAGTTAGCAGAACTGTATAAACTCAAGGAGGTCCACTGATCACGTGTCAGGTTTGACCTTACCTAATTCACGAAAGTCTTTAATAGACTTCTTACATAATAATTTGGTAGTTGTGTATATAGGTGGAAATTTGGTAGTTGTGTATTTAAGTAGAAAACGAGTACAAGCTATTTCAATTAGGCATCGTGCCCCGTAAAACCTTACTCTAAATCAAGATGGGTTGCCTTAAGAGCCGATTGTCTTAGAATGTGTCTTGTGGATGGGCAATTTCTTGAAGCTTTCTGAGCATGCACATGCATACCTTGAAATCATGATTTAGGGGAGGATTTTTCCATTTTGAGATCTCAAGTGCTTCTCTTTTGTGTCCGGATGAAGTAAGCTACCATCGGTTCTTAAGGAAGGTTTGGTAAGTATTAGTTGGACATTAGATAGAGATGTAAATGTAAATAGTTACTTCTGAATCAAATTAATAACATAACATTCCAACATACCCTTAGGTAAAATAATGTGATTTTAATAAATAACCATGGAGTACTTCTATTCTTGAGCCATATCACTCTATAAAATCACACAACTCTTCAATCTCCATTCTCTATCATGACACTTTAAAATCTTCAATCTTTATCATCTCCAACCTTCATTCTCTATCATCTTCAATATTCATTCTGTTACATCACACACTTTTTTAGTTAAATCACACAACCTTCATTATCTATCATTTTCAACTTTCAAAAGCCATATCATTATATAAAGTCACACTTAATTTTCTATCTTCTTTCACTTGTTTCTCCCCTAAAACAATGAAGATTCCAATATGGCATAAACGAGCACAAGCATTGCGCGAACTACTTGGTTTTATCGCTTCCAACGAAGAAGACAAAGAGATTGAATATAAGTAGTTTTTGAATCAAGCTACTCAAACTCTAGAAGGTTTGAAACTGGTGAAAAAGAAAAAGGAAAAAGGAAATTCAGATCTTCAACAGTATTTGTGCCCTATATCTAAACAATTGATGAATGATCATGTATTCGTCTCTTCGAGACATGTAATTTCTCACATCCTGTTACTTATTATTATTATTGTTGATTTACATTTCTCTTGTGCCCATGTTTGTTTTTTGACGATTTACAACTTTTGAAAAGAATTATGTCAAAGGAATACCAGATATGTCCCAAAAGTATTAATTCGATTCAAACGAACGAATTAACACCAAATTCGGTTATTAAGTATCTTATCGCCGATTATAAGAATTTCACTGTGATCAGATTCTGACCCCTAAAATTCGCAACCGAAAAAAGGTAATTGAGAAGGCCATTCTTCAAATCTTGCTTAATATATCAAAAAGTTTTAGCTCATCATTCACCACCCTCTCTAACAAAAAGGATGATGCCTCCACGTTAGGTCAACTATTCAAGACGGTCTAATTTGTAGGTGCATATTGGCTAACGATCGTTAGATCATGACGAATATGATAACCTTACTAGAGAAAATGGATCATTCGTCTGAATTCAACACCTATTTGAAGAAGATTTGATCACAACCATTTACAACATTTCGTTAGAGGCAGAGAGCAGTGTATGCGTCATAGATACACCAATTCATATTTCACAACTAATAGCACGTCTTTCCTCCATGTATACCATTACCCAAACCAATGCCGCTCGTTATCTTTTACTGAAGAGAATGTCTATTTGATTTTTAATGTCGATATGATGGAACGGATACTTAAGCTTTTGCAACCAGATAGGAGATGAATACCTTATGAACGAGGTTGTTTGGGTGATCTTCAATTTGTTATGCCCCGAGGTAAACACACAAAAGTTTGTCCAAATTCCAAAACAATATGGTTAAATTGCTTTTATACAAATTTCAAAACACTGTTTATGTGGAGTGCCTATTACTCGCTCTTGAAATGCTTTTAGGAAGGGAAAATGCAGTTGTGGAACTATGTGAACATAGCAAATTCATGTGTTGTTGATCTATCTGATTAAGGAAATCGATAGTGATACTATCATAGTATCATGCAGTGGGTATGAAATGTATTGATAGGAGTTGTCAATTTTCCGTAGCAAATGTGAGTGAAAAACAGGTGTTCGTTCATGTAGTGAATGGGATGCAAGAACATAACGAGTTTCAAAGAGTTGTAAAGGAGATTGTTTTGGGTTATTACGTGGTCAGTGACAGTTAATGACATTTAAACACATATAACTCCTTATAACATTTGTAGTTAATTGAGTCATTTAGTATATATAGCTTGAGAATCATGGTTAATATTTTCGTAGGCCCCCCAATATAATTCATGAATTTTGTTTGAAAATTTTGTACCAAATTCAAAATAACATGTGAAACTATGATTGGGCGGATTATTTTGAAAAATTAGTACAGATTTTTCAAACTAATTTCTTGCATTGCTTTAGAGGACGGCGAAATTTTTAACCTTGATTTTCATGCTATATATACTAAAAACGTCTCTATTGACTAAAAATGTTACAAGGGGTGATAGTATGTGTATGGATGTCGTTGACTATAACTGATTGCGTGATAACCAAATCAATGTCCTTTACAACTCTTTGAAACTCGTTTTATTCCTATATCTGCTTCACAATATGAATGAACACCTATTTTTCCTTACATTTTCTACGGAAAATTGATAAATCCTATCAATACGACAATACATTTCATACATCACTCCATGATAGTATCACCATCGCTATTCTTAATCAGATGGATCAACAACATTATGAAGTTTCTTTGTTCACACAGTTCCGCATCTTCCCTTCCTGAAAATATTTCAAGAGCGGGTAATAACCACTCCACATAAACCCTATTTTGAAATTTGCGTAAATGCACCTCTAACCATATTCTTTTGGACAAACTTTCGTGTGTTTACCTTGGGGCGTAACAAATTGAAGAAAAACAACCTCGTTCATGAGAGATTCATCTCCTTCTAGTTGCATAAGCTTACGAATTTGTTTCATCATACCGACATTAAAAATCAAGCGGGCACTCTTTTCACGAGAAGATAATGAGCGAATGGCTTACCATGACATTGGTTTGGGTAATGATATACATGGAGGAAACACCTGCTATTAGTTTTGAAATAAGATTTGGTGTTTGTGTGACGCGTACCCTGCTCTTTGCCTCTAATGAAATATTTCAAATGGTTGTGATCAAATCTTCTTCAAATTGTACGTCAAATTCAGAGCATTGGTCCATTTTCTTTAAAGGGGTAGTATTCGTCATGATCTTATATGCTCCTACAAAGTAGACTGTCCCTGGATAGTTGACGTAACATGGAGGCATCATCCTTTTGGTTAAAGAGTGGTGAATGATGGGTTTAAACTTTGTGATGTATTAAACAAGATCTTAAGAATGGCCTGCTCAGTTACCTTTTCTCGGTCACGCATTTTAGGGGTCAGAATCTGATCACCGTGAACGTTCTTTCGATCGGCGATAAGATACTTAATAACTAAATTGGTGTTGAGTCGTTGTTTTGAGTTGAACTCATACTCTTCGGATATATTTGGATCCAAGCATCTTGTATTCCTTTGATGTTGTTCTTTTCGAAAGTATGTAAACCATCAAAAAGCAAACATAAGCATTAGAGAAATGTAGAATAATAATCATAAGTAAGGGATGTGAGAAATTCTCCTCCACGTTCCTCCTTTCTTTGACCAAAAACACAAAAGAGGGTCACATGGCATGGAGAGACGAAGACATGATCATTCATCAATTGTTTAGATATAGGGCAAATAAAATGTTGGGAAATATAAATTTCTTTTTTGCTTTTCACCGATTTCAAACTTCTAGAGTGTGAGTAGCTTGATTCAAAAACTGCATATATTTATTCCCTTTCTTTTCTTCATAAGATGATTCAGCATCGATTGAACCAACTAGTTCGCGTAATGCTTGTGCTCGTTTATGCCGTGTTGATTTCGTCATTGTTTTAGTGGAGAAAAAATTAAGCATTATATGGCTTTTGAAGGTTATAAATGATAGATGATGAAGGTTGTGTGATCTAACTACAAAAGTGTGATGATAGAGAATGAAGGTTAAAGATGATAGAAAATGAATAGAGAATGAAGGTTGAAGGTTGAAGATAATAGAAAAAGTAAATTGAAGGTAAAATGGTAAAGTTAGTATGCTACTTTTAAAACTGGACATTTATTTGGGACAAACTAAAATGGAAATGTGAACATTTATTTTGGGATGAAGGGAGTATAAAATTCTATTCGGTACTTGTTTAGTTGCATCTGCACACAATACTTGTTCTTTAGATAAATACAAAGACTTGATCATGTGGTATATATGTAGGAGTTTCTTGTTTTTGAGTTGATGTGCATCATCTAGTCGATACTTGTACCATAACCGTTGACGGTTAAACTATGTATAAACATTGACGTGAGATATGAAGTTTTGATAAAGGATGAACTTAACAGGCATTTAGTTTGTATCTTCATAGCTTGTTTGGATATATAAGTGAATAGAGGATAGTAGAGAACCAGATGATATCTGATTACTTAACTCTTTATGACTAGCTTCAGCCAGATTACAATACAAGAGCCTTCCAGCTGAACTGTACTAGCCACGTAACCTAATTATATAATTCACTTTACTTACTAAAATGCAATTGTTCATCATTTTTCTGTGAAAATGGGCACAACCCTTGTGTTCAACGCAAGTTCTTAAGATTGTAGATGTAACAACAGTGATTGAGGAGATTGCCCAGCAACGTAAGATTGTAGAAACTTTAAACAGAACAAGATAAGGAAACCTGTGTGAAGCATTTTTACATGGGAGTTAAGCATTAAAAAAACTTCTGCTCAGCACATGTAAGTATTGGTGTGTTTCTATCAAGATCTTCTGGTTTTTACCATTATGTAGAGAAAATGTTAATAATTAATTTTTGTGAAGATGTAAGTTCAATTTTTGTGAAGATCTCTTTTAATATCATTCCAGTGTCTCATTTTCACCAACTAGTTATTGATTTTTTGAACTCACCCAAGAAGGCTAGTAAGATTGTTGTTTCTTTGTCAGTAAAGTAAGTATAACATCTATGCAGCCTCTTTCGCCTTGGCTGACATGGATGACACGTCAACATCCTAGTACTCTGTTTGTTAATTGTTATACATCTAACAAACCAATTCAATAAATAAACCCCTGTGCTGTTTAATTAGCGTACGTCACTACGTCTTCCACACTGCATTCTCTTGTAATACTTTGCACACAACATATATCACTATACATACTTGCAATTAATGCTGTAAATAGTATCTATATAAAAGAAATATATAATCCTACAGTCCCGATCAATCAGACCATGGAAAGAATAATGTGTAGTTCAATAAGACTAACCTTCTATGTACCTTATCATAAGATGCGTCGGATGCAGGATGTTATAAGCCTACAACTGAGAGAGCAACAAATTTCCTTTTCTTTTCTAAACTTTTTAAGAGGCAAAATTATTAATAATGTCTCTTATACCCTTACAAAAAGTATTTTGTTTATATAATTTGAATTTTTCGGAGGTAATTACTCAATTTCCTATTGTAGATCCATCTCTGGTTATAGATTGGGTATATGGAGCCTAAAAAGATTATGTGAAATAATATGCGGAATATATTGCTTCCACAATCACACAACACACTCGAATAAACACAAGAACACAAGAAGATTTATCAAACGTTTACACTCTTATTACGATGAACAAGTTACAATGAATGAATGGGATGAGATTTACAATGGACTAAGCACCTCTATTTATAGAGTTAAATTTCCAGCTCTATGCTTGCTAACCAAGCAATTCAAGTTCTAATCCATATCCAATTACTAAGTTACACATAAACCCTTTAACTAATAAATTTTTGCTAATACACTTAACAATCTCCACCTTATTAGTAAAACCCGGCAACTTAGACAACCCTGATATTCAGCATCTTCATACAATGCTCGAACTTGGATCCCGGCACCACCTTAGTCAAATAATCAGCAGCATTATCTTCCGTACCAACTTTTCTCACTTCCACTTCCTTAGACTCTATGATCTCTCTAATGAAATGTAGTCTCACGTTGATATGCTTCGTCCTCTCATGAAACACTTGGTTCTTCGAGAGTTGAATTGCTCCTTGATTATCACAATTCACTGCTACTGATCTCAGCTTCACCCCCAACTCCGTAAGGAATCCCTTCAACCATATGCTCTCCTTTATGGCCTCAGTAAGCGCCACATACTCGGCTTCCGTTGTAGACAACGCCACTATATGCTGTAGTGTGGCTCTCCAGCTCACCACACACCCTTGAACCATAAACACGTACCAGGTTATAGACTTCCCTTTATCAAAGTCCTTTGCATAATCCGCATCCACATAACCAGTAACATCAACGTGTTCCCCTTGACTTGCACGATATACTAACCCCACATCAGTAGTTCCCTTTAGGTATCTCAATATCCATTTCACTGCCTCCCAGTGATTCTTACCTGGATTCGCCAAATACCTGCTCACAATACTGACTGCATAAGCTATGTCAGGTCTTGTGCATACCATCAAGTACATCAAGCTCCCTACAGCATTCGCATACGGTACCGTACTCATTCTTTCCACATCACCCTCATTAACCGGGCAATCTCTCAATGACAACTTAAAGTGTGGCTCTAAAGGTGTCATAACTGGCTTACCATCAGCAATCCTAAAGTTATTCAAAACTTTGGATACATATCCCCGTTGTGACAACTTTAAGGTCCTACTTTCCCTATCCCTGATGATTTCCATATCCAAGATTTTCCTTGCATCTCCAAGTTCTTTCATATCAAACTCCACCTTCAGCAACCTCTTGGTATTCTCAATCTCAGACTTATCTCGGCATGCAACCAACATATCATCTACATACAAAAGTAGATATATGCACTCCCCTGGTTCAATTTCCTTGTAGTATACACAGTTATCATAACTGCTTCTACAAAACCCATTGCTCACCATAAACACATCGAACCTCTTGTACCACTGCCTTGGGGGCTGCTTAAGACCATATAGGGATTTCTTCAGCAAACACACTTTATTCTCATTTGCTTCTTCTTCAAAACCAGGAGGTTGTCTCATATAAATAGTCTCGTCAAGATTACCATGTAAAAACGCTGTCTTTACATCCAGCTGCTCCAACTCATAATCTTTGCAGGCTGTTAATGAAAGTATAACCCTGATAGAACTATGTCGAACTACAGGAGAAAATACCTCATTATAGTCGATTCCTGCTCTCTGAGTAAACCCCTGAGCTACCAACCTTACCTTATACCTTGGTTTTTGAACACCTTCAATCCCCTCTTTGATCTTATATAGCCATTTACAACCCACCAACTTTTGTCCAGGTGGCGGCTCCACCAGCTCCCAAGTCTTATTCTCATATAAAGAATTCATCTCCTCTTCCATAGCTTTTATCCACTTGTCTTTATCAACTGAAGTGACTGCATCATGGAATGTTAAGGGCTCATGTGTATCATGCTCTTCTGCAGCAGCAAATGCATAAGCAACAATGTTACTTTGATCTGTGAACCTTGCAGGTTGAACAATCTCTCTTCGTGGTCGATCCTTAGCAATACTGTAATCACCCTCACTAGCCTGACCCGGATCCTGTAGTTCGTGATTATCTGGAATTTCGACTACATCATCATTACCCCCATGAATCTCAACTTCACTCTCAGTAACCTTATGATTGTCGCCATCCAGCTCCACCTCAATTTGAACCCTATCTGGAGTATTACATGCAACTTTTTCCTTTAAGGTATCCTTATACATCATACCTTCATTAAAGACTACATCCCTGCTGATTACTACCTTTGGCTTCACATCCTCACACCTCCAGAGACGATAACCCTGATGTGCTAAATCTAGTCTTAAAATTTTATCGTTGTAAATGAACAAGAAAGTACCGTGCTAGACCAAAACACAACCGGGCAGTGGACCCTATCGTATAGTAGTATAGTTGGGTAAGTTCGGGTTCGAACACAGGGAATGTGAGATTAAGAATTATATTCAAGTGCAAGTAATTTATACAAGAAAGTAAATGTGGGGGTTTTGTGACCGAGTTGTCACGTTGCTTAAAAACTACTTTTAAACTAACACTAGGCAATAGTGGACTCAGGAAGAGTCAAAGTGATTTGTAGTAACTTTCGGATATTAAAAACAATAATTTCTTGGATTATGTCACTAGTGATTTCGGGGTGCAAGGTTATAACCAGTTTATATTATGCAAAAGTGAATTTTCATTTAACATAGGATTAACGTTCGCCATCTCCTGATGATTCAACTTCAATTTACAAACCCATGATTTAATCTAGTAACGGACGTTCGCCATGGTTACCGTCTTGCACATTTGAGCTCTAATTATCCCAACCCAATCCAAAACTACGTTCGCAATGTTTGTTCAATCATTTATAGACAAATAATTGATAGTAAATTACCAATGAAAAACGTTCACTATATTCACTAGTCATTTACCAAATAAGCAAAGAAACTATTTTAAGCTCAATTACGCAAAGGGTCACGATTAAACATAAAGTTCAAGTTTCACAAGTTTATAATTCATCCAAAATGAAAGACGTTCGCCATATTCATCAACTCATACATTTTTAGCTCAATTGTGTTACTTGTACCAATTTTCGCATCCGCAAACAAAGGTTCATTTGTATATCGACATACAAACAAAAATAATTTCAACTAACAACAAACATTCGCTATAATTGCTAGTTAGAACTACCAACAAATTCCATAAATTATTTGAGCTAAAAACATATAAATTCATGGAGGAATTCTAAACTCAAGCATAATCAAACACTAAAATATAACACCCCTAATCACTAGTTAATTCATCCAAGCAAGTAAATAAAACTAGCCACTAACAATCATACTCAAACTATCACAAATAATAAGTGAAATCAAAGGAAACATAATTATATCGAATAAAAATGCAAACCGAGTGATTACAATGTTTGGATGATGATTCCTCGTGACCGGATGATTTAATATGATGGAAGATCTTCAAGATGGTGAAAAACAACTCAAAAACACTAAAAAATCGCCCATGGGGGCTGCTAGGTCGGAGGTGTAAAAGTTAGGTGAGAGATATGAGGAAGAAAAGGTGTTTAAAAGGTCAAAAAGTGCTCTGCCGACACTAGAACCCGGCTGCTAAACACCCCTACCCGGCTGCTCCTCTAGGCTTAAAATGAAGGATTTTTTCTGTTACCGATTTTTGAAAAGAACCCGGCTGCTTCCCTATAGAACCCGGCTGCTTCTCCTACTTTTCAGCAGACCATATTTTTCAGATTTGTAGATCTCTGAAATACGAACGTTTGGCCGCCTGAATCACCTCAATCCGAGTTCGTATGAGGGAGATATGGCCAAAACGGTACATCATAGCCAAATCTGAAAACTCTTTCATCTTTTCATCTTTTCTTCCTCAATCTTTAACCTTAACACACGAGATCAATTTCAAACTAAATAAGTACCAAAAGTTCATGAAATTGACTAGAAACAAGAACAAAAAAGATGATATCGCGAGAGATAAACATATACTAATCGAGCGATATCAAATATCCCCACACTTGAACTTTGCTTGTCCTCAAGCAAACTCTCATTTAACATTCCAAAACAACTCCTCTTGCATTTAGAAATGATTGTTAGGCTTATCAAAACAATACTAACATCAACCATCAAAGTAATCATGCTAGCAACATTATAAAATTAGCAAAAACCTGAGATGATATAATTGTCAAGCCCGAATGCACGACCTAGCACCTCACAATAGGATAAGTGTTTAATCACTCACTCTCAACCTATAGAACTACAGGGTAACGATATAAATGATGTAACACTCAATCAAGCCAAGTCGTGATGCATGTTACCATAGGCTTGCAAAAGGATCAAATCTCCACCGTCTTGGCGTGAGCACCAAGTGAGATCTCGGAAGAGGTATTCTAAACATGTGTTGTAACAAATGTAGGCTAATATGAATTGGGTAAGATAGACACAAAAATTGGTGAAAAATGGTGGTCAAGACCCGTGAAAAAGTAAGAAAATGTTACCTAATGGTTTCATGATGTGACAGTAATAAAACTTAGGATTCCCATGCCAACTCAATTCAAATTATTCCTTGTTCTCACTTACAACTTATATTCAATAATCGCACACAAATAACTCAAATTGATTTACACAATTGATTGGAATAATTGCATTCTATGACTTTCTATGAACCCTGTGTAACGAACTTTCGGACCAACCATCCTAGACCGGATAAAGGCCTTAAGTGGCTAGGCGTAAAACACCCCTCGGGAACTACTTGTTCAGGAATTCAAAGGCCATTTAGTTGACTACAATCATCCAATCTTAAACATTGAACTCAATTGTTAACTTCCAATAACTCAATTGCTTTCAATTTCAACCATTTAACTTTGCCAACTTAAACAATTTCCATTTATTACAACTCAATTATAGAATTTAACACTAGAATCCCACTTTAAAATGCTTTAAGTCACATTTAGATAAAACTCATTCAAAAATTTTCAACTAGGCAACATCTTAGAAAAGTAATGATTCGGGAATTGACTACTCAAAAATAAGGCTAACATTTTCAGTGGAGTGAATGTGGAAGTTTTCTAAGGGTTTCTTAGCACTAAAAATAAGTGATAACGACCTGGGTGGACTGGATATAAATGGGTGTAAAACACAAAATAGGATCCAAAATAGTTAAGATTCTTTGACCGATTAGCAAATTCGTACAATCTATAAAAGATCAAGCACAAACTCAATAATTGGTTAGAAAGTCAAAACTATAAGGATTAAGCTCTAAATCCTAAGAATACCTCCTCGTCTTCGACCCCACCTATATCATATTTCTATGATCCCACAGCGGTCTCGAAATGCATCACTAGGGCAAGTTCTAGAACAAACTACAATCACCGGCACACTCATAGCAACAAATAATGTAAACACTAAAGATAAGTGTTTTTCTCAATAAGGCTCATATTTCTCACAATTTATAGTGGAGGCTACAAATGCGCTAGTCATGCAATTCACCCATAGAGGTTGCTTAATGACACATCTCATGCAAGAGGTAAGATCTAATTACTTTAAACAAATATTATTAAATATATTACCAAGCAATTAATCTTATGAGAATAAACTAGTTCAAGTGAATAACCTCCCCACACTTAAGGTTTTCATTCCCCTCAATGCAACAAAACAATAATATTCAATAAAATCATGTGTGTGAAGTAAAAGGGAACGAGTACTTCCCCGGGGGTTTTTGCTTGTTCAAATTCTGGATAACCTTCTATCATGATTTCAAAACATCCATTTCTTTCAGATACATTCTCGTTATCGCACAAAGTTGCCTTCATCAAACATTCATCACTTCAAAGTACGGGTTACCTCCCGCAAAGTGCTTGGTTTATTATCAAGTCCCGAGCTAGACTCGACCCTTGCTTTCTCATAACCAATCCTCAATCACGCTACCACCTCCTTTCTCGTCATACTCACATAGGAGGATGTCTTCTTTTGTTTTGACATTTCGGTAGAACATCCTCCAACTACAACTTGTAATGTGAAAATAACCTCTCCATTTCTTGAGTGGTATAATGATAATCCGGATGATTGCCACTTTCAAGTATGAATGACTAGTTATCCGCACGTCTTCAGAAAAATCTTTGGCAAGTAAACAAAGATAATCGGGTGGTTCTTCAAAATAGTTTAGATGCACACACTCAATACTTCTTTCCAACCTTGCCAACCTATCTACCTCAAGTACCTGAGTGCTACTAGATCGATACAAATTTTCAAATTCTGCTTCTAGAATTTGATCATCTCCAACTCCCTTTTCCACTAACTTATCTAACTCATGATCACTAATTCCCAGCAGTCCTTGTAATTCCTTTATATCGGCATCATAGTCAACAATGGCATCCTTAGTCACTTCAGGCTCTAGCATATAAGAATCCTGCAAAACAATTTGTGAAGTTTCATGAGGGTAATTAGTGACTTCAGTCTCTTCTTCCACCTCATCCATTTCGTCTTCACTATCATCCTGAAAAACAAAGTTAGAGGAATATGGAACATAAAGGTTAGATTCAAAATCATCAACCCCGATAGCCTCAATATCATCCAAATGCTCGTTTGCATTGGAAAATGTATCATATGGCTTCTCATTGTTGGGCTCAAAATTCCAGTTGAAGATTTCATCCAATTCTATACTATGTCTCTCTGTTTGCTCTATAGCCTCTTTCAACAAACTTTCAAGATTCGACATTTCAGGTTGTTCCATCTCTTTGGTGACAGAAGGTTCTTCATTCCAAGACCTTGATTGATAGGAATAACTCCTACTCTCTTGGTAGTATTCCGATGCTGCATAACTTCCTTGTGATATCATTGGTACATCATCATTATCACTCTTATAAAATGAAGGTTTATAACCTTCATAATTCGAGTAATAAGACATTGAAGCTAATACAAAATCACTACAACATGAAAACTAAACATGGTAAAACGTAACCACTTAATACAAAATAACCAAACACTAAAAAATATATACAAGAACAATAACTAAAAACTGATTTAAGTAACTTTCCTGGAACTAAATTCCAAGAAAGGATCAATTAACTACACTTAAATTAAATTCTCAAACAATCACATTCCCCGGCAGCGGTGCCAAAAACTTGATGTGCTAAATCTAGTCTTAAAATTTTATCGTTGTAAATGAACAAGAAAGTATCGTGCTAGACCAAAACACAACCGGGCAGTGGACCCTATCGTATAGTAGTATAGTTGGGTAAGTTCGGGTTCGAACATAGGGAATGTGAGATTAAGAATTATATTCAAGTGCAAGTAATTTATACAAGAAAGTAAATGTGGGGGTTTTGTGACCGAGTTGTCACGTTGCTTAAAAACTACTTTTAAACTAACACTAGGCAATAGTGGACTCAGGAAGAGTCAAAGTGATTTGTAGTAACTTTCGGATATTAAAAACAATACTTGCTTGGATTATGTCACTAGTGATTTCGGGGTGCAAGGTTATAACCAGTTTATATTATGCAAAAGTAAATTTTCATTTAACATAGGATTAACGTTCGTCATCTCCTGATGATTCAACTTCAATTTACAAACCCATGATTTAATCTAGTAACGGACGTTCGCCATGGTTACCGTCTTGCACATTTGAGCTCTAATTATCCCAACCCAATCCAAAACTACGTTCGCAATGTTTGTTCAATCATTTATAGACAAATAATTGATAGTAAATTACCAATGAAAAACGTTCGCTATATTCACTAGTCATTTACCAAATAAGCAAAGAAACTATTTTAAGCTCAATTACGCAAAGGGTCACGATTAAACATAAAGTTCAAGTTTCACAAGTTTATAATTCATCCAAAATGAAAGACGTTCGCCATATTCATCAACTCATACATTTTTAGCTCATTTGTGTTACTTGTACCAATTTTCACATCCGCAAACAAAGGTTCATTTGTATATCGACATACAAACAAAAATAATTTCAACTAACAACAAACATTCGCTATAATTGCTAGTTAGAACTACCAACAAATTCCATAAATTATTTGAGCTAAAAACATATAAATTCATGGAGGAATTCTAAACTCAAGCATAATCAAACACCAAAATATAACACCCCTAATCACTAGTTAATTCATCCAAGCAAGTAAATAAAACTAGCCACTAACAATCATACTCAAACTATCACAAATAATAAGTGAAATCAAAGGAAACATAATTATATCGAATAAAAATGCAAACCGAGTGATTACAATGTTTGGATGATGATTCCTCGTGACCGGATGATTTAATATGATGGAAGATCTTCAAGATGGTGAAAAACAACTCAAAAACACTAAAAAATCGCCCATGGGGGCTGCTAGGTCGGAGGTGTAAAAGTTAGGTGAGAGATATGAGGAAGAAAAGGTGTTTAAAGGTCAAAAAGTGCTCTGCCGACACTAGAACCCGGTTGCTAAACACCCCTACCCGGCTGCTCCTCTAGGCTTAAAATGAATGATTTTTTCTGTTACCGATTTTTGAAAAGAACCCGGCTGCTTCCCTATAGAACCCGGCTACTTCTCCTACTTTTCAGCAGACCATATTTTTCAGATTTGTAGATCTCTGAAATACGAACGTTTGGCCGCCTGAATCACCTCAATCCGAGTTCGTATGAGGGAGATATGGCCAAAACGGTACATCATAGCCAAATCTGAAAACTCTTTCATCTTTTCATCTTTTCTTCCTCAATCTTTAACCTTAACACACGAGATCAATTTCAAACTAAATAAGTACCAAAAGTTCATGAAATTGACTAGAAACAAGAACAAAAAAGATGATATCGCGAGAGATAAACATATACTAATCGAGCGATATCAAACCCTTAACACCTTCAGGGTATTCTAGAAAAATACACTTCTCTGCCCTAGGTTCAAGTTTCCCTTGATTAACATGTGAATAAGCAACACATCCAAACACCTTTAACATTCCGTAGTCTGCTGCACGACCTGTCCACATATCCATAGGCGTCTTTAAACCAATTGCTGAAGATGGTGACCTATTTATCAAATATGCAGCCGTAGATGTTGCTTCAGCCCAAAACATCCCAGGTAAACCAGACTCAATCAGCATACACCGGACCTTGTTTAGAAGAGTACGGTTCATCCTATCAGCTAATCCATTCTGTTGTGGAGTCCCCGCAACTGTCAAATGCCTAGCAATCCCACTATTCTTACACAAGTCATTAAACTACCGGTTACAAAATTCAAGACCATTATCCGTCCTGAGTTTCTTTACCTTCCTACCTGTTTGATTCTGTGACAACTCTCCAAATTAGGTAACGATTAAACTTAAGCATGTGCATTCTTACGTTAATTTCCTGACAAAAGTTTTAGACAAAAACATTTGATGTGAAATAAGTCTAGCAAAGCCCAAAAAAATAATACGAGAGACAATTACATAAGTAAATACTTGAATAGTTAGTGAAACGCGAGTCTGAAAAATGTCTCCAAAATGTTTCCAAAACAATTTCGAAATATTATTTAACTATAATAATATGCGGGAAAATTTTAAAACGAAATAACATTTCGTTTTAAATATATATTGAGCACTCAGAACATTTATAATGTACAAAATGTACAACAGTCAAAATTAATGAAAATATCACCTTTCTGACTTTGAATAACGTACCTGGAGAACATCTACAAAATAAAAATATAAAATATTAGAGTTTATATTGCACTAATTATACCCGTACTTGAAATTAACGGGCCAAAAATTGGCACCAAACCTCAATTATTTGAGGAACCAACTACTGTGAAACACCATACCGTTGAAAATATAACTGTGATATTACTCTCACCTTGTTTCTTCATCCGATCATTCACAAACATCACCTAAAATTTTATCATCTTCTTCTTCAATCTGGGATCAAGCACTGAGCAATAACATCACGAGCAAAAGCAGGAGCCTTCTACATCTCTTTTCTTCATCATCATCTTTACTTCATCGTGAGAATTCTTTTACCCTTTGAATTCTATACTTAAATTTCATTTTATATAGTGTTATAACATCATAATCTATGTATATAACTCAATAATTTGATGATTTAACGGTTTGTTCTTGAAATGGGTTTTGAGGACCCAAACTCTTGAATATGAAATTTGTATGTAAAAATCTTGTTTAATGCATCATTTAGTTGTTAAAATGCAATACGTTGTTAATATAATCGATTTGGGACTTTGAGATAAAGGATTAAAACCAAACAACCTGAGTATATGCATAATCTGGAACGAACAGAGCTTCTGTAAAACGGGTGATCCGGTTGATCAGCCCATGATCCGGCGGATCCCATGTAAGAAACCGCACGATTAGGCCGTTTGAACAAGTGTGTACGAGTAAATGACACCCTCGATCCGGCGGATCAGTTGCCGATCCGGCGGATCAGTTGCCGATCCGGCGGATCACTCGAATAATTGGGCGGATCACTTGAATGATCCGGCATATCCCTTGCAGGACCCGTAGGATACCAAATTTTAAACCCAGAACACACGGAAAACGTTTTGATCCGGTGGATCACTTTTGGATCCGGCGGATTTCCAACTATAATGCATGATCCGACCTATTGTATTTCGATCCGGTGGATCCCAAAATTTTGACCTGATCCGGCGGATCCGCCATGGATCCGGCGGATCCCAACCCAAATTCAGAAACTGATCTTTAATGTTAAATGGTACAAACACTAATGTGTACAAGTGGTTAAACGATTACATTTGATACGAGACATTACCATGACTTTAAATCTATTGATAACTTATAAATGGGACAAATACGAGGTACGAATATTGATCTTAAAGACTTGCGCAAATGAATAATTAATATATATATATATATATATATATATATATATATATATATATATATATATATATATATATATATATATAACGTACATATATATATATGGACTTTATGCATTTATATTATCGTGAGACCCGATTCAAAATCATTAACAATGATACAATCAAATGTACACGACGATTTTTCGGAAACAACGATATTTATTTTATTAACGGAAATAAATACAAGGAAATATACAAACGTATCGTTTTAAGATAATATTTTGTATATATATATATATATATATATACGTACGACACTTATAGTTATATATTTACATATATATACAAATGAATTACACGTTTAACAAACGTACGATTTTGTGATATACAACAAGTATACTTATATATATATATATATATATATATATATATATATATATATATATATATATATATATATATATATATATATATGTGTACAATTGGAATAAAACGACCTTCACATATATATATACAACTACATATGTGTATGTATATGCTTAGCGAGGAACACGACTCAAGAAATATTAATTATATTTCAACATATCTTCGCCAACAACTTATACGATTAAGAAATCAACAATTTCTTCAAACAAACGAACCATTAACATAATTTGATGAACAAATCAAAATACTTATGTCAATACAATTGTTGCGTATAGGTCAACATACCTTGGGCGACGCTTCACATACCTGCTAGCTTTCACATCGCATCTACTACTGTGAGTTTACAGCCCCTACTTTTAAATGTTTTCTGCTTTCAAACACAGTGGTGTTAAACATAGAAATTGCATGCCAACACATGCAATCAAATTATAATTGCTTAATTGCTTTATACAAATGATTGATTGATGAAATTACATTTTCACAACTATTTTGGGAATTAGACAACGTATCCTAGTACGGACCTAAACTTGAAATGTATGCATGAAAAGACCTTATGTCATGTAGACTGTAACCATTAGCTAGGTGACTCTAGCCACTGAGTATACGGATAGTACTATCGTCGTGATGACCCTCCTAAGGATAGGAGCGTATACTTACATGTCCTTCAGGAAAACAACATAAGTGTTGGTCGTGGTTTGGTTATAGGGTTAGGTCGCGTTACTTTAACTTGTAAGGTTTAGCTCACCTTGCAGGGGATCATAGTCTGAGAAATTCCCACATACTATTAGGAAGAACGAATCCTACAACTGTTTCACACCGGAAAACATACCGGTTACTTATTTTATACTGGCGAACAACCAGTAATATATTTTGGGGTAACATCCCACATAAAACTTAATATTTTGGGGCAACATCCCACATAAAACTCGATATACTGGGGTAACATCCCTACAAAACTTGTACTTTGCAAATGAATAACAATTCATTTATATAAACATACTTGGCTTAACAAACCACATACTTATATAAAACCTGTAAATTCACTCAACATATTTTGTTGACAACTCTTCTCTATGTTTTTCAGGAAATTAGCCGAGTAAGTAAGAATCGCATGCATTCAGGATGGACAACCCTGGACTTATTTAGGATGCCACTTATTTTGGGACGCTTTTGGAAATTTCCTCTGTATAACTGCAAACCTTGCAGTCATACCCATGAAATCTTATATTAACCTTATGTATTTTAAAACTTAATCTTTTAAACACTATTACTACTGTTACGACTTATCCAGTCATAATCTTTTGTAATAAATATTAAACTTGGCATCTTAATACATTATGTTATGCAATAGCCATATGCTCTGAGTATGTATGTACCATTTGGTTGTATTACTGTTCGCAGCCCCGCCACATCACCAAAGCTTCCGCACGCTTAATTAATACTGATTGTAATTAGCGTTTGGCGGGGTGTGACAGACTTGGTATCAGAGCCATTGGTTATAGCGAACTAGAAGTCTTTAAGTGACTGAGAACCTTAGAGACCTAGACTATAGCCTTGGCTAGAAACATTTATGCATTCACGCATACATACTTTGCATACAACTAACATATGACTGACACGTCACATACGATTCTTTTGTCTCAGCATGTCGAGACAAGCGCCTATCTACATCTCCGACTCGGATGAGGAGCCTTTGGAGGATTCATTTATGCCTGAGAGTCCGTCTGTACACGATAGGGCAACATTTGATGACACTTATGTACCACCACCTACACAGCGTGTCACTACTCCTACCCCGGCATGCCCTGTTGACGAACCACACTATCACTTAGGAGAGACCTCTTGTAGACCTCGATTGGTCCGTGCACCTAGGAAGTGCATCCGAGACCTTCCCACTGGATTACTTGCGCCACGGGACAAGGCGCCCATGACTGATACTGAGGAGCCACCACAGAGGCGGTTCCCACACCTAGACTGGATGCCCGATATGCTCAGGCGTTGGAGAGCATTTGAGGACATTCCCTCCACTTTGGAGACCGGGGAGTCTTCATGCCCATTACCTATCACTGGTGAGCCTCTGGAGCTCACAGCTATCACTCTAGTTGCTGTGGTACGTGCCCTATTCGGGTTACACTATGGCACGCGCAGCTATATTAGAGAGTTGCGCAGTGACGCTTCCCGACTGGATGGGGATGTGATATCTATCTATGGACGTCTCAGCACTGTGGAGACCCATGTGGACGTAGACAGAGAGTCAGCTGATGCTACTCGTGCACGTATGGCTGTATTGGAGAGGCGTGCTAGAGTAGTTGGTCTTGCTCTGGGAGTTTGCTTGATGTTGGCAGTGATGGTGACTGCCGTGATGTTGTGTTCGTCTTATTTTCATTAGACCCATGTATGGCGGGTTGTGCCTACTTAGGGTTAGATAGACTACTTTTGGCCGATGGGCATATGTATGTATGTATTAGATATGTACTAAAAAAAAACTAATGTTAGAATGGGTGTATGTATAGGAAAACCCATTACCCTTTTGTATAACGCTAACCACCGATGGGCATATTAGTGGCCCCATCTTGTTTTGTATAAAACGACTGTATCAGCGTTATGACTATTGACATAATATAACTTATGTTTGGTTTGTATTTTGTATTCATTACAATTGTCAACAACTATAGTATTATATCTATATATATGCGTGTGATTGAACGATAACAAATCGATAGCCCTTGTAATCATTTCTTGAAACCTTGAAACATACCACACTTTGACTATTGATTCTTATCTTGAATTCCTTTGAACCTAATTGTGTTAAATGATGATGAAAAGAAATATGTATTTAGCATTATATAATAACGCCTGGCCAACGTGATAATATTGTACTAAGTACATATGGGCGTTTCAAAGTCGTGCGACACGTAATGTGAACTCTTGTTCTTCATCCACCATATTGTTCCTTTGTTAAACAATGTGAAATCTTGTCCTTTTCACATTCACTATTTTGGCATTAACTTCTGCAATTCACGCATACATACTTTGCATACAACTAACATATGACTGACACGTCACACACGATTCTTTTGTCTCAGCATGTCAAGACAAGCGCCTATCTACATCTCCGACTCGGATGAGGAGCCTTTGGAGGAGTCATTTATGCCTGAGAGTCCGTTTGTACACGATAGGGCAACATCTGATGACACTTATGTACCACCACCTACACAGCGTGTCACTACTCCTACCCCGACATGCCCTGTTGACGAACTAGGGGTGTTCATTCGGTTTAAACCGAAAACCGAATAGTTGATTTCCGTTTATTTTTAACGACGAAAGATAACGATATTTAATACGTTATTTAATTCGTTATTTATTACTTCACTTTATGTCAACTTTATATTCAATGTTTTCCACTTTATCTTTAATGCTCTTTAATATGATTCATTACTTAATTAGCCGTTTCGGATATGCTTTCTAGATTAAGTATTAATTCATCTATATTATATGCGGAATTGTTTTCTATTTTTTCTTCAAATACTTTTACCTTTTTATTTAATTTTTCCAATTCTTGTTTTAACTTATTATTTTCTTCTTCTTGAGTTACTATATATTTTCTTTTTACCTTTTCTAAACAATCTAAGGATGATTGCACATCTTCTATTATTCTAGTTCTGTATGAACTTATTGAAAATTTTTCTTTTATATGTTTTCTGAATTTTCTTAATTCTTCTATCATTTCTATTATTTCTTCATTTGTTGATTTTCTTTCCTTTCGTTTTCTATAAGGACCTCTTTTATTTGTATTTTCCATTTTTATATCCTATTATTAAGATCTGTTACTACTGAAATTAATTCTTTAACTTGATCCTTTAATTTATCTAATTGGTTTTCTTTGTACAAATTAGTTCTTCTAACTGGTGCTTCCATCTCTTCATTTATTCTAGGTATCATCGAATTGCTTGACTCACCTATTATATTTCATAGTTTTAACTGTTTAAATCTTTGACTTTGACTTCTTAAAAATTGTCTTTGTATCTTATCTTCTTGTATAAAAGTACTTGTTTTGTTAAATAATTTTTCCGTATATAATCTATCTAAATTTTTATATTGTATACTTAATGAACTATTTGTTAGTGCATAAACTATTCGATAGTTTACTATTAAAGGTATATCTCCTTGTTCCATTAATCCTTTATTTTTGAAATCACATGTTATTCCTATACAATTATTTATACTTTTTGTTTCTAAAGGTATTGGGTATTGTAATGTAACGTTAAACTTAATACATCCATATCCTAGATCTCCATCTATGCTTCCTAAAATACTATATTCTTTTTGTTTTATCCTATTATCATCTACTTGTAATTCTACTGGTGTTTTAATTCTTCTCTAAAGGTTGATCTTATTATTATTTGTATAACATTTATGTGTATATATCCAATCTTCCTTCTATGTTCTTCTTTTATTTTTTCTAGCCTTTTTGCTATTTGTTCTATTATTACTATAGGTGCCTGAAATCTTTTATTAGCTTGTTCTATCATAACGTTTTGCTCTCCTTGCATAATTCCATAATATATTATATTTTCTCTATTTAATCTTTCGATTAATGATCTACTTATACCTTCTGATTCTTTTAGACTAAGAACTCCATGATTTTTAACTTTTGTTACTAGTTTTTTATCTAATAACACATCTGATAAATAATTTTCTATTTCTTCTTGATTTTCTATATCCTGATATTCTTCAGACATTATTAATATTTTCTTCTATATCCTTATAGTATAGATTAATTCTTGGTATTCTAAATTTATTTAATATTAATTCTTTGTTATTTATTTCATAATTAAATTGTTCTAAAAAGTCTATTCCTAGCAGTACATTTCTTTTTTCTGGTTTCTTTTTATTATCTACCATGATTTCCATTTCTACTTTTAATTCTTTACTAAATATTATATCTATCGTTGTGTACTTGGTATTAGTTACTTTTTCATAATTATATTAAATATAACTAATTTCTTCAACTGAATCATATACTTCTGTTACTATATCTGGACTTATATAACTACTACATGCTCCTGTATCTATTAGTATAACAATTATTTGATTATTTATACTTCCTATTACGTGATACTGACTGTAATTTTGTGTATCTAATTGAATTTTTAAACTTTTCATTTTTATAATATTTCTAGTTATGAATGATAAAATTTCCTTCAGAATTTAACAAGGTTATAAGAGTTATCAATATACCTGACTTTCTTATGATGACTGTTGTTTGAACGGAATCTCCAACCCAATATCGGAATTTGTCCTTGACGCTCTCCTAGCTTTGACGGACTTCTCGACGGCTTTTCAGGGCTCCAGGAAATCTTTCCTTCTTCAAACTTAGACTCATAAACAAGTAGTATATTATTCTTATTTCTTGTTAAATCCTTGCGGATTTGTTTTAGTGACACATTATTGTACTAGATAATAATTTTTATTAGAACTTGAGAAATATTTTACAAGAGAGAATGATTACAAGTGAGTACTTGACTCGAAAATTAAGCACACCTAGATATGAGAAATAGCTTCCCTATTTATAATACATTAAAGTGGATGCTATTCACGCCACTTTTTAATTATTTCTGCCAAGATGATAAGATTCTTATCCCTTGGTACAATTATTTAGCTAATAGTACAATAAAGATGACCCTTGGGCCATATCCTTCTTTTGATTACATTATTGCTTTGATGTCTTAAGCACTGACGTTTTTAGGCTTCAATAATTGCTTCTTCGTCACTGCTTATCTTGCCTTCACGTATCTCACACGTGTGATCTTCTAGAAATTCTCCATATAGTTTGTGACTTAAAAATTCTTTCACCGCCTTGCTGTAATTAAACTGATTATGCATGACCTTGGATGTAAAATCCTTAAGAATTCTTTTATCTAATTCCGATGCTTCCTTGGACCGATAACTCCAGATTATTGCTGAACTTGCTGCATAATTAATCCTACCATTTATTTTAAAACTTTTATTTAGGATTAATACATAATTGTTTCCAAGATGATCTAATTCATCACCCTGCATTACTGCTTTTCCAATTGCCGGATAATTTTGATTGCTTACACCAATTTGACATAACTGGATTGCTGGTTGCGTTACTTCACCTTCTTCGTTGAATTCTGGGATAGTTCCAAAGATTCTTAGAAAACCTTCCTTTTCCTTTATTATCTTATTAATGAAGTTTGTTATTGCTGTCTTCATCTTAGATGGGAAGTATCTGAACATATCTGCTCCATTAAAGTATATACTGCTTGCTAAACCTGCTTGAAACATCATGTAAGCCTTTATTGGTTCTGCTTCTGGGAGTATTACTGCCTTTGGACCTTGATAACCAGTATCTATTGGGTAGACACTAGTTTCTTTGTCTTCTTCTTTATAATTTAAAAGGAAATTGTATTCCTTTTCCATGATCTTCTTTGTTAGCCTATTGTTTTCTTCGATTTGTTGCCTGGTTTAAATGCCACTAATTGTCAAGCTTGGTCTTTTAATTGTTCCCAAACTATGCATTCTTCGTTCTTGTGGAATTGCTCCTTTTGCTGCTTCAACTGGGCTTGTTACTTTCTGAGCGTAACTTTCTGTTTTCTTGTGATCTTCAAGTGCCTTTTTTGCCTCTACTAGACTTAAGTATTTTTTGTGTATAATACCTGTTTGTCCAGTAATGAATATTGCTGCTTTACTCCATTGATCAAATATTCCTTGATTTGGACCATTAAAGATTACATAGTATGTCTTTGCTCTTTCTTCTTCGTCCATTTCTTGCTTTATTACTTCAGTCTTCATTTGTTTCGTTGAAACTGTTGTTGTTGCACTTGAACTCTCCCCCACCAATGAAGGAAACGATTCTTTTATTCCTAATAGACTGATAACTTCATTTATTTTTTCGTATTCTTTTTGAAGAGCTGCCGCTTCTTTTTGCATTTGTCTAATAGCTTCATGCTTTTGCTGAATTTGATCTTTGAGTGATTTTTGTTTCTCCATAATGGTTTGTGTTACTGCTTCCATTCCCGTGTTAGAGTATCTGCCAAATAATTTTGACTTCCTGGTATGTGTACTGCAATAAAGTCAAATTGTTGTATAATCAAACTCCATCGTAAGAGTCTGCCCTTATTGTATGATTCTTTTAGCTTGATATTTATAAAATCTTTTACATAAGTATTGTCTGTTTGAAAAATAAACTTTACCGGTTGTAAATCCAGTCTAAATTTCTCTAATGCGTTTATAAATGCTAAAAACTCTTTTTCATGGACTGTATAGTTTTGTTCTGCTGGTTTAAACGTTCCAGATGTCCATTTTGATAATAAAATCTTTTGTTTGATCCCGAGGGATTCTTGTTGCATAACAGATTGTTCATCTGTTCCTTGCTGCCTTATTTTTGACCGATTGGTCCTTATTTCATCCAATCCGTCAAAATTCTTAAGAAAATTCTTAAGATCTGATGGCTTGTTGTTCGTGACATATTGCTTAAACTCTTCATATGCATACGGTACTGCTTGTAAGATTGCTCCCCAAGTAGTACTACTTGCATCAGTGTTTAATATTAGCAAATCACTAGGCTTTGCTACATACAGCCTTGGTAAGTTTTTACAAATTTTTTTTAATTGTTGAACAGCCAAAGTGGCCAAATTATCCCATTTCCATGGAAGTTTTACTGAAATCATTTTTTGCAATTTTTCTCTTTCTTTTGCTAAATGTTTTATAAAACCTTTTTCTCCGATCTAATTTAAACATCCAAGAAATCTTTGTATTTGTTGTCGATCATTTAATTGATCCGGAAATTCGTTTATTTTTTCTAATAAATGTTTATGAGGTTCGATAAATCCTCATTTTAATATTTTCATTCCTAAAAACTCTGTTTCTTGTAAAGCAATTTTTGTTTTTTCTTTATTTAGAAAAACTCCCTTTTCGCCAAGTTGAATTAAAACCTTAGCGACATTTTTTAAATGATTTTCTTTACTACCTGGTGTGAATATAATTATATCGTCAATATATGCAAGATATATAGATTCTAAACCTTTTAGATTAAAATCCATAAATCTTTGAAACTGACTTGGTGCTTGTTTTAACCCCATTGGCATTACATTGTATTCTAAATGCATCTGAGGTGGACAACTAAAGGCTGTTAAGGGTTTTGTTACCTCATCTAACCTTAGTTGAAAATAACCTGATTTTGCATCCAACGTGGTAAACCAGTCTGAATTTCTTATTTTATTAAAAATGTAATCTTGTCTTGGTAATTTGTACGCATCACCTTTTGTTGCTGCATTCATTTCTTTGTAATAAATTACCAATCTTCGTTTTCCTCTTTTTATTTCATTATGATTTTCTACATAGAATGCTGGTGCACTATGTGGACTTTTTGAATGTCTAAGTATTCCTAATTCTAGTTGTTTATTGGTTTCTTCTCTAAATTCTTCAACATCTCTTTCTGTATATGGTATCGTATTTTTTACATTTATTTCTTGTGTTGGGTCTTTTAATTCTATATGAACTAGGATATTATTTTTATTCTTTTCTGGGTCTAAAGGATTTTGACTACTAATTGATTCTAACATAGTATCTATTTGTGATTCTATATTCATAAAAATTACATTTGATAAAAAACTTTTTACATTGCTCATAATTCTCCCCCTTAGAAAATGCATTGTTGTATAAATTTTTGTTGTTACCTGCTTTTGTTCTTGGTTCCTTAATGGTGGACATGTTAAACTAACTGTATCTAATGTTTGAATAAATGGTTGGTAATCTTTTAAGAAATTATTTCCTATAATTAATGGTATTCCTGTATTTTGCTTATAAATTCCTGATAAAGGAAATCTTTTTCCTTCTATTAGTATTACTAAGCTTACTGATTTTTCTTTAATTAAAATTGTTTTACCATTTGCTATCTTTACTATTAATGGTTTTTCTAATTTCTTCCAGTAACTAGTAGGTAATAATTTTTCCATTCCAAGACATATTGTTGCTCCAGTATCTAAATATGCTAATACATTTCTATTATACAACCTTACTCTTATAAATGTACTATTTTTACTCATCTTCACTTTCACTTGAATAGTATCCTTCTGATTCACTTTCAGTTTTTAAACTATATGTATCGAAATCAATTGATTCATTTTCACTATATTCTTCTTCTATAGGTTCGAATCCTATACTGTATATCATTTTAAGATTTGCATCTTTTATTTTATCATTTTTAGGGCATTCATTAGCATAATGACCTATTTCCTGACATTTCCAACATCTACAATTTTTCTTACCTTTTGGACATATTTTACTTTTATCTGTATTATATTTTCTAAATCTTTGCTTATATTTGGGTTTCCATTTTCTTCCTAAATATCTTTTGGGTGTATATTTATAGTATTTTTTCTTTCTTTTTTTATAATACTTTTTATAAGGTTTTGTACATCCATATTCTTGTGGTACATCGTCTAATTGTTTACAACATTTTGGGTTGACGTTTTTAACATAAGACTTTTCTATTTTTCTTAAACATAACTCTTGCCTATATTCTTTTGCAAATCGTTCTATTAATCCTAATGTTTGAACTCTTCTTTTTCTTGTTGGATCAACTATTTGTTTTTCTATGTATTGTGTCATAGGATAGGGTAATTTACTCAAGATTATTTCTAATAATCCTGTTCTATCTGTAGATTTATAATAATTCTCTTTTACTTGACAGAAAAAATTCTCTATATAACATGGATCGCATATCTTCATATTACTTAGTATTCTTATTATATTTGGTTTGTCTTCTTGTCTAGCTTCCTCTGGACCATATCCAAAGAATTCATTGAATATTTCTTGTGCTAGTGTGTTTAGAAATACTAATTTTACTTCTTTTGATGTGTCATTACTTTGTGCATTTACTGTGATGGTCGTGTTTGTTATCCAATCTGCTAATGTTCCTGACGTTTTATATTTTACGTATATTATAAAATTTCCTAATGTTAAATTACTTATTGATTCTTCTCCTATTTGTATTAGTAATTTTAATTTATTTATCCATATTAAACTAGATCTTCTGCATTTGACGCACAATCTATGTTTAATATGCCTTCTATTATACTTCGCTCTTTTTCCTGAAATTTTGATGGTATACTTCTTTTTAATTTTCCTTCATTTTCAAAATATCCATTTCCATAAGTGTACTCTTTATAACTATTTTCTAATTTTTGACTAAACGTATTATTTGGACCTTCTTGTTTTGGTGATCTAGGCCTTTTTGGGCTTAAAGGGTTTTCATTATCTGCCATTCTATATGTTGGATCTTCGTTGTCACCATCTATTCCATAAATTATTCCCTGAGTATCTTCGTCATTTATCTTAGCCATGTGTGTATTATTTATTTGTAATCTTTCTACTAATTTTGTTAATTTATCTATGTCGTTCATTTTAATATGGTGGTTCTAAAGTGTAATTAGTTGATTTTTTCTTTTAAAGAAATTTATTAAATCTTCTTTTGTCAATAACTTTTGTAATAATGTTAATGCTTCGGTTGATTGTGTAGATGAACTTTCTATAGCTTCTTTAATATGCTTTAGACTAGTTTCTAGCCTACCTAATCTATTGTTTATTTCATCAGTATTTTTCTTTAATATTTTAATTACTATTTTTATTTGTTCTGAAACTCGCAATTGATCACTCATATTCTTTTAATATTTTTATTTGTCTATTTTTCTAGCTTTCTAGCTCTGATACCAAAAATTACTGTCCCTTGTTTGATTAAAACTTAATAGGTTTAGGCGGAATATATTCTTTGTTTATAGACTCTAAGCCTTTCTTTGAGATATGAAATTTCGTCTTCGTATCTTAGTTTTGCTTGCAAATATAGATTAATCTGATCTATTTTGTCATTTATTGTATTTTGTTTAACAAAAGTTTGATACATTAACCATAAATGTTCTTTATGTATTTTTATACTAATTTCAATTAATTTTTTATTTCTTTTTATTACTTCTAAATTTTCTAGAGTGGTTCTTATTAGACTTTGAGTATAAGAGTTTGCTAATCCTAATGGACCTTTTTCCATTCAAAACTTTTATCTTTTCTTCTTATTTGAAATAGTGACGATTTTAGCGACGCTTTTCTTTCGTTACTGTTGCTAGTTAGGAGTCCTATTTCAGGAAAAAGAATCCCTCGGGATCAATCTGTTATGAAAATAATAATAAGATCAAAATGAACAATCTGTTATGCAACAAGAATCCCTCGGGATCAAACAAAAGATTTTATTATCAAAATGGACATCTGGAACGTTTAAACCAGCAGAACAAAACTATACAGTCCATGAAAAAGAGTTTTTAGCATTTATAAACGCATTAGAGAAATTTAGACTGGATTTACAACCGGTAAAGTTTATTTTTCAAACAGACAATACTTATGTAAAAGATTTTATAAATATCAAGCTAAAAGAATCATACAATAAGGGCAGACTCTTACGATGGAGTTTGATTATACAACAATTTGACTTTATTGCAGTACACATACCAGGAAGTCAAAATTATTTGGCAGATACTCTAACACGGGAATGGAAGCAGTAACACAAACCATTATGGAGAAACAAAAATCACTCAAAGATCAAATTCAGCAAAAGCATGAAGCTATTAGACAAATGCAAAAAGAAGCGGTAGCTCTTCAAAAAGAATACGAAAAAATAAATGAAGTTATCAGTCTATTAGGAATAAAAGAATCGTTTCCTTCATTGGTGGGGGAGAGTTCAAGTGCAACAACAACAGTTTCAACGAAACAAATGAAGACTGAAGTAATAAAGCAAGAAATGGACGAAGAAGAAAGAGCAAAGACATACTATGTAATCTTTAATGGTCCAAATCAAGGAATATTTGATCAATGGAGTAAAGCAGCAATATTCATTACTGGACAAACAGGTATTATACACAAAAAATACTTAAGTCTAGTAGAGGCAAAAAAGGCACTTGAAGATCACAAGAAAACAGAAAGTTACGCTCAGAAAGTAACAAGCCCAGTTGAAGCAGCAAAAGGAGCAATTCCACAAGAACGAAGAATGCATAGTTTGGGAACAATTAAAAGACCAAGCTTGACAATTAGTGGCATTCAAACCAGGCAACAAATCGAAGAAAACAATATGCTAACAAAGAAGATCATGGAAAAGGAATACAATTTCCTTTTAAATTATTAAGAAGAAGACAAAGAAACTAGTGTCTACCCAATAGATACTGGTTATCAAGGTCCAAAGGCAGTAATACTCCCAGAAGCAGAACCAATAAAGGCTTACATGATGTTTCAGGCAGGATTAGCAAGCAGTATATACTTTAATGGAGCAGATATGTTCAGATACTTCCCATCTAAGATGAAGACAGCAATAACAAACTTCATTAATAAGATAATAAAGGAAAATGAAGGTTTTCTAAGAATCTTTGGAACTATCCCAGAATTCAACGAAGAAGGTGAAGTAACGCAACCAGCAATCCAGTTATGTCAAATTGGTGTAAGCAATCAAAATTATCCGGCAATTGGAAAAGCAGTAATGCAGGGTGATGAATTAGATCATCTTGGAAACAATTATGTATTAATCCTAAATAAAAGTTTTAAAATAAATGGTAGGATTAATTATGCAGCAAGTTCAGCAATAATCTGGAGTTATCGGTCCAAGGAAGCATCGGAATTAGATAAAAGAATTCTTAAGGATTTTACATCCAAGGTCATGCATAATCAGTTTAATTACAGCAAGGCGGTGAAAGAATTTTTAAGTCACAAACTATATGGAGAATTTCTAGAAGATCACACGTGTGAGATACGTGAAGGCAAGATAAGCAGTGACGAAGAAGCAATTATTGAAGCCTAAAAACGTCAGTGCTTAAGACATCAAAGCAATAATGTAATCAAAAGAAGGATATGGCCCAAGGGTCATCTTTATTGTACTATTAGCTAAATAATTGTACCAAGGGATAAGAATCTTATCATCTTGGCAGAAATAATTAAAAAGTGGCGTGAATAGCATCCACTTTAATGTATTATAAATAGGGAAGCTATTTCTCATATCTAGGTGTGCTTAATTTTCGAGTCAAGTACTCACTTGTAATCATTCTCTCTTGTAAAATATTTCTCAAGTTCTAATAAAAATTATTATCTAGTACAATAATGTGTCACTAAAACAAATCCGCAAGGATTTAACAAGAAATAAGAATAATATACTACTTGTTTATGAGTCTAAGTTTGAAGAAGGAAAGATTTCCTGGAGCCCTGGAAAGCCGTCGAGAAGTCCGTCAAAGCTAGGAGAGCGTCAAGGACAAATTCCGATATTGGGTTGGAGATTCCGTTCAAACAACAGTCATCATAAGAAAGTCAGGTATATTGATAACTCTTATAACCTTGTTAAATTCTGAAGGAAATTTTATCATTCATAACTAGAAATATTATAAAAATGAAAAGTTTAAAAATTCAATTAGATACACAAAATTACAGTCAGTATCACGTAATAGGAAGTATAAATAATCAAATAATTGTTATACTAATAGATACAGGAGCATGTAGTAGTTATATAAGTCCAGATATAGTAACAGAAGTATATGATTCAGTTGAAGAAATTAGTTATATTGAATATAATTATGAAAAAGTAACTAATACCAAGTACACAACGATAGATATAATATTTAGTAAAGAATTAAAAGTAGAAATGGAAATCATGGTAGATAATAAAAAGATACCAGAAAAAAGAAATGTGCTGCTAGGAATAGACTTTTTAGAACAATTTAATTATGAAATAAATAACAAAGAATTAATATTAAATAAATTTAGAATACCAAGAATTAATCTATACTATAAGGATATAGAAGAAAATATTAATAATGTCTGAAGAATATCAGGATATAGAAAAACAAGAAGAAATAGGAAATTATTTATCAGATGTGTTATTAGATAAAAAACTAGTAACAAAAGTTAAAAATCATGGAGTTCTTAGTCTAAAAGAATCAGAAGGTATAAGTAGATCATTAATCGAAAGATTAAATAGAGAAAATATAATATATTATGGAATTATGCAAGGAGAGCAAAACGTTATGATAGAACAAGCTAATAAAAGATTTCAGGCACCTATAGTAAGAATAGAACAAATAGCAAAAAGGCTAGAAAAAATAAAAGAAGAACATAGAAGGAAGATTGGATATATACACATAAATGTTATACAAATAATAATAAGATCAACCTTTAGAGAAGAATTAAAACACCAGTAGAATTACAAGTAGATGATAATGGGATAAAACTAAAAGAATATAGTATTTTAGGAATAATAGATGGAGATCTAGGATATGGATGTATTAAGTTTAACATTACATTACAATACCCAATACCTTTAGAAACAAAAAGTATAAATAATTGTATAGGAATAACATGTGATTTCAAAAATAAAGGATTAATGGAACAAGGAGATATACCTTTAACAGTAAACTATCGAATAGCTTATGCACTAACAAATAGTTCATTAAGTATACAATATAAAAATTTAGATAGATTATATACGGAAAAAATATTTAACAAAACAAGTACTTTAATACAAGAAGATAAGATACAAAGACAATTTTTAAGAAGTCAAAGTCAAAGATTTAAACAGTTAAAACTAGGAAATATAATAGGTGAGTCAAGCTATTCGATGATACCTAGAATAAATGAAGAGATGGAAGCACCAGTTAGAAGAACTAATTTGTACAAAGAAAACCAATTAGATAAATTAAAGGATCAAGTTAAAGAATTAAGTTCAGTAGTAACAGATCTTAATAATAGGATATAAAAATGGAAAATACAAATAAAAGAGGTCCTTATAGAAAACGAAAGGAAAGAAAATCAACAAATGAAGAAATAATAGAAATGATAGAAGAATTAAGAAAATTCAGAAAACATATAAAAGAAAAATTTTCAATAAGTTCATACAGAACTAGAATAATAGAAGATGTGCAATCATCCTTAGATTGTTTAGAAAAGGTAAAAAGAAAATATATAGTAACTCAAGAAGAAGAAAATAATAAGTTAAAACAAGAATTGGAAAAATTAAATAAAAAGGTAAAAGTATTAGAAGAAAAAATAGAAAACAATTCCGCATATAATATAGATGAATTAATACTTAATCTAGGAAGAAAATCCGAAACGGCTAATTAAGTAATGAATCATATTAAAGAGCATTAAAGATAAAGTGGAAAACATTGAATATAAAGTTGACATAAAGTGAAGTAATAAATAACGAATTAAATAACGTATTAAATATCATTATCTTTCGTCGTTAAAAATAAACGGAAATCAACTATTCGGTTTTCGGTTTAAACCGAATGAACACCCCTAGTTCGTCAACAGGGCATGCCGGGGTAGGAGTAGTAACACGATGTGTAGGTGGTGGTACATAAGTGTCATCAGATGTTGCCCTATCGTGTACAGACGGACTCTCAGGCATAAATGACTCCTCCAAAGGTTCCTCATCCGAGTCGGAGATGTAGATAGGCACTTATCTCGACATGCTGAGACAAAAGAATCGTGTGTGACGTGTCAGTCATATGTTAGTTGTATGCAAAGTATGTATGCGTGAATTGCAGAAGTTAATGCCAAAATAGTGAATGTGAAAAAGATAAGATTTCACATTGTTTAACAAAGGAACAATATGGTGGATGAAGAACAAGAGTTCACATTACGTGTCGCACGACTTTGAAACGCCCATATGTACTTAGTACAATATAATCACGTTGGTCAGGCGTTATTATATAATGCTAAATACATATTTCTTTTCATCATCATTTAACACAATTAGGTTTAAAGGAATTCAAGATAAGAATCAATAGTCAAAGTGTGGTATGTTTCAAGGTTTCAAGAAATGATTACAAGGGCTATCGATTTGTTATCGTTCAATCACACGCATATATATAGATATAATACTATAGTTGTTGACAATTGTAATGAATACAAAATACAAACCAAACATAAGTTATATTATATCAATAGTCATAACGCTGGTACAGTCGTTTTATACAAAACAAGATGGGGCCACTAATATGCCCATCGGTGGTTAGCGTTATACAAAAGGGTAATGGGTTTTCCTATACATACACCCATTCTAACATTAGTTTTTTTTAGTACATATCTAATACATACATACATATGCCCATCGGCCAAAAGTAGTCTATCTAACCCTAAGTAGGCACAACCCGCCATACATGGGTCTAATGAAAATAAGACGAACACAACATCATGGCAGTCACCATCACAGCCAACATCAAGCAAACTCCCAGAGCAAGACCAACTACTCTAGCACGCCTCTCCAATACAGCCATACGTGCGCGAGTAGCATCAGCTGACTCTCTGTCTACGTCCACATGGGTCTCCACAGTGCTGAGACGTCCATAGATAGACATCACATCCCCATCCAGTCGGGAAGCGTCACTGCGCAACTCTCTAATATAGCTGCGCGTGCCATAGTGTAACCCAAATAGGGCACGTACCACAGCAACTAGAGTGATAGCTGTGAGCTCCAGAGGCTCACCAGTGATAGGTAATGGGCGTGAAGACTCCCCGGTCTCCAAAGTAGAGGGAATGTCCTCAAGTGCTCTCCAACGCCTGAGCATATCGAGCATCCAGTCTAGGTGTGGGAACCGCCTCTGTGGTGGCTCCTCAGTATCAGTCATGGGCGCCTTGTCCCGTGGCGCAAGTAATCCAGTGGGAAGGTCTCGGATGCACTTCCTAGGTGCACGGACCAATCGAGGTCTACAGGAGGTCTCTCCTAAGTGATAGTGTGGTTCGTCAACAGGGCATGCCGGGGTAGGAGTAGTGACACACTGTGTAGGTGGTGGTACATAAGTGTCATCAGATGTTGCCCTATCGTGTACAGACGGACTCTCAGGCATAAATGACTCCTCCATAGGCTCCTCATCCGAGTCGGAGATGTAGATAGGCGCTTGTCTCGACATGTTGAGACAAAAGAATCGTGTGTGACGTGTCAGTCATATGTTAGTTGTATGCAAAGTATGTATGCGTGAATGTATAAATGTTTCTAGCCAAGGCTATAGTCTAGGTCTCTAAGGTTCTCAGTCACTTAAAGACTTCTAGTTCGCTATAACCAATGGCTCTGATACCAAGTCTGTCACACCCCGCCAAACGCTAATTACAATCAGTACTAATTAAGTGTGCCGAAGCTTTGGTGACGTGGTGGGGCTGTGAACAGTAATACAACCAAATGGTACATACATACTCAGAGCATATGGCTATTGCATAACATAATCTATTAAGATGCCAAGTTTAATATTTATTACAAAATATTACGACTGGATAAGTCGTAACCGTAGTAATAGTGTTTAAAAGATTAAGTTTTAAAAAACATAAGGTTAATATAAGATTTCATGGGT
The DNA here is from genome assembly GCA_949592205.1 of Helichrysum umbraculigerum. Lineage (NCBI taxonomy): Eukaryota > Viridiplantae > Streptophyta > Magnoliopsida > Asterales > Asteraceae > Helichrysum > Helichrysum umbraculigerum. Next base: position 338,949,090 of record CATIUR010000001.1, read on the forward strand.
ATGACTGCAAGTACTTTTATTTTTATATAAGTGTATTTTGTTTAATTATTGATGGGCAAAACTGAGCGTTCTGGGCGTTCTGATTTTACCACTGCAAGCGCTGACGTGGTGTTGACGCTGACGTGGTGCCCAGAACGCCCTGTTTTGGCCATCACCACTACAGGTGGTCTTATGTGCATTACTGCATTATATCCATTATGATATCATGACAGAGAGATCCGCAACATACTACGCCGATCACATAATTTAGTCTTTCGCATAAATTAAACAGTAACATGTTATTTATTAACGTTACTCTTAAGATAACTCATGAGTAAGTTATATACACCGTATGGTAGTAAATATTTTTGTTATGGGAATGTATAATTTTATAAGAAAACATACTGTGTATCTAATTAGTTGGGTTTTTTTTTTAATTCAATCAATCATCAATAACATACAAAATGAGTTAATCATTTATTAAATCGGTAGCATAGTTTGTGCTATCCCATAGCATTAATGATTTAATCAACTATCTTTAAACAAATTTACACCTCGTATGTCAAAGTGACACATAGCTACAATTACCACTAGCTTTTATGCTCACCCGTATATAAAATTAGACGTTCCTATAGGGGTGTTCAAAACTATCCATTCGGTTAACCGAAAAACCGAATTGTTGATTTTTTAACGGTGGAAAATAATGTCGTTTAATTTTACCTTTATATTTAATGCTTTTTAATGCAATTTATTGCTTATATTAATTTCGTTTAATTATACCTTTATATTTAATGCTTTTTAATGCAATTTATTGCATATATTAATTGGCCATTTCCGATATACTTTATAGACTAAGTATTAATTCATCTATATTATATGCGGAATTATTTTCTATCTTTTCTTCTAATACTTTTACCTTTTTATAAAAATTGCTGCTTTACTCCATTGATTGAAATTTTTATCAATGGAGTAAAATTTTTTATCACAGGACAGACAGGTATTATTCACAAAAAATATCTAAGTCTTGCTGAAGCAAAGAAGGCATTTGAAGATTTCAAAAACAAAGAAAGTTATGCACAAAAGATTACAAACCCAACAAAGCCAGTAGAAGGAGCATTACCACAAGAAAGAAAAATGCATGTGCTTGGAAAAATTCCGAGGCCTAATTTAACAATAAGTAACATTCAGACTCGACAACAGATCGAAGATAACAACAGGCTAACCAAGAGGATAATGGAAAAGGAATACAATTTCCTTTTGAACTAGAAAGAAGAAGATAAAGAAACAAGTGTTTATCCAATAGGCACAGGTTATCAAGGACCAAAGGCAATAGTGTTACCCGAAGCAGAACCAATAAAAGCATACATGATGTTTCAAGCTGGATTAGTAAGTTGTATATATTTTAATGAAGCAGAAATATTCAAGTATTTCCCATCCAAGATGCGTACAGCAATTACTAACTTCATCAGCAAAATAATCAAAGAAAAGGAAGGATTCTTAAGGATCTTTGGAACAATTACATAGTTCAATAAGGAAGGAGAAGTAACGCAACCAGCCATACAGTTATGTCAAATTGGAATAAGCAATCAAAACTAGCCAGCAATCGGTAAAGCAGACATCCAAGGTGATGAATTGGATCATCTAGGAAACAATTATGTATTAATTCTTTATAAAAGCTTTAAGGTCGAAGGAAGGATAAATTATGCAGCAAGTTCCACAGTCATTTGGAGTCATCAGTCCAAACCACCATCAGAATTAGACAAAAGAATTTTACATGACTTCACAACAAAAATAATGCACAACAAGTTCGATTACAGCAAAGAAGTGAAGGAATATTTATGCCACAAATTATATGGCGAATTCTTGGAAGAGCACGCATGTGAAGAATGTGAAAAGCCAAGCAGTGACGAAGAAGCAATAATTGAAGCATAAACGCAAGCGCTTACGTCACAAGAAGCAATAATGTAGCCAGCAGGAATAATGTGACCTGTCGGTCACCTTTATGTATTATTATAGCAATAATTGTACCAAGAGATAAAATTCTTTATCATCTTGGCGGAATAATGAGTCATGTGGCGTGAATAGCATCCCACATAAGGTCTTATAAATAGAGAGAGTAACTCTCATTGTAGGGTGTGGTTTTCTATACATTATTTTTCAGTTCCACAATTGAGTCCACTATTGTAAAATAAAATTATCAATAAAAGTCTATATTTCTATACATCAATGAGTCACTAAATCAATCCGCAAGAATTTAGTAAGAAATAAGAAAGATATATCTCTAGTTTATGATTCAGAGTTTGAAGAAGGAAAGATTTCCTGGAAAACCGTCGAGAAGTCCGTTAAAGCTAGGAGAGCGTAAGGGACAAGTTCCGGTATGGGGTTGGAAGTTCCGTTCAAACAAAGATCATCATAAAAGGGTCAGGTATATCATTATTCTTACAATCTTATTAAATTCTGCAGGAACTTTAAATCAATTGATAAAAGGAATTAGAAATAAAAAGCTTAAAAGTACAATTAGATATACAAAATTGTAGCCAATATCATGTTATAGGAAGTATAAATAATCATATCATAGTAATATTAATTGATACAGGAGCATGTAGAAGTTATATTAGTCCAGATTTAGCACTAGAAATATATGATTCTATAGAAGAAATTAGTTATGTCACATATAATTATGAAAAAGTAATAAACACAAAACTAACAACGATAGAATTAATATTCAGTCAAGAATTAAAGATAAAAATGGAAATACTAGTAGACAATAGAAAAAATCTAGAAAATAAGAAGCTATCATTAGGAATAGACCTTTTTAGAACAGTTTAATTATGAAATAACTAACAAGGAAGTAATATTAAATGGTTTTAAGATACCAAGGATAAATTTATATTATAAAGATATAGAAGAAAGTATTAGTAATGTCTGAAGAATATCAAGAAATAGAAAATAAGGATGAAGCAGGCAATTATATATCAGATATATTATTAGAAAAGAAAATAGTAACAAAAGTTAAAAATCAAGGTATACTAAGTTTAAAAGAATCAGATGGAGTAAGTAGATCACTAATCGAAAGGTTAAACACATAAAATATATTATATTACGGAATAATGCAAGGAGAGCAAAATATAAAAATAGAAAAAGCCAATAATATATTCCAGGCACCAGTAGTACAAATAAATCAAATAATAAAAATACTACAAAAAATAAAAGAAGAACATAGAAATAAAATAGGATATATACACATAAATGTAGTTCAAATAATAATTAGATCAACATTCAGAGAAGGAATAAAACACCAGTAGAACTAAAAATAGAAGATAATAGAATAAAACAAAAACAATATAGTTCATTAGGAAGTATAGAAGGAGACTTAGGATATGGAGTTATAAAATTTAATGTAGCCCTACAATACCCTATACCCTTAGAAACACGAAACATAGATAATTGAATAGGAGTTATATGCAATTTTAAAAATAAAGAATTAATGGAACATGGTGACATACCCTTAGTGGTTAGTTACAGAATAGCTTATGCATTAAGTAATAGTTCATTAAGTATTCAGTATAAAAACTTAGATAGGTTATATACGGAAAAATTATTTAATAAAACAAGTACTCTAATTGTAACACCCCTAAAATATGTAAGTTTTAATAGTTTAATATACGTTATGTTTCAATTCTATATATATTCAATATGTTAAATGTTTAAAGTAATGAGATTGTTAGGATATGGTTAGTAGGACTAACCAAATCAAAGAAAGTAAGTTAGAGGGACCATATGTGCCAAGAAGTAAAGTTTAGGGGAGGAGAATGAAAAATGTTAAAACATATCTTCCTACAAACTTCATAATAGTTCCAGATTTTATTTCATATGTATGTGTGCGTGTGTTTGAGAGGGAAAAGAGAAACCAGAAAAAAAAATCAGAAATTGAAGAAGGAATTGAGTGAATTAGGATCTCTAAGTTCATATTAAGCATCTCTAAGGTATGTGGGATCTTCCTAATTGCTCAATTTATATTAGGGTTCAAGTTTCATAAACCCTAGATGATGGAAAGATCATGTATGTTAGTTAAATTGTTAAATTAGTGTTCCATGTATGTCAATAAGTTATATGCTATGTTAAATTTATGTTAAATTAGTTAAATAAATCATATTAATATGTAATTGGGTTTTTATAGTTTATGTGTATTGGAGAATTGAAGAATTAAGATGAATTGGTGATGAATTATGATTATGAAAGTGATGTTTACCCAATTACTTGTGATTATAAAGCCTAATTATGGAACACTAGTGGTGTATGATAGGTGTTAGTGAGTAACACCTAGTTATGAGATTAAAGTCAAGAAAGTAAAGAGTTATATGATTGATCATGCTATGTGTTTATATGTATAGGTGATCAAGATAAAGAAGTTTATTCAAGTTATTCAAAGTTTCAAAATCAAGGTAAGTAGATGGATATAAATGTGGAGTCAAGTAATGGGTGAGCCATTAGCTTGACGGTTTTCCAAGTAATGGATCATGACCATTAGCTTGGTATAAATGTTAACTCGTAGTAGTTAGCATGATGATGTTTAAGGATCCTTAATGTGATGATGTTTATGTTTAAGTTAAAGCTTCCATTACTTACTAAGCAAATCGCTTATGTGTTATGTTTAACATTTCAGGTGAGCCTAGTGTGAACAAGGGCGATTTGGGCAAGGGACACGTTTAAAGCTGGTGGTGGAGCTTGTTGCACGGTTTGGTAACAAGCTAATCCTTTTTAAATCATGCTCTAGATGAAATGGTTACACCCCCGTTGTAAAAGTTATGACATATGCTTATGTTTTGAAAGAATGATATGTCCCACTTGTAATGTAGTGTTGAAAGTCAGTTTTGGTGATATGTGTAAGTGAATATTAATGAATGTATATAATGGATGATGATATTATGTTTAATGAGAAAGTTTTAGGTGGAAAGTCAAATGTTGAAAGAATGGTCAAATGTATATGTTAATGAGTTAGTTTGACTTAGATAAGTCAATTGGGTAGGAATTGACCAAAAGAATAGGTTGAAATGTTTAAAGACCCAATCGGGTTGTTTTGGTGTCCATATGGCAACCAATGGGAATTATGAGTCAAATAAGTTAGAAGGGAGTAAAGTCAATTGTTATGGTCTTAATAAGTTAGAAATGATGTATTGAGAAAATGGTAAAAGTGTCAAGACCAAAGTGTATGTGGATTAGAAATTGATGTGCAAAGATTTTGATGAAAATTAGCCGAAATTTAGATAACGGGTCAAAACGAGATTTAACGTGAAATTTGAAAAAGTGTGAAAATAGAAATGTTCATATGGTCAAAGTAAAGTTGCCGGCAAAATTTCAGATTCCCAGGTGTCGTCGTTTAGAAGTTATGCACGGTTAAAGTTCGGATTTCTGCACTAAAATGTGCAGAGTTTGGTCTGCTGCTGGAAACCATTTGAATCCAGCGGATTCAATGGCAATCCGGCGGATTCGCCTTGAATCCGGGTGGATTCACAAACCGGATTCGTTTAGAAAAGTCTGGTCCCGGTTTGAGTATAAAAAGGGTTTGAATCCGGCGGATTTAAATAGAATCCGGCGGATTCCACGCAGTTCCAGAAATTTAATTGTTTAACTTTGAATCCAAATATAAGATAGATATTATGCAATGTAATAAAGATCAATAGTTACGATTTAATGTGAAGTAACAATATATGTTTTTTTTAAAAAAAAATGGTACGTTTTCGGGGTGTTTCAAGTTGGTATCAGAGCACGGTTTAAGGGATTCAGGTATCCACCATTAGTGGGTACTTAGACTTAGACCAAAATTTTGATGATATTGAGCATGATTTAGCATGATATGTTTAAAAAGTTAATAATTGTTAATGATTCTTTACTCAAAGTGTGGCGTGTAGACTATGGATGTGTTTAATGTAATACGATAATTAGTGCGTCTGGCCAACGCAATGATTACCATATTACCTTATATGTATCCATGGAAATCACGAGACATTAGAGGATTGAATGTTAACAAGTTATTAACTGTTTGTAGCAAAGTTTGTGATAAGGTGGACATTAAATGTTTAAGATATTATGTTAATATGTTGTGTCTACTTTCAGTAAGATGAGTAAAGAAATAGAGACTACTGATATAGGAGGCAGTCAAGATAGGTCTCAGTCTCCTGTTCAAGATATAGACCAGATAATTGAGAAGATGAAATCTTTTATCTCGTAAGAAATTGGTATTGCTCAAAAAGCATATATTCCTCTTCTAAAGTCAACGATTATAGAGACTGTTAGAGAGGTAGTTTGTGAAGAGTTTCAGAAACAAAAAGATAAAACAGTTGGAATTAGACAAGAAGTACCTACTCAAGCTCCAGTTTCGGAAGAAAGTAGGAAGTTTAGTTACAAAGATTTTTCAGCTTGTAATCCTCCAGATTTTGAAGGGGACTTAGACCCGATTAAATGTTACCGGTGGGTTATGGAGGTAGAAGGGGCTTTTACTACTTCACGTTGCCCCGCAGATTTGAAAGTAATCTTTGCTGCTAATCTCTTAAAGGCACGTGCTAAAAATTGGTGGAAAGTTCAACGCCGTACCTTAGGGGATGAAGCTATAAATAAGATGAGTTGGGATGATTTTAAGAAAATGTTTGAGAATACCTATTCTCAAGAAGCAGATTTGAAGAGAATTCGTCGTGAGTTTCTTGCAATGGAACAAACGACTGAGTCGATTAATGAGTTAGTTGGTGTATTTCTGGATAGAGCTCAATTATGTCCAGATTATATGGAGAATCCAAGGCGGCTTATAGATCATTTTCATGAGGTGTTGAAGAAAGAAATTAGTCAGTTTATTCAACCTAGCCGTTGTAAGTCTTTTGAAGAAATTGTGAATGAAGCTCGTTTTCAAGAGTTAGAGTTAAAGAAAGGTGAGAAAGTTGTTGCAAAAAGAAAAGCTGAATCAAGTTCCATTCCTTCAAAGAAGTTCAAAGCTAGTGACAGTTCTCGTCGAGAAGAGAAGAAGACAGAAAAGTCTGTACCTCCAGAATGTAAGAAATGTCATAAGAAGCATTTTGGAGTATGTAAATTTGGGTTAAACGTTTGCTATCAATGTGGTGAGGAAGGTCATTTCAGCAAGGACTGTCCTCATCCATTGAAGGTATGTTATGGATGCTACGAGCTTGGTCATGTGAAGTCAGAATGTCCAAAGTTGAAGTCTCAGTCAGCTTCTTCAGCATATCGTAAGCCATCCGATAAGAAGTCGACTGAAGTTCCAAAAGCAAGGCCTCATTCATTCCAGATCACAGCAGAGGAAGCCAAGGGGACCCCAGATGTAGTGTCAGGTACCTTTTTAGTAAACCTAATACCTGCATATGTTCTTTTTGACTCGGGTGCCTCTAGATTATTTGTTTCAGAAAATTTTAGTAAAAGTTTCATGATTCCACTTTCTGACTTAGACACTCCCTTAGATGTCGAAATAGCTGATGATAGAACAGTATATGTAACGAAAGTTTATAGAGGGTGTCGGTTAGAAATAAGTAATGAGTATTTTTCTATAAATTTAATCCCTATGCAAATGGGAGAATTCGATGTTGTAATTGGTATGGATTGGTTAGCGGCTCACGATGCAATGATTCAATGTGAGCAAAAGATTGTAAGGATTAAGCTACCTCGGGGTGAACTGTTAGATATTTACGGAGAAAAGAAAGAAATGCCTATCCCAGTTTGTACTTTTGCTAAAGCTAAACGACATTTGTCACATGGTTGTCAAGCCTTTTTGGCACATGTGATAGATACTCAGATTCAAATTCCAAAGATTGAGGAAATTCCAGTAGTAAGAGAGTTTATTGAGGTATTTCCTGATGAGTTACCGGGCATTCCGCCCGATAGGCAAGTTGAATTTAAGATTGAATTGATGCCTGGAGCTACACCTATTGCTAAGACACCATATAGGCTTGCTCCAACCGAAATGCAGGAATTAATGAAACAGTTGCAAGAACTGTTAAACAAAGGTTTTATACGCCCAAGTAGTTCTCCGTGGGGAGCTCCTATTTTGTTTGTAAAGAAGAAGGATGGTTCGATGAGAATGTGCATAGATTACAGAGAGTTAAACAAGGTTACTATCAAGAATAGGTACCCATTACCTAGGATTGATGACTTGTTTGACCAGTTGCAGGGTGCTAGTTACTTTTCAAAGATTGATTTACGCTCTGGTTACCATAAATTGAAGGTTAGAGAAGAAGATATTTGTAAAACTGCCTTTAGAACGAGGAATGGGCACTATGAATTTGTGGTAATGCCGTTTGGTTTGACGAATGCACCTGCAGCTTTTATGGATTTGATGAATAGAGTATGTCGTCCAATGCTTGATAAGTTCGTAATCGTGTTTATTGACGATATTTTAATCTATTCTAAATCCGCTAATGATCATGATTATCATTTGAGACAAGTGCTACAGATGTTAAGAAGAGAGAAGCTTTATGCTAAGTTCTCGAAGTGTGAATTTTAGCTTCGGGAAGTACAGTTTCTAGGTCATGTTGTCAATAGTGAGGGTATTATGGTTGATCCAGTGAAAGTTGAAGAAGTTATGAAATGGAGTGCTCCAACAACTCCAACCGAAGTCAGAAGTTTTCTTGGATTAGCTGGCTATTACAGACGGTTTATTCAAGACTTCTCAAAGATCGCAATGCCACTCACAAAGCTTACAAGAAAGAATATCAAGTTTGAATGGAATGATCAAGCAGAACAAGCTTTTCAGATTCTAAAGCAGAAACTCAGTCAAGCACCAGTATTAGTACTTCCAGAAGGTACTGAAGACTTGGTGATATATTGTGATGCATCGTATAGTGGTTTGGGCTGTGTTCTTATGCAACGTGGCAAAGTGATAGCATATGCTTCTAGACAGTTAAAAGAAAATGAGAAGAACTATCCAACGCATGATCTAGAACTTGCAGCGGTGGTCTTTGCCTTAAAGATATGGAGGCATTATCTCTATGGTGTGAGGAGTACTATCTATACATATCACAAAAGTTTAAAGTACTTCTTCGATCAGAGAGATTTAAATATGAGACAAAGAAGATGGCTAGATCTTGTTAAATATTATGATTGTGAAATATTGTACCACCCGGGAAAAGCTAACATTGTAGCTGATGCTTTAAGCAGAAAGGCAGCCCATTTTACTCTAACAGTTAAATCTCTTAGAATTACCGTTACTCCTAGCTTGTTTGATCAAATTAAAGAAGCACAACAAAAAGCTTGGAGAGAAAAAGATATTCGATCAGAACGGATTAAAGGTCAAGTTGATAGTATTGTGGAAGATTCACGTGGGTTAAAGACTCGATATGGTAGAATATGGATTCCAAATTCTTGGGATTTGAAGACATTATTGTTAGATGAAGCCCATAAATCAAAGTATTCCATTCATCCTGGCGCAACAAAGATGTACCACGACTTAAGATCAGAATATTGGTGGCCAGGTATGAAAAGAGATATTGTTAAATATGTTGAGCAGTGTTTAACTTACTTACAGGTGAAGGCTGAGCATCAGAAGCCATATGGGAAGATGCAGCCTTTAGACATACCTGTTTGGAAGTGGGAACACATAACGATGGATCTTATCACCAAATTGCCAAAGACTCAACGTCAGCATGATGCGATTTGGGTGATAGTGGATAGATTGACGAAAAGTGCATTATTTTTGCCTATTAAAGAAACGATGCCTACAGAAGCTTTAGCAGATTTATATGTTAAGGAGGTAATTGCACGTCATGGTATGCCAGTTTCTATTGTCTCAGATAGAGATAGTAGATTTACTTCACGGTTTTGGGCCAAGTTTCACGATGATATTGGTACACGTATTAATCTTAGCACAGCTTACCACCCGCAGACAGATGGCCAAAGTGAAAGAACGATACAGACTTTAGAAGACATGTTGCGGGCGTGTGTTATAGATTTTGGAGGTAATTGGGATATACATTTACCGTTAGCAGAGTTCTCCTATAATAACAGTTATCATGCAAGTATAGGTATGCCGCCTTATGAGATGTTATATGGGAGAAAGTGTAGAACTCCAATATGTTGGGGTGAAGTTGGGCAAAGAGAAATGGGTAGTACAGATATAGTGCAACAAACGACAGAAAAGATAGACCAGATAAGAGAAAGATTAAAGATTGCACAAGATAGACAGAAGTCGTATGCCGACAAAAGAAGACGCCCACTAGAATTTGAAGTTGGAGATATGGTTATGTTAAAAGTATCTCCATGGAAAGGCATTATCAGATTTAGAAAACGAGGCAAGTTAAGTCCTCGGTTCATTGGTCCTTTTAAGATTCTTGAAAGAGTTGGTAAGGTAGCTTATCGTCTTGAGCTACCAAGTGAATTAGCAAGTATCCATAGCACGTTTCATGTGTCTTACTTAAGAAAGTGTTTGGTAGATGAAGCATCTTATGTGCCATTGGAAGAGATAGAAATTAATGATCAATTGAATTATGTTGAACAACCAATAGCTATCCTCGATGAGAAAGTCAAGAAGTTAAGAAATAAAGAAATTCGGTTGTTTAGAATTCAATGGAGGCATAGAAAAGGTTCAGAGTTCACGTGGGAGCCGGAGGAAGAAATCATTGTTTATTATCCGGCTTTGTATCAAGAATGGATTGTGAGGACACAATCCTAAATAAGTAGGGGAGAGTTGTAACACCCCTAAAATATGTAAGTTTTAATAGTTTAATATACGTTATGTTTCAATTCTATATGTATTCAATATGTTAAATGTTTAAAGTAATGAGATTGTTAGGATATGGTTAGTAGGACTAACCAAATCAAAGAAAGTAAGTTAGAGGGACCATATGTGCCAAGAAGTAAAGTTTAGGGAAGGAGAATGAAAAATGTTAAAACATATCTTCCTACAAACTTCATAATAGTTCTAGATTTTATTTCATACGTATGTGTGCGTGTGTTTGAGAGGGAAAAGAGAAACCAGAAAAAAAATCAGAAATTGAAGAAGGAATTGAGTGAATTAGGATCTCTAAGTTCATATTAAGCATCTCTAAGGTATGTGGGATCTTCCTAATTGCTCAATTTATATTAGGGTTCAAGTTTCATAAACCCTAGATGATGGAAAGATCATGTATGTTAGTTAAATTGTTAAATTAGTGTTCCATGTATGTCAATAAGTTATATGCTATGTTAAATTTATGTTAAATTAGTTAAATAAATCATATTCATATGTAATTGGGTTTTTATAGTTTATGTGTATTGGAGAATTGAAGAATTAAGATGAATTGGTGATGATTATGATTATGAAAGTGATGTTTACCCAATTACATGTGATTATAAAGCCTGATTATGGAACACTAGTGGTGTATGATAGGTGTTAGTGAGTAACACATAGTTATGAGATTAATGTCAAGAAAGTAAAGAGTTATATGATTGATCATGCTATGTGTTTATATGTATAGGTGATCAAGATAAAGAAGATTATTCAAGTTATTCAAAGTTTCAAAATCAAGGTAAGTAGATGGATATAAATGTGGAGTCAAGTAATGGGTGAGCCATTAGCTTGACGGTTTTCCAAGTAATGGATCACGACCATTAGCTTGGTATAAATGTTAACTCGTAGTAGTTAGCATGATGATGTTTAAGGATCCTTAATGTGATGATGTTTATGTTTAAGTTAAAGCTTCCATTACTTACTAAGCAAATCGCTTATGTGTTATGTTTAACATTTCAGGTGAGCCTAGTGTGAACAAGGGCGATTTGGGCAAGGGACACGTTTAAAGCTGGTGGTGGAGCTTGTTGCACGGTTTGGTAACAAGCTAATCCTTTTTAAATCATGCTCTAGATGAAATGGTTACACCCCCGTTGTAAAAGTTATGACATATGCTTATGTTTTGAAAGAATGATATGTCCCACTTGTAATGTAGTGTTGAAAGTCAGTTTTGGTGATATGTGTAAGTGAATATTAATGAATGTATATAATGGATGATGATATCATGTTTAATGAGAAAGTTTTAGGTGGAAAGTCAAATGTTGAAAGAATGGTCAAATGTAGATGTTAATGAGTTAGTTTGACTTAGATAAGTCAATTGGGTAGGAATTTACCAAAAGAATAGGTTGAAATGTTTAAAGACCCAATCGGGTTGTTTTGGTGTCCATATGGGCAACCAATGGGAATTATGAGTCAAATAAGTTAGAAGGGAGTAAAGTCAATTGTTATGGTCTTAATAAGTTAGAAATGATGTATTGAGAAAATGGTAAAAGTGTCTAAGACCAAAGTGTATGTGGATTAGAAATTGATGTGCAAAGATTTTGATGAAAATTAGCCGAAATTTAGATAACGGGTCAAAACGAGATTTAACGTGAAATTTGAAAAAGTGTGAAAATAGAAATGTTCATATGGTCAAAGTAAAGTTGCCGGAAAAATTTCAGATTCCTAGGTGTCGTCGTTTAGAAGTTATGCACGGTTAAAGTTCGGATTTCTGCACTAAAATGTGCAGAGTTTGGTCTACTGCCGGAAACCATTTGAATCCGGCGGATTCAATGGCAATCCTGCGGATTCGCCTTGAATCCGGGTGGATTCACAAACCGGATTCGTTTAGAAAAGTCTGGTCCCGGTTTGAGTATAAAAGGGTTTGAATCCGGCGGATTTAAATAGAATCCGGCGGATTCCACGCAGTTCCAGAAATTTAATTGTTTAACTTTTAATCCAAATATAAGATAGATATTATGCAATGTAATAAAGATCAATAGTTACGATTTAATGTGAAGTAACAATATATGTTTAAAAAAAATGGTACGTTTTCGGGGTGTTTCACTAATACAAGAATATAAAATACAAAGAGACTTTTTAAGAAATCGTAGTAAAAAATTTAACCAGTTAAAATCAAAAAATATAATAGGAGAATCAAGTAATTCAGTAATACCAAGAATAGATAAAGAAATAGAAACACCAGTTAGAAGAACTAACTTATACAAAGAAAACCAATTAAATAAATTAAAGGATCAAGTAGAGGAATTAAGTTCGGTAGTAACTAATCTTAATAATAGAATATAAATGGAATATACAAATAAAAGAGGCCCTTATAGAAAAAGGAAAGAAATAAAATCAACAAATGAAGAAATAATAGAAATGATAGAAGAATTAAGAAAATATAGAAAAAATATAAAAGAAAAATTTTCAGTAAGTTATTATAGAACCAGAATAATAGAAGATGCACAATCTTCATTAGATTGTCTAGAAAAGGTAAAAAGAAAATATATGAAAACTCAATAAGAATAAAATAATAAACTAAAACAAGAATTAGAAAAATTAAATAAAAAGGTAAAAGTATTAGAAGAAAAGATAGAAAATAATTCCGCATATAATATAGATGAATTAATACTTAGTCTAGAAAGTATATCGGAAACGACCAATTAATATAAGCAATAAATTGCATTAAAAAGCATTAAATATAAAGGTAAAATTAAACGACGTTATTTTCCACCGTTAAAAAATCAACAATTCGGTTTTTCGGTTAACCGAATGGATAGTTTTGAACACCCCTATAGGAACGTCTAATTTAATATACGGGTGAGCATAAAAGCTAGTGGTAATTGTAGCTATGTGTCACTTTGACATACGAGGTGTAAATTTGTTTAAAGATAGTTGATTAAATCATTAATGCTATGGGATAGCACAAACTATGCTACCGATTTAATAAATGATTAACTCATTTTGTATGTTATTGATGATTGATTGAATTAAAAAAAAAAACCCAACTAATTAGATACACAGTATGTTTTCTTATAAAATTATACATTCCCATAACAAAAATATTTACTACCATACGGTGTATATAACTTATGAGTTATCTTAAGAGTAACGTTAATAAATAACATGTTACTGTTTAATTTATGCGAAAGACTAAATTATGTGATCGACGTAGTATGTTGCGGATCTCTCTGTCATGATATCATAATGGATATAATGCACATAAGACCACCTGTAGTGGTGATGGCCAAAACAGGGCGTTCTGGGCACCACGTCAGCGTCAACACCACGTCAGCGCTTGCAGTGGTAAAATCAGAACGCCCAGAACGTTCAGTTTTGCCCATCAATAATTAAACCAAAATGTATACATGAGTAGGTGTACATTAACTCATTTTCTTTACAAACAAATAAAAACAATAAAAACGTAGCAGTAATAATAGATAAAATAATCATCGTAAAAGTATAAACTTCATCTAGCTTTAAATCTGCATAGTCCCGATGTACAAACCATTTGAGGTAAAGGGTAAAAAAGTGAATTTTTTTATGAGTGGTGACAATCACCAAAATTTTGATAAATCCACCATACTAGTGCAATACTACCTCTGTCCCATTTAAAATGTTCACGTTGACTTTGCATGTAGTTTTAGGATTCTCTACTAACTACACTTTTCATCAATTAAATATTATATCTACCACTAAAGTCTTTTTTAATTGGTTAAAATCAAAGTTGAAACTTATAATAGGACATTCTAAAAAAGTAAGGTGAACATTTTAAATAGAACGAACGAAGTACTAGTTTGTACCGTACAAGTATTAAATGCATAAATGTGGTGAATTTGTTTAAATATTTGGTGGCAGATTAGGCCCTGCTTCCGAGATTTTGAATGAAAGAAGAGAATTAGAAAATGATATAAACTGATAGAAAAGAAAAGAAGAGGAAAAATATTTATTCATTCCCGAGTTGGAAAGAAGAGATGATATTTATAAGGATTTGTGTTTCTGAGTTGGAAAGAAAAGGAAAGAAGTGACATTTTATAACTTGTTTGATCTTTCATACTTACAAATCTTCCCACTTTTGGAGAGAAATTTTGAAGAGAAATGAAGCCCGATTCCTCCTCTCACTTATCTTCTCTTCTCTCCTCTCCTCTCCGTATACAAAACTCTGGAACACAACGAGATTTATTAACGTTTCTGCTTCTTTTCTCTTCTTTCACAAAAATAACTCGGTAGCATGACCTTAACTTTGGATAACCCTTAACTTTGGATAACCGAGCCAAAACCACCTCACCAGCTTCATTACTTCTGAACCTACTCAACAAACTCATTTACACCTCTGCCTTTCCCCACCACAATTCTATGCTCAAACCGTTTCTCAAAACTCCTCCGCCGCTCCTCCTCTGCCGCCACTAACAACATTCCGTCCTTCCGCCGTCCCTCCACCGTCGTTTTCTTCGAAACCGGCCTTTTTCTTCACGATCCATCCGTCTAACGATCTCCGACTCCCAGTCACTGGCAAAATCGCGGGTGAAGGTGACTCGACTGAGATCTTTATTCCGGTGACATTTTCGCCGGCCGACGAATGCCAGCCGGAAACACGTTTTGGAGCCATTTCTCGCAATTGTTCCACTTTGTCGTCATTATCCGGCACCAAGTACGTCTTTCACATATATGTAAATACAATAAATATAATAAATGTACAATATTTTCCAATATCTGTACCTCGTGGTGATTCGTGGTCAGCGAGAATTAAGAAAATATCTTCCGGGTCGACCCGGTACCGGCAAAGCGGGCAAGTGGAATGTGCGTGAAGCCTTGTATCAACACACTCAACGTTAAATGCGTGTTAATTTGCATTTGGGTAATAAACGGAGCATTTCATTCGGTTCGAACCGGGATAAACAAACTGCGCATTCTAGACCGTCTTTTTGTCCACTTAAAGAACCGATCCGGAAAACCGGAGATGATAGTTCGGTCTATTCCAGAATTGATTCTTTCAGCTGCCCGAATCGCTAACGGGTAGGGGGTATGTGACCGGCGACAGTGTTTGGCATAAAGTCGTAAAAGGAAAGTGATCGAGAAAATTGTGGTTAGTCAACCGACGTTTATTGTCATGCTTGGTTTGAGGGCGGTGGTGGGTGGTGGTGGTGGTTACGATGACGGTGATGACGTGGTGGTGGTGGATAGAAGGAGAATGAAAATTGAAGTAGGGTGGTGCCGGCCTACTCCGCTTGCTAGGTAAGTGTTTTTCGTATGTGTCATTTACTAAAAATATGTGCAGCCTTCACATCACAGCTAAGAAATTCCTACATGTTCATGAAATAACAACTATGATGCTAACTGATAAAAATTTGGAATTTCATATTGAAATTCTGCTGTTAAATGTTTAGATAATTGTTGCCTGATCCCGTGCAATTTTCCAATATTTGTCAAACTTATTCTCCTTGATTTATGATGCAATTGTTTTCTATTATCCCTTACCATGTTCAAAATAGTTAACATGATGGAGTTAGCGGAATTGTTAGACCTCAAGGAGGTCCAATAATAACGTGTGAGGTTTGACCTTACCTAATTGAAGGAAGTCTTCAATAGATCGACTTCTTACATAATATCTTGGTGGTTGTGTATTTAGGTAGAAAACGAGTATGAGCTAGTTCAATGAGGCATCGTGCCCAAAATACCTTACTGTAAATGGGCTGCCTTAAGAGCCGACTGTCTAAAAATCGGTGTCTTGTGGATCATGTGCAAACAAAAAGATGCCCCTGATCCAGTGGTATTGTAAGCAATTTGTTGAAGCTTTCTGAACATGCACATGCGTACCTTGGAATCATGATTTAGGTGATTAATTTTTCCATTTTGAGATCTCAAGTGCTTCTCTTTTGTATCCGGATCAAAGAAGCTGCCGTTGGTTATTAAGGAAGCTTTAGTAAGTATTAGTTGCACATTAATTAAATAGAGACGTAAATGTAAATAGATGCTTTTGAATCAAATAAATAATTAACATAACAATCCGAATGTACCCTAAGGTAAATAAATGTGATTTTGAATACCCATAATACCCTCGTACTTCAATTCTCAAGCCATATCATTCTATAAAATCACTTAACCTTTCAATCTTCATTATGTATCATGACACTTTGAAATCTTCATCATGTATCATGACTCTTTGAAATCTTCATTCCTTATAATCTTTAACCTTCATTCTCTTACATCACACTTTTTTAGTTAAATCACACAACCTTCATTATCTATCATTGTCAACCTTCAAAAGCCATATCAGTATATAAAGTCACACTCCAATTCTCTATCATCCTTAGCTTTTTTTCTCCACTAAAACAATAAAGCAATCAACACTGCATACACGAGCGCAAGCATTGTGCGAACTAGTTGGTTCCATCGCTGATGAATCATCCGACGAAGAATACACAGAGATTAAATATGGTGGTTTTTCAATCAAGCTACTCAAACTCTAGAAGGTTTGAAACTGATGTAAAAGAAAAAGGAAATTCTAATTCCTCAAAAGTTTATATCCTATATCTAAACAATTGATGAATGATTATGTCTTCGTCTATTCGGGCAATGTAATTTCTCACATCTCTTACTTACGATTATTAATATTGTTATTTTACATTACTCTCATGCTCATGTAAACTTTCGAAAAGAACTACATCAATGGAATACAAGAAGCTTGTATTCAGATATGTCCCAAGATTATGAGTTCGATTCAAACCACCGACTTTACTCCAAATTCAGTTATTAAGTATCTTATCGCCGACTATAAGAACGTACACTGTGATCATATTCTTACCGTTAAAATTCGCGATCGAAAAAAGGTAACTTAGAAGGCCATTCTTCAGATCTTGTTTCATATATCAAAATTTTAAGCTCATTATTCACCACCCTCTCTAACAAAAACGACGTTGCTTCCATGTTAGGTGTGACACCCCCAAATTTGATGATTTGCGGAAGCTCGATTTGGGTGTCACTAATCAATATACAAAGCACATAAGATATAATGAACGACCACTATATGCGTCGTTTTAAACTTGTATTACAAAGATAAACGTTTACATCAAAATAATGTTACATTAGCTCGGTTCCTGAAATTGAGAGATTACATGGCATAATTACTTTTACAAAATATAATAATGCAATCAAATCTCTAGTTGTATGTATGCTGACTCGAGCTAATAGTCCCTGCATGTGCAGTCCACCTACTGCTGGGTACCTGTGATATATACTAAAATGGGTCAGCGAAAACGCTGGTGAGCTCACAGGTTTGTATGTCAATGTATAGTTGTAAGAACCGCAAGATTTATATTGAATTTAAGATGCAATTAAGCAAAATAAAAGTTATACAATCCATGAGCACATAGTCTGAACTTAACTTGAGCGCTAGGTCCAATTAAGGAAACCTAACTTGAAATGCCTCCTACGAGTGTCTAATCCACACTCGTCTTCCCAAATGCTAATACATCCGTTTGACCGGTTAGTGCGTGCTAACCCGGATGAGGATTGTCAATCCCATATGATATCATATACTAACATTCACGCTAAAATATTAGAGACTATGCTATAGAGGACTTTAAATTGATTAGCTTGAAACTCATGTAGTATTTGAAGATTGGTACTTGCGTTCTACTTGTAAAACAAAACAGAGCAGTATTATCACACCCCTAGTTGTAAAATAGTGAAAATGGGGCCATGAAACTCACCTGAGTCTTGAAGTGTTTAATTTAATAAACTTGAAGTAATTAGCAGTGAATTGATGTCCAAAGACTTGAAACCTGAATGTGTTCACGACACTTGATTGTTATTAATTGTACCGGTATCTCGAAAGACTACCTTTGTAGTTGTTATACAACTTTATATATATGTCCAAATTACTACGATTTGGTTGATTGAATTGATACAAGTTACATCGACTTGTTTGATTGAATTGATACAAGTTACAACGACTTGTTTGAATGAATTGATACAAGTTACAACGACTTGTTTGATTCTGAAATATGTTTGAAAACATGTACGGCCCGTTGGTGATTAATTGTAACAATAGTCTTGATGTTACCACATTGATTTCAAAGCGTTATACTTGAAAAACAAATTCCATTATGTTTGAAAAGTTGTATCGTATAAGTGTTTTGAAGTTGTACAAGTTTGACACTTGGTGAAAAATGTGCTTACGGAATCTAAGTACGGGGGTCCGGGGGCAGCGCCCCTGGTAGCGGGGTCCAAGGGGCGGCAGCCCCTGGCGGGGTCCAAGGGGCAGAGCCCCTGGCTGGGGTCAAGCTGCCAGGTCAGCTTGGAAAAT
Source organism: Helichrysum umbraculigerum (assembly GCA_949592205.1). Taxonomy (NCBI): domain Eukaryota; kingdom Viridiplantae; phylum Streptophyta; class Magnoliopsida; order Asterales; family Asteraceae; genus Helichrysum; species Helichrysum umbraculigerum. The sequence continues at coordinate 338,968,118 of CATIUR010000001.1, forward strand.
TTTTATTTCTACTATATTGCTTTAAGGAAAAACGCATCTGGACTTGAATTGAGTGAAATCAAGTGATAAAATTTTGGTCTCGACACTTAGTAAAATTGTAGTTTGAAAACCTGTTGTTTTATGCGACACAATCATGCGACACAAAAGTGGTTATGCGACACAAAGGGTTGTGTCGCATAGAGGTGCGACACAATATCTATGCGACACAAGGGTTGTGTCGCATATATGCGAGATGCTGATTCAACAGCGACATAGTGATTGTGTCGTATGGAGTTTGCGACATAGTGGTTGTGTCGCAGGACTTGCGACACTAATTATCGGGTACGACACAAGGTGCGACACAGAGACTTTTATACGACACAAGTGCCAAAATACGACACAACATGCGACACAAGGCTTGTGTCGCATGGAAGAACATCAGCCCAGAAAGTCCGGCTGTTTAGATTTTTCCGGCCAAAAACCCATTTCAAACCCGTTTTTAAGCTATGAAATCGTGTTCTATACTTAGTAATGGACATATACATGTTATATAACTCGTAAATATGTAAAAAAAAGCTAAAACGAGAAGTTTCGGGAATTTGTCGAAAACTTACGCGGTGTCGGATTGAAAATCCGAAAAGATAGGATTGTAGATCGTAGCGTGGTGGTTCCGTTTTTGTAAAAATCTTGATGATCCGAGGTCGTTTTGTATATTTATTTTGGTGATTTGTGAGTTGGTGTGGGTTTTTGATTTAGAGAGAAAAAAAAGAAAGAGGGAGAGAGAAGATGAAAAGGGAAATGGAGAAAGAAGAAGAAAAGGAGGTGGTTTTGGTGGAACTCCTCCATTTTCAGTCCACGCAAAGCGCTCCGTGCGGTGTTCGTTTTCTCGATTGTTTTAACGTTAATTAGTATTTAAAGGCGTTTAATTATGCGTTTTGAAATATGAAATATTATTCAATATTTTTGTTGAAGTATTTTATAAAATACTCAATAATTGCGTTATAAAACTTTATCTCGATTTTGTTTGTTTGCGCGTTCACATTTAATCGCGTTGTTCTCGCTTGTACGATATGGAATGAATACGACATATTATAAAAATAATATTATTGAGATATGATAGTTTCATTAAATAATCTTTATGTTATTTAATTAAATTGTTCACCAACGTCCGTATTAAATTGAACCGAATTACATTCGATTTGAAACTTGTACGATTTAAACAAACCGCATAATTGTGTAGATATATATTCAACAATATATATAATAATTGATACATTAATTAGCCTAACACAGAACTAATTACATGTATTAAAATTGATTAGGCACTAAATTCTAGTCCTAAATTGACGGGTGTCACATTCTCCCCCTGTTAGAAGAATTTCGTCCCGAAATTTATGTTGTAGTCGTGTTTGATGTTGAGTCAGTGAAGAGTTGAGGATACTTTAGTCGCATTTGATCTTCCCTTTCCCAGGTGAATTCCGGACCGCGCCGCGAATTCCACCTAACCTTGACAATGGGAATACGACTTTGTTTAAGTTGTTTGACCTCACGGTCCATAATTTCGGCGGGTTCCTCAACAAAGTGAAGTTTCTCGTCAACTCGAATTTCATCGAGTGGAATGATAAGTGTCTCATCAGACAGACACCTCTTCAGATTCGAAACATGAAATGTGGGATGCACGCTGCTGAGCTCGGATGGCAGCTGCAATCGATATGCTACTGGACCAATTCTCTCGAGAATCTCGAATGGTCCAATGTATCTGGGATTTAACTTCCCTCGTTTGCCAAATCGAATTACGCCTTTCCAAGGCGATACTTTGAGTAGTACTCGATCTCCAACTTGGAACTCGAGTGGTTTACGTCTCACGTCTGCATAACTTTTCTGACGATCACGCGCGACTTTGAGTTTGTTTTGAATTTCGACGATTCTCTCGGTCGTCTCGTGAATGATTTCTGGACCTGTGAGTTGGCTATCCCCAACTTCGGTCCAACAGATAGGTGACCGGCACTTACGACCGTACAGTGCCTCGAATGGTGCAGCTTTAATGCTGGTATGATAATTGTTGTTGTACGAGAACTCGCACAATGGTAGGTGTTTTTCCCAGTTTACACCGAAGTCTACTACGCAGGCCCGTAGCATGTCTTCTAGTGTTTGAATTGTTCGTTCACTTTGGCCGTCGGTTTGAGGATGGTATGCGGTACTCATATCAAGTCGAGTACCCAGTGATTTTTGAAGTGATTGCCAAAATTGTGAAGTGAAACGACTATCTCTATCGGAGATAATTGAAATTGGAACACCGTGTTTAGTCACGATTTCCTTCAGATAGATTCTGGTGAGGCGTTCCATTTTGTCGGATTCCTTGATTGCCAGGAAGTGAGCAGTCTTTGTGAGACGATCCACGATCACCCAAATGGTATCGCAACCGTTCGCTGACTTGGGTAGTTTGGTTATGAAGTCCATGGCAATTTGTTCCCATTTCCATTCAGGAAGATCGGGTTGTTGAAGTAAACCAGAAGGTTTTTGATATTCGATTTTGACCTTGGAGCAAGTAAGGCACTTGCTGACATAGGTGGCGATTTCAGCTTTCATGTTCGGCCACCAATAGAAGTCCTTGATACCGTGGTACATCTTGTCGGATCCCGGATGGATAGAATATTTGGACTTGTGAGCTTCATCCATCACTAAGTCTCGTAGGTTCCCAAATTTAGGCAACCAGATTCGGTTTGAGAAATACCTAATCCCGTTAGGTTTGACTTCGAATTGTTTATCCATGCCTCGCAAGGCTTCATCTTTGACATTCTCGGGTTTTAAGGCTTCGAGTTGAGCAGTGAGAATTTGAATGTTTAAATTGTTGTGAATGGTCATACTGAGGGCTCGAACCCGAAGTGGTTTCACTCGCTCTTTCCGACTGAGGGCATCAGCAACGACATTTGCTTTGCCTGGATGATATTTGAGTTCGCAGTTGTAATCGGTAAGCAACTCGACCCATCGACGTTGCCTCATGTTGAGATCCTTCTGATCGAATATGTGTTGGAGACTTTTGTGGTCTGTAAAGATTGTGCACCTAGTGCCGTAGAGGTAATGTCTCCAAATTTTGAGGGCGAAAACGACGGCTCCTAATTCGAGGTCGTGGGTAGTGTAATTCTTTTCATGAATCTTGAGCTGTCGTGAAGCATAAGCTATGACTTTGTCTCGTTGCATAAGCACGCAACCGAGACCTTGATGAGAAGCATCGCAGTATACCACGAAGTCATCGGTGCCCTCGGGTAATGATAGAATAGGAGCACTGCAAAGCTTTTGTTTTAATAGTTGGAATGCCGACTCTTGTTTATCAGTCCAGTCAAACTTTTTGTCTTTCTGGGTCAGAGTCGTGAGTGGTAAGGCTATCTTGGAGAAATTTTCAATGAATCGTCGGTAATACCCGGCAAGACCCAAAAATTGACGTACTTCGGTCGGAGTGGTGGGTGCTTGCCAGTCTTTGATGGCCTCGATTTTTGATGGGTCAACGTGAATCCCCTGACTGTCAATCACGTGACCAAGGAATTGGACTGTTTGGATCCAGAACTCACACTTAGAGAATTTTGCATATAGCTCCTCGTGTTTAAGTAGTTCAATGATGGTTTTGAGGTGTTGCGCATGTTCTTGCTCGTTGCGCGAATAAATGAGTATGTCATCGATAAAGACAATGACAAACTTGTCAAGGTAAGGTTTACACACCCGATTCATAAGGTCCATGAATACCGCCGGTGCGTTGGTTAGGCCGAATGGCATCACTTGGAATTCGTAATGCCCATAGCGGGTTCGGAAAGCGGTTTTTGGAATGTCAGCATCGCGAACACGCAATTGGTGATAACCGGATCGGAGATCAATCTTTGAATAACAACTCGATCCTTGAAGTTGGTCGAACAAATCATCGATTCGAGGAAGTGGATACCGGTTCTTGACAGTTAACTTGTTCAACTCTCGGTAGTCGATACACATTCGAAAAGAACCGTCTTTCTTCTTAACAAATAGGACCGGAGCTCCCCAAGGTGAAGAACTCGGCCTGATAAATCCTCGTTCCAGGAGTTCCTGTAATTGGGTGGACAACTCCTGAAGTTCGGATGGAGCTAAACGGTATGGTGCTCGGGCCACAGGCGCAGCACCTGGTACAAGATCAATTAAGAACGCAACCTGTCTTGGTGGTGGTAAACCAGGTAGTTCCTCGGGAAAGACTTCTGGAAAGTCTCGAACAATTGGAACATCCTCAAGTCGCTTCTCCTCCGACTTTTTCTCCATGATGTGCGCGAGGATTGCTGGATAACCCTTTCTCAGAAATTTTCGGGTTTTTAGGCAAGATATGAGGTTAAGTCTCGTCCCACCGGTCTCCCCCTGTATGACCAAGGTTCTACCGACGGCGAGAGGTATGCGAACAAATTTGTCATAGCAAATGATTTCAGCGCGATGTTCGGATAACCAGTCCATGCCTACGATGACATCGAAACTCCCTATCTCGATTGGCATAAGATCTATGGAGAAGATTTCGTCGGCTAGGTTTAAAGTGCAATTAGGTATCACACTATCGGTTTCTATCAATTTGCCATTTGCTAGCTCTACTGTGTACTTAACGTCTAAAGCAACAGGTGTGATGTCAAGTAGAGGGCAAAATTCATCGGAAATAAAACTTCTATCGGCACCAGTATCAAACAGAATAGAAGCAGTTAAATTGTTGAGGAGGAACATACCCGTGACCACATTCGGGTCCTGACGGGCGTCCCCTGAGTTGATCACAAAGGCGCTACTTTTGGCGTTGTTGTTGTTGTTGTTGCGGTTGTTGTTGTTGCCCTTATTCTTCAATTTTGGGCAAGTATCCCTAAAGTGTCCAGGGTTCCCACATTCAAAGCAGGACTTAGGTTGTTGGGCATTTTTGTTAGAGGGGTTGTTGTTGGATTTGGGGGCTCGGCAATCCTTAGTCGAATGCCCGAACCTCCTGCAGTTGTTGCAAGGGGTCCTGCACTGACCAAAGTGGTGATAGTTACACTTGGGACAATAAGGCCTGTCCCCGGTGTAGTTGCGGTTGGATTCAGAGTTGGTGGTGTAGACTTGAATGGCGTTGTTTTTCTTGTTTGAGTTGTGGTGGTGTTCAGTGGATTTGCGTTTGTTGTTGTTGGAGGATGAGGTGTTGGAGGTCTCACGGCTGACAACTAGGGCCATGAGTTCGTGGGCCAATCGAATGGCACTCTCAGTGGTGGTTGGTTTGGATGAGGCGACATTTCCTTGAATGCTCTCAGGGAGGCCGCGAATGTATCTCTTAATGCCCTTACTTTCCGGTTCAACCAAGCTTGGGCATAGTAAAGCAAACTGCTGAAATTTTGTGGTATAATCAGCAACATCATTTCCCTGCACCGTCAGGTGCCAGAATTCCTCCTCCAGTCTGTGCAGTTCTTCTTCAGGACAGTATTTTTCTGTCAGCTTCTTTTTCAGTTCGGCCCAAGGAAGTCGATTTGCAACCTCAAGGCCTACAGAGTTTGCGTGGGTTTTCCACCACGTGAGTGCACCTTCCTGAAAGGTGTAAGCAGCGAATTTGACTTTGTTGTTCTCAGTGCAGTCGCAGAGACTGAAAACGGATTCCATACGCTCAATCCAACGGATCAAGCCAATGGCACCTTCCGTGCCCTTGAAATAGAGGGGTTTACAGCTGAGAAAGTCCTTGTATGAACAAGGCTTGACAGTATGAGTGGTGGAGGTGGTATCGGCTGTTTCCTCGGACGTTCGGATTGGATCCCGAGCGGCCAAGGCGTCGGCTACGGCCCGATTAACGGCAGCAGCGAGTTCGGCTTCACTGTAACTGTTTTTCTTCGGTGGCATGATTCTTCAAGAAAAAGAAACAATAGGTACGTAAGAAACTGTAACAGAATGATAATTGTGGTAGATGTACGTATTAAAGCGACATTATACACATCACAAGTGTAATAGTTCCATAATATAGATTTAAATCGAAAGAAATTGTCAATTGATATTACGTTGTTAAACGATTACAGACAATTTCGAGTTTGAGAATTCAAAAGTTACAGACTTAGATATTGTGCCAAAAGTTCCGGGAATTGTTTCATCCGGTCAATTTACATTAGTCCTACGAAAGCGTTATAAAGTGCAGATTCAGCCTAAGCTAATTCTGACGAAGATTGAGTTGTGGCATTAAGGCAGTGAGACGGTCAACGGACTCTGCAAGTCGGCTAACCATTCCGAGTGCCTCCTCGGTTTCCCTCAGGCGTGTCTCACATTGAGTCAACCTTGATCGCAGGACAGTGATTTCGTTGTGATTGTCAGTCACTTGATTGTGAACGATCTCCATGGTCTCGATGGTTTCACCCACTCGATTTTCTAGAACGTTCATATTGTTGATAGTGTTTTCGTGTTCTTCAGAGACCTGAGTAACTTGTCCCATTAGGGTGAGTGTCCAGTTTTCTCGGGTCTCTTGCAACTCGATGTCCATGTCACGGAGTTGTTGCTCGTGACGGTGTAGCCTAGCGGACAAATCCGTTAGTGTGAATTGATTGGGGTATGGGCCCGCTCGAGGCAACCTGGGGTTCCTCCTAGCTACCCTTGAACCTTGTGATTCGTACGAATGGGAACGAGATGAGTTGGGTGGTGTGTTTGCCATTCTGAGACAGAGTGTTAGAAAGAATGAGGCCTATATTCATATAATATAATATAGCCTAAGATTGTAAGTGAGGTCTATTCATGTATATATATATATATATATATATATATATATATATATATATATATATATATATATATATATATCACATAATAACCTATTGTGTGTCTAGCAAAGACATGTTTTGAGTCCCGTTTCTCTCGAGGTCAGAGTCAACTAGTGTATCCTGTTCAGCCATAACTTCCTTCAGATCTTACATCATCTTTGTTTAATTGTACATAGTTGATCAGGCTATGTTAAATTAAATTCGTATGCTGTAATCTCTGAACTGGTTATACCTAATAGGGAATACTGCCTAACGGTCATAGTCTAGGTCCACTAAATGCAACCTAGTTCACTATAACCTTAGGCTCTTATACCAATCTGTGACACCCCCAAATTTGATGATTTGCGGAAGCTCGATTTGGGTGTCACTAATCAATATACAAAGCACATAAGATATAATGAACGACCACTATATGCGTCGTTTTAAACTTGTATTACTAAGATAAACGTTTACATCAAAATAATGTTACATTAGCTCGGTTCCTGAAATTGAGAGATTACATGGCATAATTACTTTTACAAAATATAATAATGCAATCAAATCTCTAGTTGTATGTATGCTGACTCGAGCTAATAGTCCCTGCATGTGCAGTCCACCTACTGCTGGGTACCTGTGATATATACTAAAATGGGTCAGCGAAAACGCTGGTGAGCTCACAGGTTTGTATGTCAATGTATAGTTGTAAGAACCGCAAGATTTATATTGAATTTAAGATGCAATTAAGCAAAATAAAAGTTATACAATCCATGAGCACATAGTCTGAGCTTAACTTGAGCGCTAGGTCCAATTAAGGAAACCTAACTTGAAATGCCTCCTACGAGTGTCTAATCCACACTCGTCTTCCCAAATGCTAATACATCCGTTTGACCGGTTAGTGCGTGCTAACCCGAATGAGGATTGTCAATCCCATATGATATCATATACTAACATTCACGCTAAAATATTAGAGACTATGCTATAGAGGACTTTAAATTGATTAGCTTGAAACTCATGTAGTATTTGAAGATTGGTACTTGCGTTCTACTTGTAAAACAAAACAGAGCAGTATTATCACACCCCTAGTTGTAAAATAGTGAAAATGGGGCCATGAAACTCACCTGAGTCTTGAAGTGTTTAATTTAATAAACTTGAAGTAATTAGCAGTGAATTGATGTCCAAAGACTTGAAACCTGAATGTGTTCACGACACTTGATTGTTATTAATTGTACCGGTATCTCGAAAGACTACCTTTGTAGTTGTTATACAACTTTATATATATGTCCAAATTACTACGATTTGGTTGATTGAATTGATACAAGTTACATCGACTTGTTTGATTGAATTGATACAAGTTACAACGACTTGTTTGAATGAATTGATACAAGTTACAACGACTTGTTTGATTCTGAAATATGTTTGAAAACATGTACGGCCCGTTGGTGATTAATTGTAACAATAGTCTTGATGTTACCACATTGATTTCAAAGCGTTATACTTGAAAAACAAATTCCATTATGTTTGAAAAGTTGTATCGTATAAGTGTTTTGAAGTTGTACAAGTTTGACGCTTGGTGAAAAATGTGCTTACGGAATCTAAGTACGGGGGTCCGGGGGCAGCGCCCCTGGTAGCGGGGTCCAAGGGGCGGCAGCCCCTAGCGGGGTCCAAGGGGCAGAGCCCCTGGCTGGGGTCAAGCTGCCAGGTCAGCTTGGAAAATTTTTATTTCTACTATATTGCTTTAAGGAAAAACGCATTTGGACTTGAATTTGGGTGAAATCAAGTGATAAAATTTTGGTCTTGACACTTAGTAAAATTGTAGTTTGAAAACCTGTTGTTTTATGCGACACAATCATGCGACACAAAAGTGGTTATGCGACACAAAGGGTTGTGTCACATAGAGGTGCGACACAATATCTATGCGACACAAGGGTTGTGTCGCATATATGCGAGATGCTGATTCAACAGCGACATAGTGATTGTGTCGTATGGAGTTTGCGACATAGTGGTTGTGTCGCAGGACTTGCGACACTAATTATCGGGTACGACACAAGGTGCGACACAGAGGCTTTTATACGACACAAGTGCCAAAATACGACACAACATGCGACACAAGGCTTGTGTCGCATGGAAGAACATCAGCAAAGAAAATCCGGCTGTTTAGATTTTTCCGGCCAAAAACCCATTTCAAACCCGTTTTTAAGCTATGAAATCGTGTTCTATACTTAGTAATGGACATATACATGTTATATAACTCGTAAATATGTAAAAACAAGCTAAAACGAGAAGTTTCGGGAATTTGTCGGAAACTTACGCGGTGTCGGATTGAAAATCCGAAAAGATAGGATTGTAGATCGTAGCGTGGTGGTTCCGTTTTTGTAAAAATCTTGATGATCCGAGGTCGTTTTGTATATTTATTTTGGTGATTTGTGAGTTGGTGTGGGTTTTTGATTTAGAGAGAAAAAAAGAAAGAGGGAGAGAGAAGATGAAAAGGGAAATGGAGAAAGAAGAAGAAAAGGAGGTGGTTTTGGTGGAACTCCTCCATTTTCAGTCCACGCAAAGCGCTCCGTGCGGTGTTCGTTTTCTCGATTGTTTTAACGTTAATTAGTATTTAAAGGCGTTTAATTATGCGTTTTGAAATACGAAATATTATTCAATATTTTTGTTGAAGTATTTTATAAAATACTCAATAATTGCGTTATAAAACGTTATCTCGATTTTGTTTGTTTGCGCGTTCACATTTAATCGCGTTGTTCTCGCTTGTACGATATGGAATGAATACGACATATTATAAAAATAATATTATTGAGATATGATAGTTTCATTAAATAATCTTTATGTTATTTAATTAAATTGTTCACCAACGTCCGTATTAAATTGAACCGAATTACATTCGATTTGAAACTTGTACGATTTAAACAAACCGCATAATTGTGTAGATATATATTCAACAATATATATAATAATTGATACATTAATTAGCCTAACACAGAACTAATTACATGTATTAAAATTGATTAGGCACTAAATTCTAGTCCTAAATTGACGGGTGTCACATTAGGTCAGCTTTCAAAGGCAGTCTAGTTTGTAGGTGCATATTGGCTAACAATCGTTAGATCATGACGAATATGATAACCTTACTAAAGAAAATGGATCATTGCGCTGAATTCAACACCCTATTTGAATAAGATTCGATCACAATCATTTGCAAGATTTCGTTAGAGGCAGAGAGCAGGGTACGCGTTGCAGACACACCAAATCTTATTTCACAACTAATAGCACGTCTTTCCTCTGTGTATACCATTACCCAAACCAATGTCATGGCTGCCATTCGCTCGTTATCTTTTGCCGAAGAGAATGCCTATTTGATTTTTATCGTCAATATGATGGAACAGTTACTTAAGCTTTTGCAACCCGAATGAGATGAATACCTTATGAACGAGGTTGTTTGGGGGATCTTCAATTTGTTATTCCCCCAGGTAAACACACAAAAGTTTGTGCAAATATATGGTTAGATCGTTTTTAAGCAAATTTCAAAACACGGTTTATGTAGAGTGGTTATTACCTATTCTTGAAATGCTTCTGGGAAGGGAAGATGCGGTTGTGGAACTGTGTAAACATTGGAACTTCATAATGTTTTTATCTATCTGATTAAGGAAAGTGATAGTAATACCATTATACAGTGGTATGAAATGTATTGATGGGATTTGTCAATTTTTCATAGCAAATGTAAGTGAAAAAAAGGTGTTTGTTCATGTGGTGAAGGGAATGCCGAAACTTGACGGGTTTCAAAGAGTTGTGAAGGAGATTGATTTGAGTTATTACACGATAAGTGACACTTAACGCAATTCAATCACATTCTATCACCCCTTGTAACATTTGTAGTTAATAGTCGTTTAGTATATATATCTTGAGAATCATAGTTGATATTTTCATAGGCCCTCTAAAATAATGCGTAATATTAGTTTGAAACTTTTGTACTTTCAAAATAACATGGGAAACTATGGTTGGGCGGATAATTTTGGAAAAGGGTACAAAAGTTTCAAACTACTTTCTTGCGTTGTTTTAGAAGACCGACGAAGTTTTTAACTATGATTCTCGTACTATGTATACTAAACGTCTTTATCAACTACGAGGGGGTGATAATGTGCTTGGATGTCGTAGACTGTCACTGACTGCGTGATAGCTTGAATCAATGTCTTCACAACTCTTTTAAACTCGTCTGATTCCTACATCCCTTTCACCACATGAATGAACACCCGTTTTTCGCTTACATTTGCTTCAGAAAATTGATAAATCATATTAATACGTTTCATACATCACTCCATGATAGTATCATTATTGCTTTACATAATCAGATCGATCAACAACATTATGAAGTTACTTTGTTTAAACAGTTTTGCAGACGTATCTTCTCTTCCCGAAAGCATTTCAAGAGTGGGTAATAACCACTTCACATAAACGTTGTTTTGAAATTAGCGTAAAAGCAATCTAACCATATTATTTTGGACAAACCTTCGTGTGTTTACCTTGGGGTGTAACAAATTGAAGATCGCCAAAACAACCTCGTTTATAAGGAATTTATTTCCCTTTAGTCGCAAAAGCAAAGAATTTGTTTTGTCACACTGACATTAACAATCACACGGACACTCTTTTCACTAGAAGATAATGAGCTAATGGTAGTCATGACATTGGTTTGGGTAATGGTATACACGGAGGAAGACATACTATTAGTTTTGAAATAAGATTTGGTGTGTCTGCGATGTGTACCTTACTCTTTTACCTCTAACGAGATATTGTAACCGGTTGTAATCAATTCTTCTTCAAATTGGGCGTCGAATTGAGAGCAGTGGTCCATTTTCTCCAAAGGGGTTATCATATTCGTCATGATCTTATATGCTCTTACAAACTAGTCTGTCCTTGGATAGTGAAGTAATATGAAGGCAACGTCCTTTTAATTAGAGACTATGGTGAATGATGGGCTTAAACTTTGTGATATATTAGGCAACATCTTAAGAATGGCCTTCTTAGTTAGCTTTTTTCGGTCGCGCTTTTTAGGGGTTAGATCACCATGACCGTTCTTTCTAATCGGCTATAAGATAATAAAAAATTTGGTGTTAAGTCGTTGTTTCAAATCGAACTCATACTCTTTGGGTATATCTAGATCCAAGCATCTTGAGTTTCTTTTCGAAAGTCTCTAAATCATCAAAAAGCAAACATAAGCACAAGAGAAATGTAGAATAATAAATTAATAATCATAAGTAAGAGATGTGAGAAAAGCTCCTCCACTTTCCTCCTTCCTTTGCTAACGCTCATCCCTTTGACCGTAAACACAAAAGACAGTTACATTGCCCGAAGAGACGAATACATGATCATTCATCAATTGTTTAGATATTATTAGAGAAATCTATATATATATATATATATATATATATATATATATATATATTTGCTTTTCATTGTTTTCAAACTTCTAGAGTGTGAGTAGCTTGATTCAAAAACAACATATATTCATTCTCTTTGTCTTCTTCATCATATCATATGATTCATCAATGGTTGAACCAACTATTTCGCGCAATGCTTGTGCTCGTTTATGTTGTGTTGATTTCTTCATTGTTTTAGTAGAGCAAAAGATTAAGAATTATATGGCTTTTGAAGGTTAGAAATGAAAGATTATGAAGGTTGTGTGATTTAACTAAAAAAATGTAATGATAAAGAATGAAGTTCGAAGATGGTAAAAAATGAATAACATCATAATCATTGTAATAAATACTTATTGCAAATATGTGTCCACAATCAGATTGTCCAAAGCTTAAGAAAATCATAGTTCAATGATGGAAATCTTACAATTTACTTTCTGAACGGTCTTCAATGAATCAGTTTTGTGAAAAAGTAAATAAAGGGTAAAATGGTAAACTTAGTATTTTACTTTTGGACGTGGACATTTATTTGGGACTAATGAAAATCTAAACATTTATTTTGGGACGGATGAAATATAAATTCTATCTGGTACCTGTTTGATTAACTTCAAAATTTATAAACTTATGATGTGAAACGAAGATTTCATTTCAAAAATTTATGTATTCTTTTACATGTTGTTAGACATTTATGATTGTTTTTTTAAATAGTTTTTCCTTTTTACACTGTACTATTTAAAATCAAAATTTATGTATTCTTCTCTATTTATGAAAAGTAACAATTGAATTCCTCTTAGACTATAGTAATCATACCATACCTTTCTCCATCACCTCCTACTTCCGTCACCAACTCTTACCTATAACACAACCTCCTTTAGTGTATTATTTTCCTGGAATCGAACCTACGAATTTACTCGGTTGTGCGCTTTAACTATCCAGCCACGGACCATGGACTTGGTCCTGCATATAATAAGGTCGATTCGTTACCTGTGAACGGAAGGGCCCACGTTTCATAGTTTGAGTTTTTTTTTTCGCTGAATAAATGAGAGAGAGTGGGAGGGCGGGTATGCTGGAGGGCAATTTCTGATTTCTAGTTGACCTCTCAGTAGGATTAGAACCTAGATGAAGTTCTGAGCATGTGTTATATATGCAGGACTTGTTTCTAGAGGAATACTAATACTTGATCATGCGGTATATATGCAGGACTTGCTTCTCTGAAAATTGATGTGCTTCATCTAGTCGATGCTTGTACCATAACCGTTAAACTGTGTATAAACATTGATGTGTTAAGTTGTCAAACTAACAATATATGTAAAGTAAGGATGAACTTTACAGGCATTTAGTTTGTATCTTCCTAGCTTGTTTGGATATAAGTGAATAGAGAATAGTACTCCCTCCGTCCCAATTGAATTGTCTCTAGACAAAAAACACGCAGTTTAAGAAAACATCAACTTCTCTCTTACTTTTTGATAAGATTACAGTTTTACCCTTTACTTTTTACCTACTTTTTTTGTCTTACATATATAAATTAGGGGTATAAAAGAATTTTATCTCATCTTTTTATCTATTTATGGAAGTGGACAATTAATTTGGGACAGCCCAAAATGTAATACTGGACTATAAATTTGGGACGGAGGGAGTAGGAAACTGGATGATATTTAATTACATAACTCTTTATGAATAGTTTCAGCCTAATTACAATACGAAAGCCTTCCAACTGAACTGTACTAGCCACCTTAATTATATAATTCACTTTAGTTACTAAAATGCAAGTTCAAGGTTCATCAATTTTCTGTGAGATGGACTTGCACCATTAACACTGTTACGTTCAACACAAGTTCCTAAAAGTGAACTGAGAAGAGATTATTCATCTACAAACGATAATGTAACAACACTCATCGAGGAGATTGCCCAACAACCTAAGATTGTAGAAACTTTAAACAAAACAAGATAAGGAAACCTGTGTGAAGCATATATACATGGGAGGTTTAGCTTTTTAAATACTTCTGCAGATCCTACAGTATCTATTGGCACCCGTAAAAGCATTGGTGGGTTTCTATCAAGATCTTCTGGTTTTACCATTATGTAGAGAAAATGTTAGTAATTTATTTTTGTTAAGATCTTGTATAATATCATATAACTCCAGTGTCTCCATTTCAACAACTAGAAATTGATTTTTTAAACTCACCCAAAAAGGGTAGTAAGATTGTTGTTTCTTTGTCAGTTAAGTAAGTATAACATCTATGCAGCCTCTTTCTCCTTGGCTGACATGGATGACACAACAACATCCTAGTAAGCTGTTTGTTAATTGTTATACGTTCCACACTGCGTTGCGTTTTCTTGTACTACTTTCTGTACAACATATCACTATGTATACTTGCAATTAATGTTGTACATAGCATCAATATAAAAGAAATATACCAGCCTACAGCCCGATCAATCAAACCCGTGGAAAAGATAAAATGTGTAGTTCAATAAGACTAACCATTTATACTTGTCCATATGGATGCAGGATGCTCCCATCGTAACCCTTTACAAATAGATGCGCATATTTATTTGAAGAAATGCCTTGACATTGCACTTTCTTTGTATATAATACACCAAATGATGAGCTGAGAACACCACAATCAAGAAAACACTGCAAACTAAACAAAAACTGCTCTACGTATGTTATCATAAGCAGGGCTGGATGCAGGATGCTATAAGCCTACAACTGAGGGAGCAAAAAATTTCTTTTTCTCTTGCAAACTGCTTAGGAGGCAAAATTATTAAAATTGTCTCTTATACCCTTACATGAAGTATTTTATTTTATATAATTTTGAATATTTCTGAGGGCCATGCTCAATTTCCTATTGTAGATCACTAATCCATCTTTGATTATAGAACGGGTTGTAAATTCTAAAACTGGGTGCAAAGTCATAGTGAACACTTAATATAGTATTCTTCTTCTAGAGTTTTGGTGTTTAACACTTAAAAAATTACAAAATCACAAAATTTGAAGTACTGTTAAGGACAAGTTTAGGACACTTATATAACTAAAAATAGTTTTACACCTAATGATGTGTTATAATTTGGTGACAAGCTTAGATCACAACCAACGGTACATCGTTTAAAAATCGACGCTCGGCTATCCAAGTGAGATGAGATGTGTAAGGCTGATGAAATGCTTTCTTCTCTCGGTTTTACACCTAATGATGTGTTATTAATTTGGTGACAAGCTTAGATCACAACCAACAGTACATTGTTTAAAAACCGACGAGCGGCTGTCCAAGTGAGATGAGATGTGTAAGGCTGATGAAATGTTTTCTTCTCTCAGTTTTACACCTAATGATGTGTTATTAAGTGACAGGCTTAGATCACAACCAACGGTACATCGTTTAAAAATCGACGCTCAGTGGGACCATCAGTTTGGCGACGAGGTGTGGGTCCAACAGCATTCAATTTTTTGCTTTTTTTAGTGTATAGAGTTTTGGTAAATGTGTGACCCAAAAATTGAGGTGACTATGTCACTTTTGGCTTCGTTGTGTTTCGGTTTGGGGAAGTGTTGAGGTGGCGCTGAAACGAAATAACTGACGGGTAACTGACAACGTCGCTGTTGGGAGTGATCTAACGGAAGTTTAAACTTATGTTTTTCAAAACCTCATGTTAGAAGCCTTGTTTGGCATATAAAAGCATAGGAGCTTATTAGACTCCTCCCAACGGAGGAAACCACACTTCGTCGGTTTTGAAACTGACGTAACCGAAGAGAGTGATGCCATTGGCACCACCTGTCAGTTTGGGCGTCGGTTCGGGTGTCGTCGGTTTGACGACGCCCGTTAGTTTTTTTGTTTTTTTTTTGTTTATTTGTTTAGTGTATAAAATTAAAAGTATATTGGTGAATTTGGGTCTAGAAAAAACTGAAGTGATGTTCACTGTTGGTAATGTAGTGTCAGTTTTGAAAAATGCTGACGTGGTGCTGATTTGGCAAAAACTGAAGCGTCAGTTAGCATCACGGTTGGGAGCAGTTTAGAATCTTATTGAAAAAAAGTAGCTCTAGAATAATAAGCTAGTTGAACTAGCATTTAAAAAAGGGTTTATTATTTCGTTATGTATTATACTTTACACTTTTTACTATTGTATAAGTCAAACTTTGAAAACTTCTATTGTATATATTGAACTTGTAAATATCGTCTATTGTATGTACACTTTCCTTTTTTGACATTGACAAAAACGGAAACTTTCCAATTTTAACCTTACCCAAAAAGGAAAGTATACATACAATAATATTTACAAGTTCAATACATAAAATAGAAGTTTTCAAAGTTCGAGTCATACAATAGTAAAAAGTGTAAAGTTTAATACATAATGAAATAATTAACCCTTTAAAAAATTCCGGAGCTTATGTAGATTTGAATTCACATACACACCTTTTATCTAAATGTTTTAGTTTTTCTTTTTTGTTATTTTACATTATTAATTTGCATTTCCAGTTAATTTACCAAACACTTATAATAAGAATATAAGCTTCAGCTTTCAGTTCTAAAAATAAGCTTTAGCTACGAACTTACAACTTCAGCTACCATATAGTTTTGCCAAACACACCCTAAATTTCTTTCTAACATATAAAAACGTTGCTTATACAGTGAAACTAAAACAATGTCTCCATTATATTATTAAAAGTTTGATGCAGATTTGCATGACAAACAGAATCATACGAGATTGTGGGCAGAAGGGATATGTTATACTATCAACTTTTTAATTTAAATTTAATTAAATTTAATTTAATTTATATTTATAAATGAAAAAGACAATTAGGCCAATAGTGACCCTCCAAGTAAGCCAATGGTCTTTGTGGGTTCCATTGATCACCTCTCTCTTTCTTCCAAGAGCCAAAAACGGTTGCATTGCAAGTTTGCAACTCGCAACTGAAACATACAATTGGCGGCATGAACCTTGTGGCCACTTCTATTTTAAGCAATGTTTTTACATTAAAAAATTAGGGCAAATGGACAACTAATTAGTCTATTTGACAATAAAAGGTATATGATCTTTGTTGATGTTTTAATATGATTCACATTTTGAGATTATGTCATAAAAGAATTTAAGTTGTTAAAAAGGTTGATGAAAGGTAAAATTACGGTTTCATTCGAAAAACATGTCATAAAAAGATTTAACATTTTTAAATCCCATATAACATTTCGAACTTGTGTTACAAAAGGATTTAAAACTCAAAATGAAATTAAAATTTAAACACTCTATGTTGCTATTTTCTAGAGGTTGTGCTATTAGAGCATCTCCAACAAAGACTTTTTCTAAAGCTTTTTTGTACATAGTTTTTCTTCATTGGAGGAAAAAATATTTCTAGCAAAAGCTTGAGATTTCTCAAGTCTTGCGTGAAAGACTTTTTTGAAAGTGTGTGAGTGTGATTTTTGAAAATAAAAGCTTTGCAAAGCTTTTTATTATTGGAAACAAAACTTTTCACAAAAGCTTTTTATAAAAAAGGTGATGTGGCAACTAAAAAAACTTTTAATAGCTTTTGTTCATTGCGGGTGCTCTTAGCTAATTGTAATACACATGGTATGTAATTTGTATATACTTACTATTTCATTTTGTTAGATTGAGTTTTTTATGTGGTTCTTTCGCATTCTTGTAATTGTAATGCTTATCACTCATTTATAATATTTTTCGAGGTCAATCCCCTTGTCACGTATCAATTCAATGTATGTTATTTTAACGTCTATATCAGTTAAAACCATCACAAATTGTGAAAAAAAAAAAATCAAACAGTGATTTTACCTTTAATTGAATTTATTTGTTAACTTAAATCCTTTTATGTCATGATTTTAAAATTTGAGTTCTTTTAGAAACTGAAAAAAAAGTCGTATTAAACAAATTACATTTTCGAATCATTTGCTTTTTTCTAATACTACATATATACTTCTCTTTACATGCTAAATTGTACTTCAATATATAATCCAAAATGAATTGGAGTATATATTATTGTTAGGTTTCTTTTCCTTTCCTTTGGTAAGGAGACAAAATTAAATTAGAATTTTTTTATTTTTATTTTTAAGTTACACAAGACAAGATAATATATTAAAAGGGGGGAAAGTACCAACGATATCCGGGAATCACTATTCATTTTATTTGGCTTCCGTGCAAATCCATAAGTTACGTCCCTTACAATTTCCTGTTGATTCTTTTCTTAAAAAGTAAAAAATGTTTGTTTGTTTCTTTCTTTTGTCAATATCTCTAGCTCTATTTAAATAAGTGAATGTATCAATCTTACAGATTATATATGGTTTCGAATTCGAGTCCGGACACCTATAATCACAAGTACTAAGTAAGTGATGTATATACTCCACGTTATTTATAAGTGATGTCTATACTTCACATTATATATAGGCAGCCGATTATAGACTCTGTTAAAATTGTAAGTTATTAACCTTTTGTTACAAAAACATTATTTATTATTTATATATATTTTTTAATAAGTTTAACAATGAAAATAGTAACTCTACTATACAAAAATGTGATAATTTAATAATTATTTTAATTTTAATTATTATTATTATACTGTAACTAACTTCAGATGTTCTCGTACCATTAAAATAGTTATTTACTTTTATTCACTGTCTCCATATAAAAATCCAAATTGTAGCATTGCTAGATTACAAAAATTATATTCTAAATTATCTTGTACATGTTGCCGCGTGAACTAACGTAGCATTGTCGACAACGCTAAATCCGATCACACTACATTTAACCCCCAATCTAACCGGAACCGGGTTCACCAACGATCCGTTAGCTGGAGTGTAATTAACCGTACGACGATACGGCCCGAACCACTTGTTCTGCATGAACCGGTTTTTTCTCCACGGGGGAACCAACAATCCTCTACTCTTCAATGACAGCCTTATTTCATCACTAATCAATTTCACAATCACCTTTAAATCAAGACTCTTACCAACGAAAACAACTGGCACTTTGTCGCAAATCCGTTGGAACTCATTTGTCTGTCTTGCGATCTCAAACTCCCCTGCGAAATTGAGGTCAATGAAGTAACGAACACCGCATTGAATAACATCGATGAATTCGTAGTTGCCAGATGTCAGTCCACCACAACTCTCCCATTTTGTCTTGCAAATCGCCGCGTTGTAACCGAGCTTTTGAAGAAACAGCATCACGTTACGGTTTAATGTCTGTTTGTTAGGTTTTAGTGACCGAAAAATCTCAACTGCTTTTACAACATTTGCGAAAAGAACGTTTCTAAATTTATCTACATTCAAATCTCGCAACGTTGAAATGAGTTTTTCTTCTTCATTTTTTGGTATGAAAACGTTTGAATTTGATTCAGAATCGGAGTCATTATCATGACATTCGTCTAATTCATTATCATCATCGTCAGCATCTGCATTCTTTTCGCCGTCTTCTTCAAAACAATGAAGAAGATACGAAAGTGAATGAGATGCCGATGAAGATGATGATGATGAATTACTAAATCGGCTACTTGTACCACTGTGTTCACTACCACTGCTAGCGTACACAATGTCACGACCGATGATTCGATCCTTAACTCGTTCATCGAGCGGATCGGAAACTCGCTTCGATCTAATGGCCATTTTCTTTTCTTTTTTTGCAAACTAGAGTATAACTTAGATGATGAATATTGATGGGAGGAATGAAATGAAGATATATAGTGTAATGAAGGATTAAATAAGACAAATGGGGAGAAGGATTTAATGAAGAATATTCCAAAAGATTAGGGAATGATTAAAGACTAATTCAAGATTATCTTGATTGGATTACAAAATGGCAAATTGGATTATATGAAGGGCGAAGTAAACGCAGCGTTTGAAGTGGTTAAGAAGCATGGGGGCATGGCATCTTCAGGGGCGTGAAAGAGTTTATTCTAGTTTGGGGTTGCTGACGTGGATATTGTGGGGTGTGGTGGTATGAGTATGGGCATGTGTTGAAGTGGGTTTTGGCATAGTTATCAAGATCGCGATCTTGATCGTAAGATCGTACGATCTTACGATCCTACTTCATAAAAACGTGCAAGATCGTTGTAGGATCGTAATTTCATAGGATCGCATCTAAGATCGTAAGATCGTAAGTCAAGATCGTAGGATCGCTAACAAGATCGTAAGATCGGTTGTAAGATCGTACAAAAGATCGTAATTAAGATCGTAGGATCGTTTTAATTTTTAAAAAAATTTATATATGAATTATTTTTTATATAAAATATTTATTAAAGTAGTATCTTACGATCCCGATCCGATCTTACGATTCCGATCTTGTGAAGACAAAAACGATCCTTATCAAGATCCCGATCTTGACAACCTTGGGTTTTGAGCCCATTGATGGCTATTCAAGTACGCCAAGAGTGAAGAATTTAGGAATTATTAGGAGGCGTGGTTCGTTACTGGAGGCGTGGTTCGTTACTAAACAAACTTGTGGTTAGTTTAGGTGTGAAGGTGTAAAAGTGTAAAACCAACAAAGTGAACAACCTAACTAAAATTGGGCACAATGTAATCAAATGATTGTATTTTCTACCCGTATATCGTCTATTATTAAAACTAGCACATCACCCGCGCAATGCGGCGGTAACAATCAATATATCTGTTTTGTTAGTTTGTTAAATAGAATGTCATTTTAAGATGGCAATATAACATTTTTTTTCATCGTTGTTTAACAGTTAATGATTCATTTAGTTAAAATACGATGTCACATGTTATTACAAATAAGTATAAATATGTTCTCACTAATTATGCTTAATATGTAATTTTGGAATAAAAACTTTCCTATTTAAAGTGATTTTCATTTATGAGTGTAAAAGGGTAAAAGAGTAATTTTAATTATTATTTAAGAATTAAGATTCAACAATTTGAACATGCTTTATATGTATTATAGATTATAGATTATAGATTATAGATTAAAGGATACTATTTGAAAATCCATATATCTAAGACAACATTGTTTCGTACAAAACAATAATTATTTTCTAAACTCCTTAATTTCACTAATACATCATTTGCTAGATTTCTTTTCTTCAACTTCAAGCTTAACCGACTTTGATTTGATAGATTTCTTCATTGCACTTTCCTTAATGTTTTATCTACAAAATAAATAACAAACATAAGCTACCTTACACTAAAATCAAGTTACATAAACATATAATAATTCTAAAAACACAAAATTCAGTAACAATATAGAAATTGCAGTAAATATGTACTAGTAATCTCACGAATTCAAGTATAAAATCAAGCTACATAAACACATAAAAATTGCTTAAAAGCACGAGATGCAGTAACAATATCAAGATGCAGTAAGCAAGTCTTAGTAATTTTTTAATTTCAAGTATAAAACTAAGCTTTAAAATTACATAAAATGCTAAAAATTCATAAAAATACAGTAACAACATAGAAGATCCAGTAAACAAATACTAGCATGATTCACATGAACTGCAATTAATATGCAGTAGTCTAAAATGCAGTAGAAGAAATATAAAATACAGATGAAAAAAATGTAGAATGAAATGACGAAATGTAAAATGCAGTGGATTTTTTTTAAGATCTACTTGTTAATTAGATCTAATTTTCAGATCTAGATCTACATAAAATGCAGTAACATAAATTGCAGTAACTTAAAATGTAGTGGATTTTTTTCAGATCTATTTGTTAGATCTAATTTTCAGATCTAGATCTACATAAAACGCAGTAACATAAATTGCAGTAACTCAAGATGAAGATGCAGTAACATAAAATGTAGTGAATGAATACCACTACTAATTATACTTTAAGAACAAAATGCAGCAACCAAGCACATAAAATACACAAACATAAAATGCAGTTTGATAACAAAATGTAGTAACCATGAAAAAACACAATAACAACAAAAACATACATTAAATCCGTTCCACAAGTTCAATCACAAATCTAGCATTTCATGCACTAACTAACTACTCAAATATCATCATTCACTACCAATCAAACCTAGATCTAGAATTTCAAATAAATATCACACATAATATACTAGATCTATAAAAACCTAACATAAATAAACCATCAAAACACACTCAAATAGGCATCAAAGTTACCGGATCTAATTGCGGAAAACAATTCCGTTCGAGTGTAGAATGGACGTTGTATGAATGGCGACGATGGTGGTGGTGGCGGCGGCGGCGGAGGAAAGATGGTGGTCGTATGTATGTTAGTGTGTGTTGGTGTGTGTGTGTGTGTGTGTGTGTGTGTGTTATTTTGAAAGAGAGAAGATTTGGAAAATGTGTTTTCTGGAAAGAGATAGAAAGGTCAAAAGGTTGCGACCCTCTGTGTGACAACCGTCACTAAACCGATATCGTAGCTCAAACCGTATAAACTCATTTTTGTGAAACTACTTGTTTTTGAGATTTATTCACATCAAAGTCTTCGTTTTTGAAAAATGAATCCAACGCAAAAAGAATCATCACAAACGGACATATAAGGAAGGAGATACGAAACTAAACGTAAGTATCAATTATTTTTGGACCGTGTGACCCAAGTTTTTGTGTATTCTTATTTAGCCCAAAGAAAACCGACCCAAATTACTCCTTGGAGGATGTGGCCGGCCCAACCTATTCTGTGACAACCGTCAATTTAGGACTAGAATTTAGTGCCTAATCAAGTTTTAATACATGTAATTAGTTCTGTGTTAGGCTAATTAATGTATCAATTATATTATATATTGTTGAATATATATCTACAATTATGCGGTTTATTTAAACCGTACGAGTTTCAAATCAAATGAATTTCGATACAATAAATACGGACGTTGGTGACCAATTTTATTAAATAACGCTTTTATGTCAAAAATATTATTTTTATAATATTTCGTATTCTTTCGTATCGTACAATCAGAGAGTTACACCAGTTAAAATGTAGAACGCGCAAACAAATTAACTTACCTTTTTATAGTTCAAATATGAAATGATTAGAAAAATATTTAAATAAAATATAACGTAATAATTCGTATTTTAAAATATACCAATTAATATTTAAAATAATTATTTAACGTAACTTTGGGGAAACAATTTAAACACCAAGTGGGGGTGGGACCCATGAGATTTCTTCTGAAATCTTCCCTCCCATACCTTTTCCCCCTTTTTCCTTTGATGATCTACTCACTCCATCCACCATATCTCATTTCATCTACTCCCACACTCCATCCAACTCTCTCCAATCTCTCTCCCTCCCTCCCCCTGCGATTTTAATCAGTCCAAGACCACCACCATCATCCACCACAAGCCACCACACTCATCTCCCTCATCCACCATCGGTTTTTGAAGCTCCAAGCAAGGAAACGAAGCTAGTCACCTCCTCATCACGTTTTCGACTCTAGATCTTTGATCTCGCTGTAAGGATCTCTTTTCCTTTGCTAGATTTACTTGGTTACTACTTATTAACCTGTTTAGTTGCTTACTTAACAAAGAAATGTCCAAATCCTTGGTTAAAACTCGTTTTTAAAACACTTATGTACATACCACTTCCTGGCCAGAAAAACCGTCGCACGAAAACAACCATAACTCGAGTTGTAGGTTAAATAAACGTGTGAGACCACTTGGAAAAGTTTGGTATTTTCGTCTTGAACAAAAAGTTCTTCTTTAGCTACTTCCAGAAATACAACCATTTTCGGCTATTACTTGATCTTTGGACATAGGTCTGTTCTGGACCGAATCCGACCCCTCGACATATTTATTTTTGTTTAAAATATTAAACGGACATATGAAAATACCATAAAATGCAGAAATGAACATTACATATAGTAGAACATGTGTGATTTTTGGTTAGACTTGAATCGGTCTAGAAGTTGGTTAAATAGAGTGTTCATCGAGTTCAAAATCTAGAAACTATTCGGCAGACCCTTACGTCGCAGAAATCAACTACGTCGCCTATAGCGACGTCACGTACAACGTCGCATTAAATTGCGAAAGTCGCACATAGCGACGTTATGCCCAACGTCGCAGTCCGGATCTGCGACGTAGCACCCTACGTCGCACAAAACAGAATCTTCAAACCTCAAAATTTTCAAAGTCAAATTTTACTGTAGCAACAATATAATAACATTTTAGAACTATCGTTACAACCGTCACCAACGGGCCGTACACGTTTTCAAATACACAATTAAATCAACTAAGTCATAGTAACTTAGACAATTCAATCGAACAAGTCGTTGTAACTTGTATCAACTTATTCCAAACAAGTCGTGGTAACTTGTAACAAAACAATCAACCAAATCGGGGTAATTTGGACATCAAGTTAAGCAAACAATTTCAATGGTAGTCTTTCGAGATACCGGTACAATTAATGACAATTTAAGTGTCGTGGACACATTCAGGTTTCAAGCCTTTGGACACCAACTCACAGCTAATTACTTCAAGTTTATTAAGTTAAACACTTCAAGAACCAGGTGAGTTTCATAGCCCCATTTTCACTGCTTTACAACTAGGGGTGTGATATTACTACTCGATTTTGTTTTACAAGTAGAACGCAAGTGCCAAACTTCAAATACTACATGAGTTTCAAGCTAATCAATTTAAAGTCCTCCATAAGCATAGTCTCTAGTATTTTATAGCGTGAATGTTAGTATATGATATCATATGGGATTGACAATCCTCATCCGGGTTAGCACGCACTAATCGGTCAAACGGATGTATTAGCATTTGGGAAGACGAGTGTTGATTAGGCACTCGTAGGAGGCATTTCAAGTTAGGTTTCCTTAAGTGGGCCTGACAAATCAAGTTAAGCTCAGACTATGTGCTCATGGACAGTATAACTTTTATCTTGCTTAATTGCATTTTAAATTCAATATAAATCTTGCGGTTCTTACAACTATACATTGACATACAAACCTGTGAGCTCACCAGCGTTTTCGCTGACCCATTTTAGTATTTATCACAGGTACCCAGCAGTAGTTTGGCTGCACAAGCAGGAATTATTAGCTCGAGTCAGCATACATACAACTAGAGATTGGACTGCATTATTATATTTTGTAAAAGTAATTATGCTATGTAATCTCTCAATTTCAGGAACCGAGCTAATGTAACAATATTTTGATGTAAACATTTACTTTATCTATACAAGTTTAAAACGACGCATATAGTGGTCGTTCATTATATCTTATGTGCTTTGTATATTGATTAGTGACACCCAATTCAAGCTTCCGCAAATCATTAAATTTGGGGGTGTCACAGATTGGTATCAGAGACTAAGGTTATAGTGAACTAGGTTGCATTTAGTGGGCCTAGACTATGACCGTTAGGCAGTATTCCTTATTAGTTATGACTAGTTCAGGGATTACATCATACGACTTTAATTTAACATAGCCTGATCAACTATGTACAATTAAAGAAAGATGATGTGAAATCTGAAAGAGTTATGTTGAACAGGAATGCATTAGTTGACTCTGACCTCGAGAGAAACGGGACTCAAAACACGTCTGTGCTAGACACTCAATAGGTTATTATGTGATATACATATATTTACATGAATAGACCTCATTACAACTTTAGGCTATATTATATTATATGAATATAGGCCTCTCTCTTTCAAACGTTTTGTCTCGGAATGACAAACACACCACTAGTTCATCATACTCGGACTAGTATCTTATTTCATTTCCTTGTTCTTTCTTACTCAGCATCATGCCTCCTCGTCGTCAAATTACCCTCAGCGAAGCTGAGATCGCGGGAATCATTGCCCGCAGTGTGACCGAAGCCTTGGCTACCCGAACACCACCCGGTAGCGAGGACACAGCAACCAATACTCCACCACCCAAACCCTGCTCCTATAAGGACTTTCTTAGCTGTAAACCACTGTACTTCAAGGGCACGGAAGGTGCCATTGGTTTGATCCGTTGGATTGAGCGTATGGAATCTGTTTTCAGTCTCTGCGACTGTACTGAGAACAACAAAGTCAAATTCGCTGCTTACACCTTTCAAGAAGGTGCACTCACGTGGTGGAAAACCCACGCAAACTCTGTAGGCCTTGAGGTTGCAAACCGACTTCCTTGGGCCGAACTGAAAAAGAAACTGACAGAAAAGTACTGTCCTGAAGAGGAATTACACAGGCTAGAGGAAGAATTCTGGCACCTGACGGTGCAGGGAAATGATGTTGCTGAATATACCACCAAGTTTCAGCAGTTTGCTTTATTATGCCCGGGTTTGGTCGAACCAGAAAGTAAGGGCATTAAGAGATACATTCGTGGACTTCCCGAGAACATCCAAGGAAACGTCGCCTCATCCAAACCAACCACCACTGAAAGTGCCATTCGATTGGCCCACGAACTCATGGCTCTAGTTGTCAGCCGTGAGACCTCCAACACCTCATCCTCCAACAACAACAAACGCAAATCCTCTGAACACCACCGCAACAACAACAACGCCAAAAGTACCGCTTTCGTGATCAACTCAGGGGACGCCCGTCAGGACCCGAATGTGGTCACGGGTATGTTCCTCCTCAACAATTTAACTGCTTCCATACTGTTTGATACTGGTGCCGATAGAAGTTTTATTTCCGATGAATTTTGCCCTCTACTTGACATTACACCTGTTGCTTTAGACGTTAAGTACACCGTAGAGCTAGCAAATGGCAAATTGATAGAAACCAATAGTGTGATACCTGATTGCACCTTAAATCTAGCCGACGAAACCTTCTCCATAGATCTTATGCCTGTTGAGATAGGAAGTTTCGATGTCATCATAGGCATGGACTGGTTATCCAAGCATCGTGCCGAAATCATTTGCCATGACAAAATTGTTCGCATACCTCTCACTGTCGGTAGAACCCTAGTCATACAGGGGGAGACCGGAGGGACGAGGCTTAACATCATATCTTGTCTTAAAACCCGGAAATTTCTGAGAAAGGGTTATCCATCAATCCTCGCACACATCATGGAGAAAAAGTCGGAGGAGAAGCGACTTGAGGATGTTCCAATTGTTCGAGACTTTCCGGAAGTCTTTCCTGAAGAACTACCTGGTCTACCACCACCAAGACAGGTTGAGTTCTCAATCGATCTTGTACCAGGTGCTGCACCGGTGGCCCGAGCACCATACCGTTTAGCTCCATCCGAACTTCAGGAGCTGTCCACCCAGTTACAGGAACTCCTGGAACGAGGGTTTATCAGGCCGAGTTCTTCACCTTGGGGAGCTCCGGTCCTATTTGTTAAGAAGAAAGATGGTTCTTTTCGAATGTGTATCGACTATCGAGAGCTGAACAAGTTGACTGTCAAGAACCGGTATCCACTTCCTCGAATCGATGACCTGTTCGACCAACTTCAAGGGTCGAGTTGTTATTCAAAGATTGATCTCCGATCCGGTTATCACCAATTGCGTGTCCGCGATGCCGATATTCCAAAAACCGCTTTCAGAACTCGTTACGGGCATTACGAATTCCAAGTGATGCCATTCGGCCTAACCAATGCACCGGCTGTATTCATGGACCTTATGAATCGGGTGTGTAAACCTTACCTTGATAAGTTTGTCATTGTCTTCATCGATGACATTCTCATATATTCACGAAGCAAAGAAGAGCATGCACAACACCTCAGGACCATCCTTGAACTACTTAAACACGAGGAGCTCTATGCCAAGTTCTCTAAGTGTGAGTTCTGGATCGAAACTGTTCAATTCCTTGGTCACGTGATTGACAGGCAGGGGATTCACGTTGACCCATCAAAAATCGAGGCTATCAAAGACTGGCAATCGCCAACCACTCCGACCGAAGTACGGCAGTTTCTAGGACTGGCCGGATACTATCGACGATTCATTGAAAATTTCTCCAAGATAGCCATACCACTCACGACTCTGACCCAGAAAGACAAAAAGTTTGACTGGACTGAGAAACAAGAGTCGGCATTCCAACTCTTAAAGCGAAAGCTTTGCAGTGCTCCAATCCTATCTTTACCCGAAGGCACCGATGACTTCGTGGTATACTGCGATGCTTCTCATCAAGGTCTCGGTTGTGTGCTCATGCAACGAGACAAAGTCATAGCTTATGCTTCCCGACAGCTCAAGGTTCATGAAAAGAATTACACCACCCACGACCTCGAGCTAGGAGCTGTCGTTTTTGCCCTCAAAATCTGGAGACATTACCTTTATGGTACCAGATGTACAATCTTTACCGACCATAAAAGCCTTCAACACATATTCGATCAGAAGGATCTCAACATGAGGCAACGTCGATGGGTCGAGTTGCTTACCGATTACGACTGCGTACTCAAATATCATCCAGGCAAAGCAAATGTTGTTGCTGACGCCCTCAGTCGAAAAGAGCGAGTGAAACCACTTCGGGTTCGAGCCCTTAGTATGACCATTCACAACAATTTAAACATTCAAATTCTCACTGCTCAACTCGAAGCCTTAAAACACGAAAACGTCAAGGATGAAGCCTTGCGGGGCATGGATAAACAACTCGAAGTCAAACCTAACGGGATTAGGTATTTCTCAAACCGAATCTGGTTGCCTAAATTTGGGAACCTACGAGACTTGGTGATGGATGAAGCCCACAAGTCCAAATATTCTATCCATCCGGGATCCGATAAAATGTACCACGGTATCAAGGACTTCTACTGGTGGCCGAACATGAAATCTGAAATCGCCACCTATGTCAGCAAGTGCCTTACTTGCTCCAAGGTCAAAATCGAATATCAAAAACCTTCTGGGTTACTTCAACAACCCAGTCTTCCTGAATGGAAATGAGAACAAATTACCATGGACTTCATAACCAAACTACCCAAATCCTCGAACGGTTGCGATTCCATTTGGGTGATCGTGGATCGTCTCACAAAGTCTGCTCACTTCCTGGCAATCAAGGAATCCGACAAAATGGAACGCCTCACTAACATTTATCTGAAGGAAATCGTGACCAAACACGGTGTTCCAATCTCAATTATCTCCGATAGAGATAGTCGTTTCACTTCACAATTTTGGCAATCACTTCAAAAATCTCTGGGTACTCGACTTGATATGAGTACCGCATATCATCCTCAAACCGACGGCCAAAGTGAACGAACCATTCAAACACTGGAAGACATGCTACGGGCCTGCGTAGTAGACTTCGGTGTAAACTGGGAAAAACATCTACCATTGTGCGAGTTCTCGTACAACAACAGTTATCATACCAGCATCAAAGCTGCACCTTTCGAGGCACTGTACGGTCGTAAGTGCCGGTCACCTATCTGTTGGACCGAAGTTGGGGATAGCCAACTCACAGGTCCAGAAATCATTCACGAGACGACTGAAAGAATCGTCGAAATTCAAAACAAGCTCAAAGCCGCGCGTGATCGTCAGAAAAGTTATGCTGATGTGAGACGCAAACCACTCGAGTTCCAAGTTGGGGATCGAGTTCTACTCAAAGTATCGCCTTGGAAAGGCGTAATCCGATTTGGCAAACGAGGGAAGTTGAATCCCAGATACATTGGACCATTCGAAATCCTCGAAAGGATCGGTCCAGTGGCTTATCGATTGCAGCTACCAGCTGAACTCAACAGCGTGCATCCCACATTTCATGTTTCAAATCTGAAGAAGTGTCTGTCTGATGAGACACTTATCATTCCACTCGATGAAATTCGAGTTGACGAAAAACTTCACTTTGTTGAGGAACCCGCTGAAATCATGGACCGTGAGGTCAAACAACTTAAACAAAGTCGTATTCCCATCGTCAAAGTTAGGTGGAATTCGCGGCGCGGTCCGGAATTTACCTGGGAACGGGAAGACCAAATGCGACTCAAGTATCCTCAACTCTTCACCGATTCAACGTCAAACACAACTTCAACATAAATTTCGGGACGAAATTCTTCTAACAGGGGGAGAATGTGACAACCGTCAATTTAGGACTAGAATTTAGTGCCTAATCAAGTTTTAATACATGTAATTAGTTCTGTGTTAGGCTAATTAATGTATCAATTATATTATATATTGTTGAATATATATCTACAATTATGCGGTTTATTTAAACCGTACGAGTTTCAAATCAAATGAATTTCGATACAATAAATACGGACGTTGGTGACCAATTTTATTAAATAACGCTTTTATGTCAAAAATATTATTTTTATAATATTTCGTATTCTTTCGTATCGTACAATCAGAGAGTTACACCAGTTAAAATGTAGAACGCGCAAACAAATTAACTTACCTTTTTATAGTTCAAATATGAAATGATTAGAAAAATATTTAAATAAAATATAACGTAATAATTCGTATTTTAAAATATACCAATTAATATTTAAAATAATTATTTAACGTAACTTTGGGGAAACAATTTAAACACCAAGTGGGGGTGGGACCCATGAGATTTCTTCTGAAATCTTCCCTCCCATACCTTTTCCCCCTTTTTCCTTTGATGATCTACTCACTCCATCCACCATATCTCATTTCATCTACTCCCACACTCCATCCAACTCTCTCCAATCTCTCTCCCTCCCTCCCCCTGCGATTTTAATCAGTCCAAGACCACCACCATCATCCACCACAAGCCACCACACTCATCTCCCTCATCCACCATCGGTTTTTGAAGCTCCAAGCAAGGAAACGAAGCTAGTCACCTCCTCATCACGTTTTCGACTCTAGATCTTTGATCTCGCTGTAAGGATCTCTTTTCCTTTGCTAGATTTACTTGGTTACTACTTATTAACCTGTTTAGTTGCTTACTTAATAAAGAAATGTCCAAATCCTTGGTTAAAACTCGTTTTTAAAACACTTATGTACATACCACTTCCTGGCCAGAAAAACCGTCGCACGAAAACAACCATAACTCGAGTTGTAGGTTAAATAAACGTGTGAGACCACTTGGAAAAGTTTGGTATTTTCGTCTTGAACAAAAAGTTCTTCTTTAGCTACTTCCAGAAATACAACCATTTTCGGCTATTACTTGATCTTTGGACATAGGTCTGTTCTGGACCGAATCCGACCCCTCGACATATTTATTTTTGTTTAAAATATTAAACGGACATATGAAAATACCATAAAATGCAGAAATGAACATTACATATAGTAGAACATGTGTGATTTTTGGTTAGACTTGAATCGGTCTAGAAGTTGGTTAAATAGAGTGTTCATCGAGTTCAAAATCTAGAAACTATTCGGCAGACCCTTACGTCGCAGAAATCAACTACGTCGCCTATAGCGACGTCACGTACAACGTCGCATTAAATTGCGAAAGTCGCACATAGCGACGTTATGCCCAACGTCGCAGTCCGGATCTGCGACGTAGCACCCTACGTCGCACAAAACAGAATCTTCAAACCTCAAAATTTTCAAAGTCAAATTTTACTGTAGCAACAATATAATAACATTTTAGAACTATCGTTACAACCGTCACCAACGGGCCGTACACGTTTTCAAATACACAATTAAATCAACTAAGTCATAGTAACTTAGACAATTCAATCGAACAAGTCGTTGTAACTTGTATCAACTTATTCCAAACAAGTCGTGGTAACTTGTAACAAAACAATCAACCAAATCGGGGTAATTTGGACATCAAGTTAAGCAAACAATTTCAATGGTAGTCTTTCGAGATACCGGTACAATTAATGACAATTTAAGTGTCGTGGACACATTCAGGTTTCAAGCCTTTGGACACCAACTCACAGCTAATTACTTCAAGTTTATTAAGTTAAACACTTCAAGAACCAGGTGAGTTTCATAGCCCCATTTTCACTGCTTTACAACTAGGGGTGTGATATTACTACTCGATTTTGTTTTACAAGTAGAACGCAAGTGCCAAACTTCAAATACTACATGAGTTTCAAGCTAATCAATTTAAAGTCCTCCATAAGCATAGTCTCTAGTATTTTATAGCGTGAATGTTAGTATATGATATCATATGGGATTGACAATCCTCATCCGGGTTAGCACGCACTAATCGGTCAAACGGATGTATTAGCATTTGGGAAGACGAGTGTTGATTAGGCACTCGTAGGAGGCATTTCAAGTTAGGTTTCCTTAAGTGGGCCTGACAAATCAAGTTAAGCTCAGACTATGTGCTCATGGACAGTATAACTTTTATCTTGCTTAATTGCATTTTAAATTCAATATAAATCTTGCGGTTCTTACAACTATACATTGACATACAAACCTGTGAGCTCACCAGCGTTTTCGCTGACCCATTTTAGTATTTATCACAGGTACCCAGCAGTAGTTTGGCTGCACAAGCAGGAATTATTAGCTCGAGTCAGCATACATACAACTAGAGATTGGACTGCATTATTATATTTTGTAAAAGTAATTATGCTATGTAATCTCTCAATTTCAGGAACCGAGCTAATGTAACAATATTTTGATGTAAACATTTACTTTATCTATACAAGTTTAAAACGACGCATATAGTGGTCGTTCATTATATCTTATGTGCTTTGTATATTGATTAGTGACACCCAATTCAAGCTTCCGCAAATCATTAAATTTGGGGGTGTCACATATTCAAACTCAAGTAACCCTAAAACTATAAACAAAAACCTAAACCGAAAAGTTTTAGTTTATCCTGATTTATTTTTGTAGTCTACTTCAGAGGCCGTATTGACCTACTTAGAGTCATTTTCAGGCTTCGGCCAAAACTAAAAGGTTTTAGATCTCGATGTTTTACATAGACTTGAGGGGTTTCGGCCTCTGAAACGAAGCAGATTATTTTATAAAAATTGTTTTGTAAACTGATGCAGTGTAATACGAATTTTCTGAAACTTTTAGTTATTGTTATAAAAACGTATTTTTAAAACCCTAACTCATATTACTCAAACCACAGCCGTATTCAGTTCATCTGGAGAGCCTTCTTCACCATATTTTCGACTTTTAAAGTCCAAGAACATAATCACATTGTCTCTACATCATTCTATTGATCGAGAAGTTATTCATTCGTGTATTTCGGTAAGAATCATGTTCCAATCTTTCGTTTTTTTCCGTATTCTTGATGAATGATGGATGAATTCTCATGCTACATCATTCATTTACAGATTCTAAGGATTTCCATCGTGCGGATTCTCGTTAGTCGGTATAAAATTCTATCCGAATCGTTCATTACGTTTATTTCGACTATTCGTTCATTATTGGTTATTTTCGGTTCAATTCAATTGTTATCCTAGTGAATGAAATCATTAGAATATAATTAAAATCAGTATATAGGTTGGTAGAATTGAGATATACGATTTGTGGTGCGTTTGGGTTGGTTATATGACTATTTAGGGTTGATTGTTCATAAACCCTAATCTGATCAGAAATTTTGTTCGGATTGGGAAGCTTGTAACTTGGTCATATCATGAGAGTTTTCAATGAAAAAGGAGTCTAAACATAAGTATTTTGAATCTTATTTCAAATGGCGTCAGTTTCATTGTTAGATATGGATTCTAAGTTGGTCAAAACTATTTTACAAGATTGTGTGTCATTTCTGAGTTTCTCGGTTCCAGATTTCGGTTAAGTTGTCAATTTTTGAAACGTACCTTAAACTAAGAATTAGGTCTTGAAATTTTTACTGAAGTGTTTTAAAAGTGTTACATATTTTCTGTAAAAATATGATAATCTTTTGAAGTTTCTAAGTATTTTAAATAAATTATAACTTTTGTGAAATCAGAAAGTGTCAACGGTTTAGAGCAGTTCACTTTGGTGAATTTTTAAAAATAGTAAATCAATGATTGAATCTGGAAAAATTACAGGAACTTCTAAACACATTGAAATATTACTGGTTAAAATTGTAGAGTCAAATGATTTCATTAAGTAATATTTAAAAATTTGTAAAATGGTATGAAAATTGTGGACAGAATTTGATTTTTACTCTATAGGTTGATTCAAGTTAATATACATGAGTTGAGTTGTGAGGGAACTTAGTAGAAGTGTTTAGACTTGGGATACAATGGAATGACCTAGTTATGTCTAGGTTATGACCCATATGCATATATGATCATTGTAGATTGCGAGTGGATTAGTGGATTACATTTGAGGGCGATACTTACATCATTTCTTGAGGTGAGTTTTCGTGGCCCCTTTTTCATATACATGTTTTCAAATTGGGGGAAAAGTATGCTCACATGTTTTATCAATTGTTTTTATGCTGTGAAACGTATTCATTTTCATTTTTGGACATATGCTTGAAATGTGTGACACTATGTGACTTATATGCATTGGTTGCTGGATTTGTTTTGTTAAAAGGCTGCACTCCTTCGGGAGTGTATACCTAGTGTATATGCTTTGTATACACCGAAGGACATATTTATTTACAAGGCTGCACTCTTTCGGGAGTGTATACCTAATGTATGCTTAGGTGTACATTGAAGGTCATTTATGGGTAGCTACCGCATACGCAGGATTTGGTTGGGTCATACTCCTTCGTGGGGTGATGACGGTTTGTGGATTGTTCGGTTGGATTATTTCGCTTGTGTGCCATTTCTATATGCATTGTCCTAACTTATTATTATCACAGCAAAATGTTTATTTTTCTGGTGTCTGGTTTCAAACCTACGAAACTCACCAACATTCGTGTTGACGTTTTTGAGCATATCTTTTCAGGTTATATTAGTGGACTTAAAGCAGAGGACAAGAGAACTTAGAGGACCTTTAGGGTTGCATTAAGAGTTATTCAAGACTTGTGGTGCATCATTAAGGTTGTTTGTGAAGGCTTGTTTTGCCTTAACATTGTAATGTACGTTTGTTTGTAAGCTTTTGAATTCATTGTTGAAATGTATGCACGACATGAACCGTAATTCATGTTATTGGCATCATGACACATTGGATATTTTATTTCATATAGTATTCTATATAATGATGTGTTATGATCCTATCACCGTTATACCCCGTTGTTTCCGCTTTAGACGGGGTGTGACAGATTGGTATCAGAGACATTGTTTATAGAGATCTAGGTGGATTGGCCTAGACTATAAATAAGGAACCCACATATAGAACATTAGTTAGGAAGTTATGTGTGCATACAATTCCGTGAAGCTAGTTGTAGCTAGTGTCGATCATTCATCTTAATCATTTCAAATAAGGACGTTGTAAGCGTTTCTTCATCATCTTACGACTCCTTATGTGGATCGTCTACATGTTGCTTAGGATTCCATAACTATCTGATCTCTTTCCGTAAATACAAAGCTTATTGTGATACAAGGACTTGGAAGATAAGTATATGTATGAAAGAATACTTTCACAATTATGGTTGCAGACGTAATTGACAAAGGTGTTCCGACCTATGTGTGCTTATCCGACCATGTTTGCGTGTCTCATGTGCTGTCTTCGTGTTGTATGGTAATAAAATCCCAATTATATTCCTTACCAAATCATTCTTATGTTTGTGAGTCTTGTGCATTTATGCCTTGACAAACTCCAAAGTATTCATCTATTCTAAACTAATAAGAATTTGAAATTTTATTGAGCATACTACTAAGACACATTACTCATAAAATTTACTCGCGGAGGAGAAACACTCGGCGGTGGTCATACAAGTGATAGTGGTGATTGAACTGATGGTTGAACTGGAGGAATTTGTTGTATTGAAAGCAAGAACTCCAATGTTGTTGCGATCATTGCACGACAGAGGTGGACCTTAATATTCAAAGTTGTCATGAAATTTAGTATCAGCATATTGAAGCATGGTAGAGCTAACGACACCGAAGGCAAAAATGGAATTAATAAGCGAGAATTCAAATGATGGGAGTGGTGATGGTGCGAAAAATAAATAAATAAATAAAATAAAATAATAATATTATAATAAAATATATAAATAAATAGATAAATAGATAAATAAATAATATAAATAAAGGCACTGCTTAAGGAGAAATATTCTTTCAATAACGAAATGAAGAAGTTAGTGAACAAGTTTTGAAATTTCTCTACGATGGGAGTTAATCATGCAACATATATCGGACAATTTCATGAGTTGGCAAGAATTAGACCTCATCGTGTGGCACTCGAAACTAAGAGAATTGAGAAGTACACCAACAGCTTTGTTCTGGAAACTCGCGAGATGGTAGAAGTGACTGAGCCTCCTACTATCCATGGCGTAATACTTATGGATGGATTGTTAATCGGTGAAACTATTAAGGCTGGGAATGTAGAAACAATACCAAGAATGAGAGGGTATTCAAGAGATCGATGGATACTAACACATGAAGAGACGGTTACACTTGTTCACATCTTATGTGAGTAAAATGTAACTACTATCATCACACATCTGCACTATGTTGTATTTATTCAAACTGAAACTTAAGAGGTCGCTTTACAATTGAATGTCGGATGACAGCTCGTCAAGGGGCACCAATCAACACAGTAGGAAACTCGATGGCTTGTTTTGAGCATGGAGACTAAAAGAGGTTACATAAGGGTATACTGCAGTGCTAGAAGACTTATCTTTTAGCATTGACTTGTTACCCTTCGGACTTGGAAGTTTTGGTGTAGTTGTGGGGATGGATTAGTTGATGAAATTTAGGTAGAAATTGTATGTTTGAGAAAGTATTTCGTATACCACTCAAGTGGTGGTGTAATACCTGAGATTTTCATAGAATACTTTAAAGACGAAAAGAAACAACTCATGAGCGTAAAGGCTAATAAGTTAAAATTTCAAATATTCTGTTATCGACGATTCCCTCGAGGTCTTCCCGGAAAGACTTAGAAGGACTATATCCCTCTGTACTCGTAATGTTTGTATTGATCTTATTCTTGGAGCAACCCCAGTTGCAAAAGCTTCAAATCGCTTAACACTATTAGAATGCAAGAATTATATAATCGATTTTAAGATGCTCCAAGACAAGGGTCTTATTCACCCTAGTCATTCTCTTTGGGGAGCACATGTCTTATTTGTTAAAAAGAAAGATGGTTCTTTTCATTTGTGCATTGATTATCGTGAACTTAACAAATTTACGGTCAAGAATCGCTGTCCTCTTCCAAGGATAGATGATTTGTTTGATCAACTTCAAGGTGTTCAGTGGTTTTAAAAAAAAATCAATCTTCATTCTGGTTACCATCAATTGATGGTACATGAATCAGATATACCAAGGAGTGCATTTAGTACTCGTTACGAACATTTCAAATTCTCTCGTTACGCTTTTCGGTCTTACTAATGTGACTATAGCATTCCTATATTTAACGAACGTGTATGTAAGTCGCATCTTGACGAATTTATCATACTTTTCAATTGCGACGTTCTAATTTATTCTAAAACTAAGAAGGAGCATGATGTTCCCTTAAGACTACTTCTGGAGTTTCTTTTGAAAGAAAAGGTCTATGCAATATATTCAGAGTTCGAAATTTGACTACAAGAGGTTTGTTTTGCTTGGGCACGTTGTGAACAAAGAAGTTATTCATGTTTATCTTAGCAAAATAGAAGCTGTAAAGGGATGGAAGGTCCCACAACTATCGTGAAGGTTCGTAAAGTATTTGGGATTCACAGGTTATTATCGGCATTTTATCGGGAGTTTTTTTTCAAGGATCGCCCTACTGCTCACAAAATATGTGTATATATAAGCTTGTTTGGAGTAAGAACTTAGAAGAAGCTTTTCAAACAGTGAAGGATGACGGATCGGAGGATTTCGTTGTGTATTGTGATGCATCAGGCTGAAGTCTAGGTTGTGTGTTAATTAAAGGGGGAAGGTAATCGCATTCATGAAAATTTCTATACTACCCACAAATTGGAACTTGAAGCGGTAGCATTCGTACATATGTGTTGAAGACACTACTTGTATGAAATGAAGAACGTTATTCATACCGATCATAAGAGCTTTTAACACCCCTATGTTCAAAATAAGTTGAATACGATGCAAATGAGGAAGCTCAAATTATTTAGTGGTTACAATTGTGAAATTTGATTCTATCCGGGGAAGACGGATGTGTTGCAGATGTTTTGAGTAGGAAGGAAAGAGTAAGCCAAGGTGAGTGCAAGTCAAAGTTTGACGATACACTCTGGCATTAAGGATAAGATGTTCAAAATTCAAGATGAAGCGTTAAGGATACTCATAAACAAAACAAAGAGTTGTGCGGGTTAGACAAACATTTGAAGCAAAAAATGGACAAGATGTTACATCATGGAAAAGATTATGGATTCCTTTGCTAGGTGGTCTATGGACACTAGTAATGGACAGAGTACATAAGTCAAAATATTGCATACATCGGGAGTTAGTAAGAAGTAGCATGATATCATGGATTTGTATTGGTGTCTGGGAAGGAAGAAGGACATCATTAACTACATTAGTCAATATGTCAATGCATGATCTGTTTGAAGTTCAAGGCTGAATACCAGAGACTCTCACATATATTACAGTAACTGAATTTGTTCGAATGGAAAAGGGGAAAGCATGACTCGATGCGTGGATAGAATGAGTTAGTCAACTCATTTCTTAGCTATCCGCGAGGACTACACGACGGAGAAATTGGTGAGGTTGTATATTAGCAAAGTAGTAGCAAGGCATGGAGTGTTTGTATCAATTATATCCGATTTTAATGGTGATTTTACTTAGCAATTTTTGGCAAACGCTACAAAAGGCTTTGGGAATGTGTTTTTTGATGTGAGGACGGTATATCATTCTCGAATTAATGAGCGGGGTGAGCAAAACATTCAAACATTTGAGAATATGCTTAGAGTGTGCTATCGATTTTGGTGGAAGCTGGGATACCCACTTACCATTAGTCATGTTTTCATACAACACAATTATTATGTTAGTATTCAATGTGCACTATTTCAAGCACTTCAGGGGTGTAAGAGTCGTTCAGTTGTAGTCTGGACTGAAGTTGGATTAAAGTCAGTTGATTGGATTGAAATAGTTCAAAAAGCTATTGACCAGATGGTTCAAATAAAGGAGAGGTTGGGAATCATATATTGCTTAAAGTGTTACTTTGGGAAAGTGTCGTATATTTTGGGAAGTTTGAAATATTAGCATATGTGTTTGTTGGACCGTTCTAAATTGTTGAACGTATGGGTTCAATAATGTATCGGTTGGAAGTTGTCGCAAGAGTGAAGTGTTGTTCATGAAGTATTTCATGTTTCAAATCTAAGAATGTGTTGACTGATAAGGTCTTATAAGTATTTCTAGAAGGAAATTTCAAGGATTCACCAATGATATTGTGTAGAGAAACTGGTAGAAACCATGGAGTACGTGAGAGGTCAAATGTTGAAGCACGGAAAGTTTTAATTTATCATTGCTTGATCGAACGCTTAGTGAGGATTTGAATTTACTTCGAAACAAAAAAAGTGTACAAAGCTTAATTTTACGTACCTATTCAGTGATCGTGTTGACAGTATAGCTCCAACTGAATTTCGGGACGAAATTCTCTAAACTGGGGGATACTGTGACAACCGTCACCAAACCGATATCGTAGCTCAAACCGTATAAACTCATTTTTGTGAAACTACTTGTTTTTGAGATTTATTCACATCAAAGTCTTCGTTTTTGAAAAATGAATCCAACGCAAAAAGAATCATCACAAACGGACGTATAAGGAAGGAGATACGAAACTAAACGTAAGTATCAATTATTTTTGGACCGTGTGACCCAAGTTTTTGTGTATTCTTATTTAGCCCAAAGAAAACCGACCCAAATTACTCCTTGGAGGATGTGGCCGGCCCAACCCATTCAAACTCAAGTAACCCTAAAACTATAAACAAAAACCTAAACCGAAAAGTTTTAGTTTATCCTGATTTATTTTTGTAGTCTACTTCAGAGGCCGTATTGACCTACTTAGAGTCATTTTCAGGCTTCGGCCAAAACTAAAAGGTTTTAGATCTCGATGTTTTACAAAAACCCAAGAGGTTTCGGCCTCTGAAACGAAGCAGATTATTTTATAAAAATTGTTTTGTAAACTGATGCAGTGTAATACGAATTTTCTGAAACTTTTAGTTATTGGTATAAAAACGTATTTTTAAAACCCTAACTCATATTACTCAAACCACAGCCGTATTCAGTTCATCTGGAGAGCCTTCTTCACTATATTTTCGATTTTTAAAGTCCAAGAACATAATCACATTGTCTCTACATCATTCTATTGATCGAGAAGTTATTCATTCGTGTATTTCGGTAAGAATCATGTTCCAATCTTTCGTTTTTTTCCGTATTCTTGATGAATGATGGATGAATTCTCATGCTACATCATTCATTTACAGATTCTAAGGATTTCCATCGTGCGGATTCTCGTTAGTCGGTATAAAATTCTATCCGAATCGTTCATTACGTTTATTTCGACTATTCGTTCATTATTGGTTATGTTCGGTTCAATTCAATTGTTATCCTAGTGAATGAAATCATTAGAATATAATTAAAATCAGTATATAGGTTGGTAGAATTGAGATATACGATTTGTGGTGGCGTTTGGGTTGGTTATATGACTATTTAGGGTTGATTGTTCATAAACCCTAATCTGATCAGAAATTTTGTTCGGATTGGGAAGCTTGTAACTTGGTCATATCATGAGATTTTTCGATGAAAAAGGAGTCTAAACATAAGTATTTTGAGTCTTATTTCAAATGGCGTCAGTTTCATGGTTACATGTGGATTCTAAGTTGGTCAAAACTATTTTACAAGATTGTGTGTCATTTCTGAGTTTCTCGGTTCCAGATTTCGGTTAAGTTGTCAATTTTTGAAACGTACCTTAAACTAAGAATTAGGTCTTGAAATTTTTACTGAAGTGTTTTAAAAGTGTTACATATTTTCTGTAAAAATATGATAATCTTTTGAAGTCTCTAAGTATTTTAAATAAATTATAACTTTTGTGAAGTCAGAAAGTGTCAACGGTTTAGAGCAGTTCACTTTGGTGAATTTTTAAAAATAGTAAATCAATGATTGAATCTGGAAAAATTACAGGAACTTCTAAACACATTGAAATATTACTGGTTAAAATTGTAGAGTCAAATGATTTCATTAAGTAATATTTAAAATTTTGTAAAATGGTATGAAAATTGTGGACAGAATTTGATTTTTACTCTATAGGTTGATTCAAGTTAATATACATGAGTTGAGTTGTGAGGGAACTTAGTAGAAGTGTTTAGACTTGGGATACAATGGAATGACCTAGTTATGTCTAGGTTATGACCCATATGCATATATGATCATTGAAGATTGCGAGTGGATTAGTGGATTACATTTGAGGGCGATACTTACATCATTTCTTGAGGTGAGTTTTCGTGGCCCCTTTTTCATATACATGTTTTCAAATTGGGGGAAAAGTATGCTCACATGTTTTATCAATTGTTTTTATGCTGTGAAACGTATTCATTTTCATTTTTGGACATATGCTTGAAATGTGTGACACTATGTGACTTATATGCATTGGTTGCTGGATTTGTTTTGTTAAAATGCTGCACTCCTTCGGGAGTGTATACATAGTGTATATGCTTTGTATACACCGAAGGACATATTTATTTACAAGGCTGCACTCTTTCGGGAGTGTATACCTAATGTATGCTTAGGTGTACATTGAAGGTCATTTATGGGTAGCTACCGCATACGCAGGATTTGGTTGGGTCATACTCCTTCGTGGGGTGATGACGGTTTTTGGATTGTTCGGTTGGATTATTTCGCTTGTGTGCCATTTCTATATGCATTGTCCTAACTTATTATTATCACAGCAAAATGTTTATTTTTCTGGTGTCTGGTTTCAAACCTACGAAACTCACCAACATTCGTGTTGACGTTTTTGAGCATATCTTTTCAGGTTATACTAGTGGACTTAAAGCAGAGGACAAGAGAACTTAGTGGACCTTTAGGGTTGCATTAAGAGTTATTCAAGACTTGTGGTGCATCATTAAGGTTGTTTGTGAAGGCTTGTTTTGCCTTAACATTGTAATGTACGTTTGTTTGTAAGCTTTTGAATTCATTGTTGAAATGTATGCACGACATGAACCGTAATTCATGTTATTGGCATCATGACACATTGGATATTTTATTTCATATAGTATTCTATATAATGATGTGTTATGATCCTATCACCGTTATACCCCGTTGTTTCCGCTTTAGACGGGGTGTGACACTCTGCCCAATGTTAAAGTGTAAAATTGCAATTCAATGCTTCGCACGAAAATAATTGCATTTGAGTCCTTAAGTGACATGGCTTAATCTTGACCGTTCGTGGATGAATGGACGGATGGGATGGGGTTGCCCCTCCTTCCCCTCATATCCCACCGGCCTCTTAGATCCCTTTCTTTGTCCCCACTAATTATTTCTAAGCTTTTTAGTTGACTATAATACGTAGATTCAATGGTGAATATTAAATGTTTTAAAAAGACATTTATTCTTGTTTGAAAGATATATTTATTGCGTGAGGTTCAAATGAGTACATTAAGGAACCAATAAGAATGTGCCATGTGTCACAAAACTTATTTTTCCTCACGCTTTTAAAATTTAAATATCTCACAAACGGTAAGTCGAAAAATCAAAAAAATTGCACCATAAAAATCAGCGTTTTTTCTCTATTAGAGAACACAAGGTAATTTTTTGACGAACTTTTTTTTTCGTTTTCTTATGGGTTTTGAAAATAACTAACATATGTGTTACCAGCGAGTAACACATGTGATACTAATATTGTATAATTTATAAAATAAAAAAAAAGTCGTCGAAAGTAT
This sequence comes from Helichrysum umbraculigerum, assembly GCA_949592205.1. Taxonomy (NCBI): domain Eukaryota; kingdom Viridiplantae; phylum Streptophyta; class Magnoliopsida; order Asterales; family Asteraceae; genus Helichrysum; species Helichrysum umbraculigerum. The sequence continues at coordinate 339,010,778 of CATIUR010000001.1, forward strand.
ATCTTGTGAGAAGTCTAATCGAAGAGAAAAAAATGTTGATTTTATGGTGCAATTTTTATATTTTTTCAATGAACCATTCTTGAGATATTTAGTTTTTAAAAACGTAAGAGAAAATGAGTTTTGTGACACGTGACACATTCTTATTGTTTCCTCTGTTCTCACCCAATGTTGCTATAGTCCTTTGAAAAAATTTAATACTAAGGGTAAATATCCGCGTTGTTAATTGCACGAATTGAATGACGCTGATATTTAATTTTTATTGGAACTTTGTGAATAAAATAATAATAATTTAAATTACCCCTAAACGGCTAAACCCAATTCAATACGTGGGCCTTCCAAGGGAAAAAAATAAAATAAAACAACATGTACAAATTATTGTTTCGGGCCCAAAGACCAAACCAATGAACCTTTGGAAAGAATTGTTATGGTTTGTCAAAACTAGGCCATAACGTATAAGACCAGCTTCTAAAACTATCATACGAAGAAACTTTTTTAATTAATATCTTTGACTAAAGTGTACGTGGTATGTATACCATCTCTAATGGTGTTCATAAACGGGATTGACAATGACATGAAAGGAGATGGAGTGACATAAAAGTTCGTGTACAACATGCATTATAGTATAATGTCCATGAGATGTTTATAGAAGTGAGATAATAAAAGTTCATGACTATGAACTTCTATCAACTTATGAAAAAAGGTAATTGTGGGACCAATCAATATAATAAATCAATTAAAAACACACAATATGTGTAGTTATGGACTTGGTGAAGTTTATAGGAGTAGAGGAGTAAGTTTATCGATATAAATGGTTTATGCAAAGCTTATGTGGCATGATATGGCAGTACTACGGAATTGTAAAAATCCATAGCATTAGAGATGCTCTTACATGGTCATCGGCCCACCTTGTGTCCTTGTCCTCAACACTTCCACAATATATTTATGAACCATGTTACTATCAGTATTTGAAATCTGCTCATTGGTGTTATGATAATGTTGGACAAAAATCTTTTAAATCGTACATGTAATCACTTTCACGATAATGTATTTCGCCTTTTGATTGCATGGGTCCAGTCCTTATCCTTATTAAGATAAGTTAAAGATATACTTATAATTGTGATAAAGATAAAGAAACTAAGTAAAAGTAAAAAGATTATGCTATATATGTCTCGTGTGTCAAAGTGAGACCAAAAAGATTTTTGTTATATATATATGCTGAAGATGTCAAAACAGTTAACAAACGAACATTCAAAAGTGTCGGTTAAACAGACACAACTATCGATTAAAACACACATGTTCACATATATATCATTTTGGCGGAAATTCGAGGATTCTACGCGGGAAGGAGCCTCAGTTTATATAGGGTGCTTGCCCCTTAGACCTCGCAATCGAGTGCAACTCTCCTTTGACTCCGCTATATAGTGGTAGTTTAGTTTAGTTTAAATGAGTGTGCTTCTACACTTACCGACTCGTTATATAATTAACATATTTTTTTAAAACCATACAGTCTCGAATAAATCTCATTAACATCCAAATTGCCAACATTTAGAAGATCTATTTTAACTATATATGGTTTCTACATTTCATGTAAAATTAGTGTAGAATGCTTGTAGGAAACTGAAATAAATGATGACTAAGAACGAGATTATTACTAGGCGTGAAGTGTAAGTAACGTTTTACTTTATGTACGTTTACTTTACACTAGTATAAGTCGCACAAAATATTTAAAGCCGTTACAAACAAAATCTGACCACGTCCTCAAGTGTGGTCTTAGTCTAGAGGTTGAACACTCATACAAGATATGTAATACGCCAAAATAAGTACGTTCTTTAGAAAACGACATAACATCAATTTTTGAGTGTCGTATTTAAGAAATTGAGGATGCACAATTTGAATGCTTCAAACTTAAAAATATATAAGAGAATTACCTAAAAATTATACACAAACTCCATAGTAGATACGAGTATATAAAACAAAAATTTCGGTCTTATTCACTTGAATGTTTATTTAGCCTTTTTAAATGGTGAAGTGCACGCCTAAATATTAGTGATAACATGCTAAGAACTAATAATATTTTTAATTAATCTTACATTAGGTCGGTTTTATTGATTGGTATCTCGTCCGGTTATTATGTAAGTCCGTTCGTGTGTCTATCCTCATTTTAGTTACATTAGCTACAACACATATTGGTATAAAAAGGTTTTTTGGAGGGTACCCATAACCCTCCGTACTATATTTTAATGGTACACGTCCACCTCACCTACAAGGAGCATCAACGCCGGAACGAATTTGAACCCCTGACTTATAGGTCACACATGTAAAGTGTGGGCATTTGCGGTGACTGTACCACCACTTGACATTTGCTCAATTGGTTTACTATATGATTATACTTATAAAATTATTTAACAAGTAATAAACCGTTAGCAAAAACCAAACCTCACATAAATATATTCGACTTTTGAAAAGACAAACCACCTTTATCATAAATAAAACCTTTTTAAGATCCCTAACGATACAACTTAAGCTTCTTAAATAAACAATTAATTAAAACAAATTATTAATAGCACTGTCGCTAACTACATGATAATTAAAAATAATACAATGGATAAACAATACACAATTAAAATAATAAAACCTCATTTTAAATTTAATTAATTTGGATAAAATAAAAATAAAGGAGTAGAAATTAGAAATTTAAGAAGATTGGGAATTGGAAGAACAGACATCCCTCTGCTCTTGTGTTTCTACAATTTCGATAAACGTTTTTCAACATTTTATTATTAATTCAGTAATAAAATTAATAATAATAATCGAGCTCAAATTCTTGCGTACTTCTATCTAATCTTTTTATAGTTTTTCAAAAAATTTGTTAATTTGGAAACAAGAATTGTTATTTCTGCGTCTGCGACATTTGATGGTATTCCGTTGCTGATGATCGGTAGTTGTTGGTTACGTTACGACGGAGGTAAATTTGTTTATAATTAATATCTCTTATATGCTTCGTTTGTTACGTATTATTTACGATCGCGATGGCCGGCGGCGGCGGCGGTGACGCTGTAGCGGCGGTTGTACACGTTGTTTTGTGAAATAGGTTTAAAATGGATAATGGTGGTTTTTTGTATTTGCCTAATTTTGTGTTGGTGATTAGGAGTTTAAGCTGTTTAAGTTTTTAACCTAATTTTGGTAGAGTTAAAGGTATAGGCCTGATTTGTACATTATTGTGATTAATGAGGCTGATGTAATGTGTGGGGAGCTTTTTGGATTATGTTTCATTGATATTGCTATTTAATATTTATAAGAAAATTTTATAGGATTTGTGGAAGAATCCAGAATGAAACCCTACCAATAATTTTTAGGTGTAGTCACTGGTGTAAGGATATTTAAAGTGTGATGTGATAATTTATGTGTTATGATGATAAGTAATTAGGAAACTAGTTTCATTTTGGGTTTAAAACTGTGATTTACTTTTGACATTCGAGTTGGTAACTATGAGGTCTTTCTTTACTGTTGATAAAAAGTTTAGGTTTTTATGTGCTTCGATAATCATCATAATCACATTTTTATGTATTTGGGATGTTCCTGAAGAGAATGAGTAGTTCTCTGATCGAAATAATTTGATATCACCATTGTTTGTGGGTCGTATTTTTACGTGTTGAGAGCACATTGAGATGTTATAAGTTGGCTGCGTTTACTTGGTGTTAATAGAAACAAAGACACGATTCACAGAAGGGAGCATGGTGCTTAAAGGAATCTGATATATAAATGTAATATACTCCGTGTTAGAAGTTCTTGATATGAAGTTCTGAAATATATCCATACATGCAGGATTCTGTTGGCAGAAGATGAGGTTTTGTGGTAATTATAGTTACAAAATTTAGAAGTTGGTGGTACCAAGCTTTTTAATATACATTAGACTTCTTGATTACATCATATGGACAATAATAAGACGGGAAAAGAGGGAGATACCGTTGTTGACATAGGGACTAGTGAAAGTGAATGTGAAGAGGACCGAAGAACAGGTAATAAAAGAGCAAAAACCGTGGTTAGATCAGTTGGTGGAACTTTTAGTTTTGAGGGATCAGAGGATGGTGAATGCAGTAGTAATTCTTACAGGACATCAGTAAAATCTAGTGATGATGACTACGAGGATATTGAATCATTGGCACAGAGTAAAATTGGAAAAAATGGGGAACACGCACCCCTTTTAGGAAAGACACAGTTGAAAGAAAAACGTAAGATTTCAAACTCAAAAAAGGCTCCAAAGCCACCTCGGCCACGTAAGGGTCCGTCACTGGATACAGCTGACATGCAACTTGTTAAGGAGATCGCTGAACAGACCATGAAAAAGCGAGCCAGGGTTGAAAGGTTGAAATCTTTGAAGAAGAGGAGAGCAGCTAAATCCTCACCACAACCAGCATCATCAAACATCAGCATCTTTGCTATGGCCATCACAATTCTGTTTTTCATTGTCATAATTTTCCAAGGTAATACAAATACATTTAATCCTGATGCATTCTTATGATGGTATAATGTGTTCTATTTGATCAATACTTCATCTGTAGTTGTTACCTTGCATATTGTAAAAAGTTAATCCCAACCTGTAACCCCAGTTTTACCATAGTACCAGTTTGCAAGAAAAGCCTCATATGTCTAGAATTTTTTTTTTTTTTTTTTTTGCAACTATTACGAGGCAAATGAACTTTTTTTTGGTAAGCGAGGTTATTGAGTATATAATTCATATGTCTAAAAGTTTGGGCATACATGTGATAGTGTTTGGTAGTGTGTAGGATATGTTCATATTTTGTTGCATAATCCTTCACTTTTTACCAAACTTCCTGGCGTACAAACTTCGTCTTGTTGGTTTTATCTTCAATTATAAATGTGGAATCTACAATAGATGAGAACCATAGAACGAGAACTTTAGAAGGCTTAAAAGAATTGTGCTAAGAATCCTTTTCCAATTTTTTTCTTAGCAAACAATCATACTAATATACAGCAGCCGATACATTGCTATGGCTTCAGTTTTATGTGTTCTCTGTGATACATTTTCTTTTTACAAAAATCATTTATTTGTGCCGTCACCGTACCTGTCCATACATATAATCACCAATGAAATGATACGGTCATTTTATTGGTGATCGTGGTCTTGCGATATGATAAGCACTTGTATCCACATTTTTATCACTCCCTGGACTCTGAAATAAAAGAATCCGGTCTATATACATTTAAGTCACCCATGAACTTACTTGCAGGTTTTAGTTCAGGTCAAAGTTCAAACTTGAGTTTTGATGATTCTCCAAAGTCATCAGGAGCGCCATCAAGTGGTCTGATCTCAATCCAGCTTGGTAATAACGTTTCGGAAAGGAACGGTGCTCAACAGATCGGCAAACCTCCCAAGTATGTTGTTCATTTATGTAACTGCTTCTCCATATTATACTTACACGAATGTTAAGTTGATTGAAGGACAAAGTGAGTGAATAAAGTTCTCAATCATCATGGTAAATGATGTTATAATTAAACGAATTTCGTGAAAATAAAAAAGAAAGAAACAGAGCTCTACATTTTACTAGTGTGCGCTATCTGCGGAAAATTAGTGGCATGAGTGCAAAAGACCATCTTAACTCTTCACAGTGGGAGATTCCTTCATTTGATTTACCACACCTTTTTACAAGAGCAATGGTTTGTTAATTGTGATGGAAGTAACTAGAGGTGTAGAGGCGACAGTTTTAAACCATTTATAGCAATAGTTTATTTGGGTTATTATATAATCTACAATGGAAATGGATCAAAAAGTTCTAAAATGGCCCAAAGTCTATTCAAGTGTGTAAAAGTTGTAAACTACTTTAAAAAAAAAAAAAATCATTCATCTAAGTTCTGTCTTGCGGGTTCTGTTTATATAAAAGAGAAATGGAGATGTGATTTGCATGTCTCATTTACTTAATCATAAAGAAAACGAAAATAAGAAAAAAAATGGATACCAAAAAAATATGGTGTAAATAATTCATCTTCTGTACTTGTGGATATTGGACTGGCCTTGAACTTACATGCCTCTTATGTTTACCTCAGGAAACTCGTGCATCGGAAGATATATCGCACGGCTTCAAGTTTTGTGCGACACCAATCTGTATCTGACTCCGGAACCTCCGCTGAATGAGCAAAGTAAACATTGGACAACATAGGTGCATAATGTTTTTTGGCTCTCTGGCATCTTTGTACACTCTGAGTTGGTAGTTTTATTGTAAATACTAATTTCAGACTAATTCTAATTTGTAGAACATCATTTTTTCTGTCTACTGATATGAGCATCTGACATTTTCTCAGAATTGCTGTCATGGCCATGAATATTTTATTCTGAAATCTTTTTCCGTGTAAAAATAAAGTACATAACCCATATTTAGGGATTGGTATACCGTATACGTTTATTTAGGATCTAGAAAACCGAAAACTTCTGGCCATTCAATTTATAAATGCAGGGTTCTAGGATTTTGATCTGATGTACGTCAGTCTTCTAGTAACTATAGCGAGAACACAGATTATTCATTTTGCAAGTTGCAACTATGGTTTTTGGTCTTTTAGGTTAACCAGTCTCGACACACATTATTTGTTTTTCAAGTTGTATCTATGGTTGTGGGGTAGCAAAGAAAGATCTGTGAAGAAGGATGATTTCCGTAACTTGAATACAAGAAGTTGGTAAGAATCTAAATAACGCCCATAGCAAGGTTAAAAAGCTTCATCCAATGTACCTAGTCAGCTATCACATGGTTCATGTAAAAACTTGCTTTTGACCCGATGATTGTGTTACTCAATAATTTTTCTCGACAGTGAAGTTGGGAAAACTCATAGCTCAAGATCAATGTCACCAATATTTACCCCTAAGAGAGCTGATATGACTCTATGAGGGTAGGTAGAGTCTGAGAGCCGCGGAGGCTATGCTAAGGTTGCTTAAGTGAGAATATTAGTAATTAGTAACCTGTGCATTGGAATAAGATGTTTTAATTCATAAACCAAGCTGGCCTAGTCGGATCCCAAATCAACATTTCATGAATGGTCTCATCCTCTCCGAAAGATATATTCAAGAACTGAAGTTCAATATCTGATACATTCACGGTCCTTTTAGTCTTGTGAGATTTTGTACGTGCTGAAATATCTCTTGGTCTAGATCTCTTTCATACGCTGTACGATGCAGAATACAGAAAAGAGAAAATGCCGAACAATTTCTGTTCGTTTCAAATCTCAATTCTATTTATTTTTCGAAGATCGAAATTCATATCACCACCATTCACAACTAATGGGATCTAAAGAGGCAACCAAGACCTCTAAACAACAAAGAACAGAAGTCAACTACTAAAGGACACTTGATTTTCATGACATCCTTGGAACACTTGTGTGACTGGCCATGAGATCCTTGAGTTCATTATGCCTTGCTGTCAATGGGCATTGGTTCCACCACATTTGGAGCTTCCTTCTGCACAAAAACAATTACATTCTGAGTCTCTTCCTTGTGGACATTTACTTGAAAATATCAAACAAACAAGTGATGCAGGAGCCAGGAAGAATGGTATACCTTAGAATCAAGTGCTGATAGCTTGGCAAATATATTTCCGTAGAACTTAGCATCCTTCTGGTTGTATTCTTTCATCTTCTGCTTCAACACTTTGTACTCCAGCTTCACATCCCTGATTATCGCCAACACAAACACAATCAGTAAGTTGCACACTCACCCTACCAGGCTACCACATTTAAAATAAGCAGAAAATACACTTTGGTACCTGTTCTCCGGGTCTATTTCAAGTGCTTTTTTGATGTCAAGTTCTGCCAGATCCAGATCAGCTAGATTAATGTAAGCTTGAGCCCTTCTATACAGAGCCTTGACGTTTGTGCTCTCAATCTCCAATACCTGCAATAAACTCGCCATATCAGTATATCTCTATCGCAGCTACAATATACATCCACCTACACAGTATAAGATTTTGGCTAAACAGGCAAGCAGGAGGTCAAAACACAAAACTTTTTACGTGCCACCAACATTTTTTTGAACTTCAACTTTAAGAGTGACAACATACTATATATGATGATTTATATGTAAGCTGTTTGATATTTAGATAAGTTTCCAAAATTGACCCACTTAACCCATTGGACACAGTATCTGAACGAAATCAGCCCATGTGGAAGTAGATGGATCGACTGTTGGTGCATTATATCTTAGAACTTTGTTCCGACAGACCTTGGTGCAAAGCTTCTGAGCTTGTTTGTAATCCTTCAGCTTGAGCTTACAGGCTGCATCATTGAGGTTGCAAGATAGCTTCAATGCTTTTGTTTGCTTCTTTTCCTCCTCACTAAAATTAGTGTCGTATTCAATGTACTTGGCAGCCTGAAAATATGAACCAGGTTTAGCTCATCCACTGTCCACAAGCTTTTAAGAATAAATTTTCCATCATCAAACTAGAACACTACCTTCTCATATCGCTTTGAAGCTTTTAGATATTTACCGGCCTTAAAGTAGGCATTCCCTTCTTCCTTCTTCTTGCCAGCTGCCTCAATCTTCTCTGGAGTAGTCATATCCCAAGATTCTTTATCCTGCGAAGAGTTGGCATTAAGTGACGTACCCCAAGATTCTTTTAAATATTTGTATCTATGCTCATCAGTTAACTCCCACTAACCTTAACGAAAGATACAAGCTCAATTTCATAGTTCACAGTCGAGTTTGGAGGTACTATTGCTAATTCTTGCTTAAATTCAGTAGAACCAAAAGCATATTCTGGTGCAATAGTCAGGGTAGCCACTTCCCCTTTCTTCATTGTCACCACAGCTCTATCAATCCCATCAATTACTTGCTCTGTGCAAGAACCAAAGTAACCAGTAGTGAGTACAACCAAATTTAAGCATGGCACTCCATCAATAACATAAATTCTTAATGCTCCATACCTTCATCTGTCTTGAATTCAAAAAGCTCCGTCTCATCATAACCTTTCCGAAAGAATATGGTTCCATCTTGCAGCTTACCAATCAATTTCACTACCCAAATCAGAAAGGCAAATTCTCAGACACGTGTTCAGTATACGATATGATAAAATGATAACAGAAAAGACACATACCCTGAACAACAGCTCCTTCATTCGGGCGCTCATACCCTTCTCCCTCTTTCAAAATTTTCTTCACAACCTTTTTGTCATTTGTAACATTTGAAACTGTCTTCCATGATACAAGTTCTAATGTAATTTGTAGAGTAGCATTTGGTGGTACTCCAGCTTCATTATCCGAAGCTTGTTTCCCCTTCTCCCCAAATCCATCTATAACAGATTAAACAACTCTTTTCAGTAATAACACAACAAATAAACTCTGCTTTTTATAAAAGTAGTAAAAATTCACTTACATTGAGGTTTAACTGTGAGGACAACTTTTTCTCCTTTCTTCATTGTTTTTACAGCCTTTGACAGTGCAGGGCAGAAATGGCCTAATCAAATAACAAATCAGCACTAAAAGCAAGACACTGCAACACAATAGGAGAGGAGTGTATCGGCAGGGCTAACTTACCATCTTGGACAGTGAACTCTACTCCATCTGATTTCGCAACCAAAGTCCCATCTTCAAGTTTAACCTCATAGTTCACTGCATAAACATCAAGAGCACACATAGTTAGTTGAAAGTCCGACAAGGAACTAGGAGCCTAAGCATAATGGTTGAGTAATTACCTATAACTTCATCAAGATCCTTGGGGTTCTCCCATTTTTCTCCTTTTATTAAAATCTTCTTGAATATTCCACCATCTTTGCAAATATCCTTGACACTTAACCAGGAAAGTAGTTGCACATCAAACTGGAGAGTGGCGTTTGGAGGGATAGTTGGAGGCGAACCAGACTCGCCGTACGCAAGCTCAGCAGGAATGGTAAAGAGCGCATTTTCGCCTTTCTTCATCGTTTTAATTCCTTGATCCCATCCCTTAATTACTTGACCTAATAATACAAAATAACAATGCGTATAAATATACCTCCTCTTTTATATCAAATCAGCCATCACATTTCAATAAAGCACTTCAAATGCAAGATACTCGATTGTTAATATTTGCTTGTTTTTCACTCTACAGAAAGCACAGTAAACTAACTACTTGCAGGTAACATGTGAAAGGATAATCTCTAAACACCATGGAAATATTAGATCTCCAGCAGTATACAAAGTAAACAACAGGACATTGTAAGGTTGCAATGATAGTAACAAGATTACAGAAGCCATTTTCCCTTTCCATCAATTAATAAACTGTATAATATAAATAGGAACGGTATTCTTCTAGTTCATTTTTCTCATTAATCAGCAAGTCGTGATCCACAATCAATGCAACAAACAACTACTCAAACAATGCTGTTTCAAGTAATCGACATCATACGTATATGGCACATTTCAAACAACTACTCTAAATGTGTCGTAGATATTGCACATGTACTACATTTGCAAAATAAACATTACTATAACCGATAAGTCTAGTTAGATTATATCAAAAAAGAGCACATCCAATAACTAATTAATACTCGGAATAAACAAAATATATATGATCAGAGATATATATATATATATATATATATATATATATATATATAGCAAAGCAATGGAATAGAAATTGATATTATTCACCTTGACCTAGAGTGAACTTGAACGGCGTCCCCCTATCGCGACTTGAATCAAACTGTGTTCCGTCAAGCAACGTTCCAGTATAATGAACTGTCAAACGAGAACCGTAATTAATACTCACAATTGCAACCTCCAGAATACGGAGTACATACATACGAAGAGATACAGAATTAGGTCGTGATTATACCTTCAACCTCATCGCCGTTATCAGGTGTCTCCCAACCTTCACCTTCTTTAAGAAGTTTCTTCTTCAGTCCTTGATTACCGATTTCTTTTTCATCTCCGACTTTAAATGCGGCCGGAGCATCATAGTCGGGCAAATCGTTCATCATATCTCCGTTCATATCTCCGACTGCCGAAAAATCAAAATCGTCCTCCATTTCACTTGATTGCGATTAAACAGATATTGTTGTTAGAATGTAGAATTGTTGATGAGAGAAAAATGTCGCAAGAAGTAACACAATACGTGAGGAAAATCGGAATTGGGAGGGTTTTTATAGAGTGAGTGTGAAACTGATTCTAGATAGTTCTGAAAGGGTTTATAATTACTCAGTAAAAATATGGTGATGAAGGCACAGGATTGTTCTAGAGATATCACGTTTTGCGGAAGTAGGTGATCCCCGTGATGCGGATCAAAATGATCAAATGTTGCCTTGATCCAATCGCATGCTGTTTTTATTTACATTTTTCTCTGGAAACTTGTGTTTAATACTCCTTCCGTCCCAAATTTATAATTTTATCGTCCACTTCATGCTTTCAACCGATCAAAACATTTAAATGTGGTGAGAGATTAAATCTTATTGGTTGTATAGTACGACTAGTACACTTTTCTTAAACTGTGTATCTTTTATCTGTGACAATAAAATTGAGACGGAGGAAGTACGTTAGAGTAAATTTCAAAAATCATACATATGGTTTACAGAGATTTTCACAAGTCATACCCAAACTTTTTTTTAGGTTATCAATATAATAAGTTTACAATTTGATCGTAAATGGTACCTCCGTCATAAATCCGTTAGTTTTTTCCGTTAAGTTCGTGTATATCACGTAATGGAACTTAACTACAAAAACTAACGGATTGTGACGGAGGTACCATTTACGAGCAAAATGGAAACTTATTATATTGATAACCTGGAAAAAAAAAATTTGGGTATGACTTTTGAAAATCTGTGTAAACCACAGGTATGATTTATGAAATTTTCTCAATACTTTATATCCCTCTATGTAAGGGAATATCAAAATCAAAATTATCTCCTGTCTCAGTCTCTCTTTTTCACACCTCATCATTTTTTCCTATGGCCACATTTGATAGGGAGAAATTTAAAGAAAAGAAATAAGCGGAAAAAAGAATTGCAGAGAAATGAATAAAATTAACAACCCCTTTACTTACACTAGAACCTACAATAATAGAGATTCAACCCTCAAATTAAAAATCAAACCTCTGAAAAAGATCAACAAATCTCTTTAATTAATATATTATAATAGAGTACATATTAGGTTGTCATTATTAATTTAGGAAATCCTAATTTAATTCGAACCCTCCATTAATTAAGCTTTTTAAATTAAAACCATTGATAATCTTAAACACAAATGACAACCTAAATAATAAATGTGTATTCTTCAAAAGTCATAATTGTCCCTTCTTAAATATTACAAATTAATCTAATATAATTTGATTATTGATTATGTTTTTAAATGCGGCTATAATAAAAAATAATCGGAATACTTTTGTTTTTAAACCCTACTAATAATTTGTACTCACTTTCATCAAGCAACTAAAACCCCTGGGTCATGGCGAAGATAACTTCAGCTCTCAACCTACAATCCCCTACAAAAATTGTTCATTCGTAATATTCATATTCATAGTTCTCAATTCAATCTTTGATTTTTTCATATAATTAAATCTTAATAACTAATTATCAATTTTATAGGAGAATAACTTTGAGGCCCCGATCAACCGTGACGATGAAAGAAATTGATATAACAAAGAGTCCTAAAGTTGCGGCTATTAAGAAGAAGTCGTCAAAGTTCGATGCTAATAAACCTAAAAACCACCTACAGCCTTCTTCCATTATTATCTGTAAGTTTTCTTTCTTTTAACTTTGTTATTTGTGTAACTTTGGAAGACATCACAATTGAGAGCAATCGTTAAACATTGATTTATCATTTGTTGATTACAACTCCGTTCATCTCACACCCGGTGAAGATTTCGGCATCAAAAGGTTAGGGTTTTTACATTTATATACAATTGAATTGATACACTTTTGTTATGTGAACTGGGAAGTTTAATTTTTTGTTATTGTGATGACATTCTTATTAATGAATGTAATAGAACCTGATCCCGTTCTCATTTGTCTCAAAGTGTTAAAATTGCTTGTGGTGCAGAACGATCTCTACGGTATGTACATGAAAAGGATCAGCCTTAAGTTGTTCATAGTGATGTTCGGTGTTTTCTGGTATGCTAATTTTTAAAACCAAGATCGTTGATTTCAATTTGAGCAATCAGTCTTCTGTCCTTGCAGCTCGATTGCATTCGACTAGATTGTTGGGAACTTTTGGCAACCAGCCTCATAGGTGATGTTAATGGTCTGCTGCTATTTGTGTTCACATATGTTGCTGTTTTACTATGAAACAAATGACTGAAATATTCGGATAATATGTATGTATGATCACATGGTATGTAGTTGCTGTAGGAAACCAATTGCTTGAATAGTACATATGATTACATGATCGGCCAAAAATTGTCGATTGCGATTGAAACCTCAAACAACAAGACACCATATTCTTCGTATATCTTTAGTAGGTTGTGGACTTTGTCGCAACTGGCGATTTGGGTCGGTGGAGAAAGTGGAGCTGGTAAAACAGAAAGGCACCAAAATGCTTTTAAACTGTGTTAATATGTTGGTTGCTTTTACGGTTATTTTTTTTTTTTTAATTTTCTTTTGCAGGTTGTTGGTGCCATTTAGAATGAGCCAACATAGATCACTAGCATAATTGGTGTATAAAATGATAATGGCTCAGTGTGAGTCAAAGCTCCTGGCAAGCTGTCTCCTAGCCGTCACAAGCCTGTATATGGAGAAACAATCAAGAATATGATACGAGATGGTGTCATATCTTGACTTGGAATTGAAATTTAGTAAAAGACTTGTGCTATGCTTAAAAGGTAGAAAAGGGAAAAAAAAAAAACACTTTCTTATTTCGCAACCTTTTCTAAAATCAAAAGAAGATTGGGCATAAAAAAATATACAGCTCGCCAACAAATGGCCTGTTTTTAGAATGTAAGTTTTTTTTTTCCTTTTACGTGCGAAGAGGTGATTACAATGTTGTTTATGTGGCTGTAATATAGTGGGTTAGCTTTGTGTCTTGTCTTGCTAATGGCAGCTCTGAATTGGTTTGTGTTTCTGATGCTCTCATTGGAAACATAGAGGTTTAAGGACCCCTTTGAGAATGACCTCACGGTTAAGTAACATGGTCTAGGATATATGTATTTTTCATTCATATCATGAACAAGAACAAAGGAAGTATTCTTTAGCTGTACCGCTAATGGCTGAAGTAAATGCTTTCACACCTCTCAATCTTTTGAACAAGAGCATAGATGATTGGAGATACGCGTGAAGGTATTCTTGTCGTGCACTCAAACCTACAAGGACAATCTGTCCAGTTGGCTTCATTAGAGATGATACTAATTGATCACGAGGTAACGAGTCTTCAATCTATCATGTACAAATAACATTCTGTTTGTTCTCTTTATATGGTTTACTATAGGTTGTCTACCATTGCTATTTTTATTTGAATATGATAAAATGATAGGTATATAGGCTGCAAAAAACGTATCTGTTTTCTGCCATTTTCAGTTGAATCGGATATAATGATGTGTAGACATAACAAATACATGGATTGTAATGAGGAGAATTAGTATCATGTTTGCTCACTATGTAATCTCGGATTAATATATTGATTATAAATGTTTGAATTATGTTGACTGACTATGCATTTGCCATTCATCGTTGTCATCATAATCTATTAGATTAACCTGAAGAATTTCTAATACAGTGATTGTATCTCCAGCTAATACTAACATTTAATTGTGGCTTACAATATATGCATACGTATATACAAAAAATGTTAACATTTTAATGGCAGTCATGATGTATGTTTATAACAAAAGATAATAACGGATACATGTTTTGGGTGATAAATTCTTTGAAGTATGCTGACTGATACTATGCATGCTGAGGAATAAACACTGACTTTGGTGTTTTGATCAATACGTGTTTTAGTATTATATGGCCATCACTACTTACCACCTGATCAATACACGAATCTCAGCGCCGTCGGTTTGCAAGTGTAGAACTTGACGATACTGTTATTCATCTTGACAAAGAGTTGTGACTACATAAGTTGTTTTTCACATTACAATGATTAATAGTTGGCTTGGTTTATAAGCATGAGTTACAATGTTGGAAAATGTATATATAATGATTATGTTCCTTCTTTATCCTATGATTTACAGGTATATTTGAGATGCAATAGTTGCAAAAAGACTTCAACAGGATCAACAAAGAAATCGCCAAAGCTTAGGAGCAGGTTAGCTTTTTATGTAGTTATTAAGATGAACTTTGTATGTCTAATTAGCAAAGTTTAAGAAATGGTAGCTGTATAAAAGTTCCAATCGTTTGTAAAAGAATTAATTGCGATTCTCCATTGAACTTTAGGTTTGTATTTGTTGATAAATACTCAGCATACTTAATGGTAATGATGAATTTTTTTTTCTTTATGATTGGCTCATGTTATCATATTTGACACACAAGTAGTTTGTAGAAAAATCTATAATTTGTCAAAAGAGACTGACCCGAGTTGATCATACGAAATATTTATCCCCTTTGACATGTTACCTAACATGTATTATTGATCTGATACACTCTTGAGAATAGCTTCAAGAATACTCTATGCTTATTAGGGAGATTATTTAATGATTCATAGTGGTGACAAGTTGGGTCTAAGCTTTTAAGAATAACTAGAATTGCTACCCTTACTCTCATGTTTCTTTGTCATGATAGAATGGGTCAAACTTGAACTCAGTCTATGTTTTGTATTTGTCCTTTTTATATAGAAACACTTTTTATAAGTATAGTATGTATAGTGTGCTACTATTGATCCAGATGGTCAGTGAGCTTTTGTAGTGGGAGGTGGAATGGCGAATTTTGCTCACGTTGCATGATGGGGTTGATTAAGGCCATCACAGCAGATATAGTAATGAATTTGGTTGACTGAATGGTAGCAGTGGTAGTGGTTGCGGCAGTGGCAGTGGGTCTGAGCAAAGTTACACCAAAATATTTTTTCAATTCTCATATTCGAGCTGTCTTTTTGTCCTAATATATGTGAATCATCAACTTTTCCGAATTATTGCTTCAAATGCCTCCTAAAACTAAATTATTTAGAGGTGGTTAAATGGGTGGGTAGTAGGGCATCTTTAGTATGGGTCGGGTTGGGCTGATTTACATGTTACTTTTTGTCCATTTTTTAAGAACCGGTGATACTTTAAATTTCAATTTGATTACAAAATCTTTTTTTCTCAGTTTATAACCATAAAATCTTTAATTGAGCTGTTTAGAAGCTTATATGAATTCAAGATTCACTATGGGAGACCTTTGAGTTATCTGACCCACTCAATTTTAAATCTTAGATTATATTCCAGAGACTAGAACATACAACTTGCACTGCATCATCCAAAACATATAACTTTGTATTTACTTGAAAACATATTCTTGCAGGGTAGGTAACAACTAGCTGGAAAAACTACCCGGATCACCATCTTTTTTGTGGTTGGTCACAATTGTGGCTTATTTGTGGTGCTTCTTTATGGGTAGATGCAGTCGTGTATCAGGTTATAGTAATTGTTTACGATCGATGTGTATAAATCATCTGTAAAAATTATTCATTTCCCCCCATTGATCTAATTTTTTAATCAAGTATTTAGTGGATTGTATACATTAAAAATGCATTCTCGGTTAGTTTTGACAAATTCCACTATATTGCTAACTTTTCTTATCTTTTACTCATATGACATGTTCAAGATATAACATGGCTCTATTCTCACCCTTTTATATGTGAATGGGTCAAAATTATGACATACACACATAACCATTAAGTTTGTACATTTTGTTTCATTTTGATATTGTAGTTATGAATATTCGAGGTCGATGAGCTGATTGTAGTAGACTATTGGAAGAGTCAAATCGTTGTGACTAACATCACCTTTATCCTCTCTATACTCTTTGCCATAAGATAATATAAGCTTTAGGCAGCATGCCCTGACGTGTAGGACCTGTGAACCCGAAACCCGACACGAACTCAACCCGAATATTATAAGGTTAGGGTCGGGATTTCGAGGCGTCAACCCGAAACCCGCTAACTCGATTTTTTTTGGGTCGGGTCTAGGTTAGCAAATGCATTTTTGGGTTGAACCCGACAACCCGAAATTCAGTTAATATGATAAATTTATTTTAATTTAAATATGACACATAATTTAGACCTTTTCAGTTACTGATTTATAATATTTTCTTTGATATCTTTACGTTTTGATATAAGTTGGTGAATTAATGATGTTTTGATGATCAATTCAAATTGATATAATATTTATTTTTATTAATTTTGAAATTTTATAATTATTTATGCTTATAAATGATTAGCTATTTTTTTCAAAAGATTGATCAATGTGACTTAACTGACCCGAAACCGACCTGAAAAACGAAAATAACGTGAAAATTTGTTGAATTATTAGCAATTCGGGTTGGGTCGGGTTGGGTTTGGGTTGGCGGGTCAGAAATGGTCAACCCGGACCCAACCATCAAGTCATTTGTAGTCTAGATTTTGATTGTAATCATTGAAAAGATTTTGGGCATCGCAGTTGCTTTAGATGACGTAAAATTTATGCCCCAATTCTTTTGGTTGTTAGATACATACATTGTGTCCAAGCATGTATACTTTGAGTACATAAAAAAAAAAATTAATTCCATCAATAGTCCCTATGGTTTACATTGATTTATGAAAATAGTCCATGTACTCTTTTTTCAATGTTTTTGGTCCAATAATTTTAGAGTTGCTCGCAAATGATCCCTTAACTTTGAATTTGCTCGCAAATGGTCCCTCCGACGTTTTTTGTCTTTACATGCACATATAATAATATCGATAGAGTCATATTAATATTTTCAAAGTGATGAAGATATTGGTAGTATCAAGTAACTTTATAAAATCGTAAACAAATAATTATTATATTCGCGTTGTGTTTTATATTATTATCATAATCTTAGTATTTTGATAGGATACTCATCGTGACCTAAAACTTACATGTGTTTCAGATTTGACAATTTACGCATATATAAAGGTTAACAAAACGAATACACAACACTATCAAAGTGTACGAATTTCCAATCATCTTAATTGAAAAAAAAACCTTATTATATTTCGTTAGATGGATAAGACGTGGTAGACGGTCAACTAAACCAGGTGAGTCATTTTAACTTGCCAACAACCCGCCCACTTATCACTTCTTATTATATAGTATAAACTTTGCTACCATGTGGTCTAATTGTCTTATTGTATATAGTAGTTCATAAATGCATGCTCCCATTAGTTCATCTCCAACGCCCAATTCGTAAAAATATGTTTTTAGTTAAAATATAAATGGGAAAATGGGTTAAAAGTGACCCAAAATGTGTAACACCCTCCCCCTGAGCCCATCCGCAGATGCAGGCCTGAGGAGCAATGTTAATATAAACCCACTGGGCCAGGTCTGCAGCCCAATGCACCCCAACCACATCACCTATGGATTTCTCCAATAGGTAGGTTGTTGAGTCTTGAACCTGAGACCCCTTTAATACTAAGTCTTACCACTTAGTATCACCAATTGAGCTGCAGCTCAATTGGTGATACTAAGTGGTAAGACTTAGTATTAAAGGGGTCTCAGGTTCAAGACTCAACAACCTACCTATTGGAGAAATCCATAGGTGATGTGGTTGGGGTGCATTGGGCTGCAGACCTGGCCCAGCGGGTTTATATTAACATTGCTCCTCAGGCCTGCATCTGCGGATGGGCTCAGGGGGAGGGTGTTACATAAAAGGTGCACTTTTTATGTAACACCCTCCCCCTGAGCCCACTGGGCTCACGCGGTCCACAGCTGGGCCTGAGGAGCAATGTTAATATAAACCCACTGGGCCAGGTCTGCAGCCCAATGCACCCCAACCACATCACCTATGGATTTCACCAATAGGTAGGTTGTTGAGTCTCGAACCTGAGACCCCTTTAATACTAAGTCTTACCACTTAGTATCACCAATTGAGCTGCAACTTATAACACCCCAGAATTTACAACTATTTTTTTTTTTTTTTTATACAATGCGGAAGCTCAAGTCCCAAAACATATATATACATAAAATGACATGTCGTCATCTTCCATTACCTAAGTTCTAAGTATTGATTATTACCGTTTACAAAACAATCCATTATATCCTGGGCATTATATAATCAAACATTTTAAACTGTGTTAATTAATATCAGAGTAATCCTAGTCAAACATTCTTCAGTTACTCCTTGACCCGCCCATAACAATAGATATTAACCTGCAAGGAGTAAACAACGAGGGATTAGCACGAAGCTAAGTGAGTTAACTCATCACTAACAATACAACTTAGTTTAACACCATGAGTTCACCACATTTAACACTTTGACTCAACATCACCAGAGGATCGGTGGCCCTTGTGGCGCCCTCAGCCGCGGTGGCCCACCAAGCGACACTTACACCAACTGCAGGCCAATACAGTGGTTAACCGATAACCGTTTGTTACCTTTAGTCAACACAAGCCTTACTTACAACGAATGTTCACAACCCTTGTGTTGACTAACCTGTAACAACACAGTCCAACATAGTTGACCTCTATATAACACAGTTACCATATATGTCACTTAACACTTAACACTTTAACACAATTCACAATTCAACTTAACACATGAATAACACTTAACACTTGAAGTAACCACAATAGTGATCACTAAATTATAGTAAGAGATCAAAGTTCACTCACCGACTACCATAGTCGCCCACTCAGTAGTCTAATATCACTGAGTCTTCTCCATATCTGGAAATACAACAAAATACACAAGTCAGTTACTTGTATCAAATCTACATAACATTACTCCAATAGATTTATATCAACAATCTCAATTCATGTGTATTATCACAATCATCACAAACATCAAGTTCATACTTCTTGAATTGCTTCTTAATCATGATTAGATATCATGTTAACCACTTTTCAACTATATATCAATTTAGTTATCACTTGTAGTAATTTCACATAATTCATTCCATTAATATGAATTATCACTATTAACTTCATATACTAGTTCATCTTTCACTAATAACACTATAACAACCTCTTGTTACTATAAATCAAGGTGATTAACACCTAATCATCAAACTTTCACAAATTCCACTTGAATTATAATCACACAACTTGATTAATTCATTATTAGGTTAGATTAAAGCTACTAACCTTCATACTAACACATATTAACACCATTTCAACTAATATCAATCATTAATTTATAATAATCACCATTAACCCATCAAAATCATCAAATTTCCTATAAAACTCATGAACCCTAATTCAAACCTATAACTTAAGCATGAATCATGTTAGTAATCAACAATAACAAGCTTACTTAACAACAATATCACATAATCAAACCCCAATTTCGAATTATCACCAAGAACACCAAAAACCCCCAATTTCTAGGGTTTAAAATTGAAGATTTAGAGACTTACTAGTAGCATAGAAGGATTAGGAGATGATTATCTATCCACTTGAAGCTTGAATCCGAATTTTGTAGCTCCAATTTGATGTTCTCTTCAAGTTTTAAGTTAGGGTTTGTGTGTGTATGTATGAATGTATGATACGTACGTATGTATGTATGTGTGGGAATAAAACCGATTTATTCCATAGATTTTAGCATATAAGTGTGTAATTTTCATTCCCCGTATTTATTATTGTCTGGAACTTAAAAATCATTTGCGAGGAAAACTATTTTATTTTACCGTCAACTAAATAAATTTAAAACAAACAATATTTCACTAGCCACAATATTTCCTGAGGCTTATCAACCTATTAATTATACAATCAAACGCAATAACAATTTTAAATCACATTTAAAATTTACAGAAAATACCTATTACTTCTAGGCCCAATTTGAGGATGTTACAAAATGTACAGTTAATGCATACAAATTAAAAGGTTAGATTACATGAGTAATATGATATATCAAATATCATTCAAAATAACTATATTTGAGAAAGTGGAGAAAAAGTGTTCAGAGTTGAACTAATCCAACCTGATATGGTCAAGTTTTAATTTACCCTTGCCAGGCTTCATGCAATAAGTGCGCTTTGGCTAGCACGTCCTCGACATTCATCATAAACCTAATGCTTTATTCCTCCATCAATGAATTCATAAACATACAATCATTCAAAACTTTGAATGATTATTATAAATGTTATTCACAAATTACAGTTACTTGTAGTCATCATTTATTTCTATTTATATAAATCTCATTTACCTTAATCAATTTTATATCACATTTTATATAGTTTTGAATATTTTATATAGTTTTGAATATATGTACAACTTATATACCCTTAAATATTATCATATTAGATAATATTTTTAATCTCTTTCATTTACTCAATAAAATAAAATTAATTTTATCGTCTAGCCCGCAAAACTTGCAGGTTATAATCTAGTATGGCATTAAAAAGTGGTATTAAAACCCTTATAAGCAATATGAACATTACGAAGTATGAACTTTAGGTCTAATACTATGAAGGACAAACCTATAATAGGTCAAATGAAATACAAAATCGAGATATGAGGTGATGAAATCAATTACGGTGACGACTAGACGACGATGATGAAAGCAGGTGATGGTGACGACAAGGAGAAGCGGCGGAGTGCCTCAATCGCCAAAGAGAACACAGAGGGTTAGGGTTAGACCATATCTCATTTTTATTAGTCATGTGGATGTCATGTGATTATACAATTTATACATCCATATTTTTTAAGGTACCCAATTTCTCAATTAGAAGGCACAGAGAAATGCTAGTGAACAAAACTAATTTCCCCTCAAATCAGATGGAAATGTAAATACACTAGACCCAATTTCTCGAGAATTCTTAATTCTCCGTGTTTTCCAATTCTCGAGCTACTAAACAGCAGAAATGAAATCATTTCCATTTCACTCCTTTCATTTCACGCTACCAAACAACCCTATGTGTCATGTACGAAGGTTCTCCTAATTTTTCCCATATGTCCAATAAAGGCTCACATGCCACGTCACAATATAACACACAATCAAATACTCCCTCCGTCCCAAAATAATTGTCCAGTTTTAACTTTTTGAAGTCTTTCTTTTTCAACTTTGACCTTAAATATTTTTGTTTGTGTTATATAATAAGTGATGAAAATTATACCAATGAAAATACATTTAAAACTCAACCCATTCATATATTTCGTGTAACATCCTCTCTTCTGGTCCGGTAATTTCTAATTTTAAATTGATATATTTAATTGTAGTAGAAATTATTTGATAATATGTGTTTAATTGCGAAACTTAGTTAAATAAGCCTCAGGACTTATTGTGCTTAGTAAATTGTTGCTTGATTTAATTTACTATAGTTGACGGTACAATAAAATAAGTTTCTCGCAAATGACTTTTAGGTCCCAGGCAATAGATTAAAAGGGGACTAGTTTTAAGTGGATACGGATCGGTGTTAAAAAGTTTGACCGACTTATAAACTTTCCCAAATAGGAAAGTTACTTACTTTCCTTTTCTTGCAAAAACCTAAAACCAAAACCTTCTTAAAACTTTTGAAACCTACAAATCAACTAGTGATCTTGAGCTGATTTTGATCTTGATTCTAGCTAGATAATCATCACCATTATCTTGTTCCTATTTCTAAGTGGTAAGTGAACTAAATCAAATTAGTGAATGATTATGATTGATGTTGTTTGATGGGTTTTAATGTTATTACATGTTGAATTATGATATAAGATGATGTATGATACTATATCTTAGTTGTGTAATGTTAAAATGATCATAAAAACTGATTTTTGTGAAGTTTGATAAAAGTTCGTAGCTGGTTTTGGGTGCTGGCGATCAGGGCTGGAAGAAAAGTAGAAGCCGGCGGCTTGTACCCTGAAGCCGGCGGCTTCGTTGTGTAGACAGGGAAACAGGCGGGTGGAATACCCTAGCCGGCGGCTTGACAGCCATAGCCGGCGGGCTGAATGCTTATCTGGCGGTTAATAGAGGCTTTAATACGTGACTTGCTTCTGTTACCACCAAATTTAAATCACCCGGCGGCTGGAATAGAGAAGCCGACGGCTGGCTATAGGAAGCCGGCGGCTTGAGGCCTGAAGCCGGCGGCTTGGTTGGTGTTCCAGCAAAAGTTTTGTTTTAAGTTTTAAGACTTGTTCTAACTGGTTACTTGCAATGTGAATTGTACTTATTGACATGATAATACATGATAGTTGTTATACTTAGGGACTTATGATATTTGTAATGTTAATTGAGTTAAGTTCCTAATAATTTAAATGGATGCAAGTCAAGTGTTAATGATCTTGATATCTAACTTTTACCTGATTGTTGATTCTCAGATAAGCAAAGAGCTCAGCGAGATAAGACAGCTGAGTAAGTGAAACGAGATAATCAGGTGAGTGGATTTGAAACTCACAGTTTGATTTGGTTGTGTCAGTTTGATTTCAATCAGTAATTATAGAATTTCTATTGATAGACTGTGAACTTGAAATGATATGCCATTTGATTGGTTGTTTGATGAACTTTGACTTGGAATGTATGATTCAGAGGTCAACTAGATTGTTGGTTGGACTTGATTGCTAATGTTGGTCAACACAGGGTTGCGTACATGTGTTGATGGAGATTAGCATTTAGTTAGCGGTTAATCACTGTTTTGGCCTACAGTTGATGTAAGTGTTCTGATGGGGCCACCCGGAACAGGGTCCTTAGGAACCACCGTTCCTCTTGACGATATTTTTTGCATTATTGGTTGTGAACAAATTGCTAGCTAAATTGAATTGTAGTTGATAATTCATTCACTTAGCTTCATGCTAATCCCTCAATTTACTTCCTGCAGGTGATGTATATTTTGTGGGTAGTCAGGAAGGATGTTTTGATGCTGGGAATGTTTGAAACTTGCAACTTTGATCCAGTTTGTTATAAACAATGTTTTGTAGAATATAATACCCCGGTTTGTAAACAAGTTTTGTAAACAAGTTAACTATGTTTGTTTAGTAGTTAAACATGTTGTATAAAGGTTTGCGAAAATTTCAAGCAGAATTCTAATAAACTATGTATTGTAAGTATACGCTTCCGTGAAACATAATATAATATTGTGATATTAAATGAGGGGTGTTATATTTCGCATCAAGTATTATATAACACAAACAAAAATATTTAAGGTCAAAGTTGAAAAAGAAAGACTTCAAAAAGTCAAAACTGGACAATTATCTTAGGACGGAGGTAGTACGTATGATGAAATTTGAAATTCCATAATTAATTAGTATCTTGATTATTGCTTAAAGATAAGATGTAATCACCTTCAAACTCAACTTCTTCCGATTTCACAAATTATTGAGGGTGCAAGTATTAAATGTATCAAACTAAACCTTACGTAGATGGGGCCAAAGTGATATATAGTGCCGTTGAAAAATTTAGTGTAACATGTATTTTTTTCACTAACTTTGGATACATAATTTTATATGTATATGTAGTATATATAAATATTAGAGTAAATTGCATGAATGGTCCATGTGGTTTACACACATTATCACCGTTAGTCCCTGTGGTTTGTTTGCTGCATGGACAATCCAAAAACTTAAAAGTTGTTGCACACATAGTCTCTCCCCTACCTAAAATGACTAAAATACCCTTGGTGATACTATCTATTTTACTCGGCCAGAAAAGGGTATACTAGTCATTCTAGGTGGATGAGGGACTAACCGTGCAACAACTTCTGAGTTTTTGGACTGTCCATGTAACAAACAAGGTACAAGGACTAACGACGAGAATGTATGTAAACTACCAGGACCATTCATGCAATTAACTCTAAATATTACTTTATGTAATTGCGTTCTTGTCACACCCCCGATTTCACTGTTTAGCGGAAGCAATCATTGGGCGCGACTAATCAAGTAATCAAGCACAAAGGTAAAGCAAACGACTCTATATGAGACGTTTTATAATTAATACAAAAGTAGTTACATTATTAAGTTACAAGCTTACATCATTACGAGTTCGCATAGATAAGATCTTGAGATTCTAATACATAACCGTATTACAAAAGATAATGTAAGAAATTCTTCATGTGTGTCTAATGCATGCGACTCAAACTAGCTAGCATATCCTGCGGGTAACCCTACTGTCGCTAAGCACCTGAGAATACAACACTAAAAGGTCAACCAAAAGTTGGTGAATCTCATCGGTTTAATAGTAAAACTTGTTATGATACACAAGATTTATCCGATAGTTGGTAACCGAGTAGGTAAATAAAAAAATTAATGTTTCCGATTTGCCATGTCATGAGCCCACGGTTCGAAGCCTAACCCGAATACTGCCTCCCGGAGGTGTCTAATCCGAAACACCTTTCTGACAAATACTAAAGTGCCCGTTTGACGTGGTTGTAGCTAGCAACCCGGACGGGGACGTCACTCCCATAATAGATCAGTACTCGCGCCTTTACAGTTAACGAACTATGTGTGATGAGGACTTTTACCGGATCATAAAAACAACTCATGTAATAACCGAATAACCGAATTAACTAACCGAATACTTGTGATTACGAAAAACAATTAAGTATTGCATCTCACCCGAAGTGTAAAACAGTAAAACAGTAAAAATGGGGTTGTAAGACTCACATGAGTTTAGCAAGTAGCAAGTAAATAATCAAATAAGCAAGCAATGTAAGCGTGTATCCAATAGCAACCTTCTAACGCCCTAAACGTATAAGGTTGTGTATGTAAGTAGATGTCTCAAAAGACCATCTATATAAGTGGAGGGTTAATGTCCACTTAAGCTAATCATGTAGGTGGAGGGTTAATGTCCACCTATGCTAGTTCACTCAACTAGTATGTCCAAAGTAAGTTGTTTATTAAAAACGTGTATGACCCGTTGGTGACGTTTGTGATAATGATTATCAAAAATATTATTATTATGTTTGTCTCGTTGTATCCTTGCAAAAGTATATGTTATGTGTTATTGAGTTGCTTTAGTATGTGGTTATTTGTTGTAACGCGAATTTAATACTTAGTGTCAAAGTCTTGCGGTTTACGTTTAGGTTAAAATATAAGTGTCGTTTTTCATTCGGGTTATGTTTCCAAGTCTCATTTTAGGTCCAAGTTAATAAATAAGTCACCCAAACCCTTCTTGTTACCATTCTTTCTAAAAATAGTAACTTTCCAAAAATAGAAAGTTTGACGTCTTCGAAACCGAACCGCGTCTTTGTTGACTTGGTCAAACCGTCTCGGTTTGACCCGAAACTTTTACCTAAGCCTTAGATATGTTCATAGATTACAAAAACTTAGTCTTTTCCTTTATCGTAAGTCCATAGGTGTCGGTTCTCAAAAGTTACCAAAATCAGTCCACATTTTATGTTTTCCAGAAAATACATCTCCTTGTCGAATTTTTCTAAAAATCTACCCTCCGTAATCAAATCCAAAAAAATTACCAGTTGTTCCCCCAGATGTTATTTACTTTCAGTAATTTTTACAGTAACTTTAGAGAAGTCTAAGTATTTTTAATAACTACTTTTATCTTCTAAGGTCAGATTTAAACACATGCATGAAGTCGTAATTTCTGGACAAAATTCACAGGTTTTCAGAAAAAGTGGTCAACAAGACATTTTTAGAAAACAAAATTTGTGAACTTTTAGCGGTAGATTCAAGTCGTTTGGATCTGTATAGCTTAAGAAATGGCCAAAACCATATGACTAAAGTTTCTGACTTCATTGGACATATTACCTATGTGTTCTCATAAAAATTATTAAAAATAGTAAACGAGCTCAGAAAAATATGAGGCTAGTGGGGTTTGAAAGAAAACTTCTTGAAATTGATTTTTGACTATAAAAACATCCATTTTTATTAAGAAATGAGTGTGTTATGACTTCGTACATTTCGTATAAGTTTCTGGTCAGAAGGTTTTCTTGCATTTTTATAAGTTTTAAGTTTAAGAAAAGGGGTTATTAAGTTAAGTTCTTGACATATATTGTTGAGTGAACTTTTGAGTATGTAGATGAGTATTAAAATGAGAAAGAATGTTCCTTACAATGGTGATTATGAAGATGTTTGGACAGAAATGAGATGAGGAGTTCTTGAGCTTTAATTCCTTGCAAAAATCTTGAAAAATTGTGATGTATTGTGGTGGTGGTTAGTGGTGGCCTTGTGGTGGTTTATGGTGGTGAAGATGGTGGTTTGAGGGCTGAGTTTATCTCAGATTTTTAGTGAGAGAGAGAGTTGTAGAGAGAAGGTGGAGAAAAGGTGTGAGTGTGTGAAAGAGTGAAATGAGTAAATACATGAAATGTTTGTGGTCTTGTAAGAGAATCACAATGATTCATTTTTGCATGAATTTTTAGAGGTAGAGAGAGAGGTGGCTGGCCCCCATGGGCCCCACAAAGTTTTGTGTGATTTAATTTTTCGATTTTCAGACCGTGTTACGTACTGTGGTCGTTTACTCGTGATTTCGTTAAATCGTTAAATCGCGTAACGTTATTTTGCGTTGTTTTGATTCTCGATATGTTTGGGAATATTTTCTATTGAAGTATTGTTAAAATACTTTGTTTTGAGTTATCAAAATTATTTATTGACTTTCGTTTGGTTGTTGAACTCGATTCGCGCGTTTTTACCACGTTTGTTACGTTTTAAACAAAACGTCTAGGTTTTTCGTGTATTATTATACGAAATAATTATATAATGTAAACAATTACTATTTAAATCATAAAATAGGTTTACGTTATTTATTTGAATGTTTTCACCAACATCGTATGAATAGTCGGACTCCGTCCGGTTGTTTCGCGTTATTACAATTAAACACGTAATCACGTATGTGTATATTCAAATATACAAGTAATTACAAATTTTTAGCCTAATACAAACTAAATACAGGTAATTAGGATTTCCAGTTAGGTTTAACAGTTAACCTAAATCGTCGGGTGTCACAGTTCTCCCTTATAAGAGCTTCGTAATGAGGTAATATGTGTCCAAATTGGAGCTAATGTGAATGAGATATCGATTCACAAAGTAAGACATTTAATGTGTAGTTTGTCGGGTTTTAGTTTGTCCCACATCGATGGGTGAGCTAAACCTAGACGTACCATCTACACTATAAATAGAGGTGTCTAGACTCAATGTTAAACAAACAAAAATCACAACCTTCTTTCATTAAAGGAGATACAACGCTTTCCGATGAAGTCTTGGGCAGTGTTAGTCAAGTACGGTAGTACAAGCTGCTTCAGCCGTTGTACCCTGGGAAACAGAATGCGAATCTGTTTTAAGAGAACCGTGTCAAACACGGGCCTCGGTCTTCTTCAAATAAGTTTGTCAGGCCTCGGTATTCATGAGATAAGTTAACTTACCTACCTCTTGTATTTATATTTTTATTGTTTCGTATTTGTTTCAATCATATGTTGGTATTCTTTGATACTTATTTATTATTTGTTATAATATAATAATAATAAGATTATAATTGGGTATGAGATTTTTAACTTACAAACTTAAAACATAATCTATTTAATCATTACCCGAATATATTTCATGGAAACATTGTTGAGTTTCTTTTAACGTACGAAACAATATATGGATGGATTCTTTAAAATATAATTTTGTTCCTCTATGATGGAAAGCAAATAAAAAAATACAAATATAGGTAATACCGATTGCTACTTGTGATTTTGTAATTTAAATCGTTATGTTCATGCTAGTTTTTTACTTTCTCTCGAGGTTAATTTGTCATTGAACATGTATACTCTTCGTGTCCACTATTCATTGACTTTTTATTTCGAACAAAACATCATTGTTTGCAATTTGTCAAATTAATGGAAAACATAACCCTATTTTACTCTACTGTCATTCTATTTTCCTTCACTAATTGACATTTATAATTATGACCTACAGGCTCTGGTAGTTTCGCCAAGGATTTCGTTGATTTGGGGCACTTGATTTTTTACTGTCTCACTAAAGGTCAGCTTCCATTAGGTGACACACTTGAGGGCTATGACGCTGTAAAGAAAGCCAAAAGAGATCTCTCCAAGAAGTATCCGGAAGCTCACGATCTAATATTCAATGTCCTTCTCCATAAAAAGTCAAGGTATGACCCGTATAGTTCTTGGTAGGCTAATTTTGATCATTTCGTTAAACATAAATAGTATTAGTGGGTCTGCATGGTAATTTTGAAGAACTTTGTCCTAATTCAAAACCATGATTGATGATATACCCCTTACTTTGGGCTTAGCCTATGGGTCAAGCCCAAAGTAAGCCCATCTCAACAGCTTTGTCTTATTTGGAGCTTTGCTAAGCTTTACTCGGACTCTCCTCGTTAAAAGCTCACCATATCTCAGCAGCTCACTTAGAGCTCCGCTTGTGTCAGCAGCTTATCCTGGAGCCATGCTCGGACTCTGCTCGTTTAGAGCTAAGCTTATTTTCGCAGTTTGTCTTGAGCCATGCTCAGGCTCTGCTCATTTAGAAACTTGCTTGGGAGTTGTGACACCTGGTCAAAAAGGGCCAAAATTAGCGGCCAATTTAAACCTTAATCATTCGTACTCAGTACGTGTTAATACAAAAGTATTCGGATAATATATATCTATATGAATATATATAACGTTAAATGATTATTTGATAATCACAAACGAATAAATCTGAAAGAACGCGCAATATCAAATACGGACGTTGGTGCAAAACATTTTTAAATAATATATTATTGATGAGAATAATAATTATTTACTCGATTGAAAAATTTAAGCACATTTGAACACTGAAAACTATCCGTCAAACCAAAGTGAAACAAAGATATAATTTTATATCTCATTAAAAGTATTTTTATAAAATACTTCAATTGAAAATATTTTCGAATATATATTTAAAGATTTATCACTTGAAAACATTATACTACTTTACGATCGGGTAAACGAACACGGGTATAAAATACCCACCAATATCAATTATTGGAGCCGGAGATAACCGACTCCAATAATTCACAAACACACACGCACCAACCCATTCATCCCTCTCACTCTCTCCATCTCTCTCGGTTCAATCTCAAACAACAACAAGATCAAGAATCAGCATCAACATCATCATCATAATCATCTTCTTCATCCTTGATCATCATCCTCATCTCATCATCCTCATCTCATCTTCTTCATCATCATCTTCGGATCATCATCTTCACCCACGGTTTCCATTTTATTTGTAAGGAATTATCCACTTTTTCCTTAAATTTTCGTGTTTAAATTACTTGTATCATCATATGTTAGTGTTCTATCAATTTACTATGTCCAATGATTTGATTAGAAATTGGTTTTGAGAATGGATATTACGAACAGACCCTGGTCAAGCCCTCAGCCGATCGGCTGACTCAATCTAGCTGATCGGGTATAAGATCTCAGCCGTTCGGCTATGCTCATCCAGCCGATCGGGTATCAGACATCAGACTCTAGCCGATCGGGTAACGGCACCTAGCCGATCGGGTAGCCCCTAGCCGATCAGCTATATATATATATATATATATATATATGTATACTCATCCGATCGCGCACTAAAACCTCACTCGTTCACGTGTTAACTTCGAATAGCACGATTTTTATTAAGTATCGGAACTAAGATTTTGCCACCTAATTTTACTCCGAATTCAAATTTCGAATGCATTTTTACTAAAGCAATATAGTAAAAATAAAAATTTTCCAAGCTGACATGGCAGCTCGACCCCAGCCAGGGGCTCTGCCCCTTGGACCCCGCTAAGGGTTGCCACCCCTTGGACCCCGCTACCAGAGGCGCTGCCCCCGGACCCCCGTACACAACTCCATACTTTATAAAAGTGCAATGAGACAAATATAATAATAATATTTTCGTAAATTATTACTATCAAACGTCACCAACGGGCCGTACCCATTTTACCAACTTCGAACGTAAACACTAATTGAATTCTTTGGACATAATCTATTCGGGTAACACTAGTATGGATGATATACTTAAACATCCATTTACCTAATTATAATCTCGTGTGTTTAGGACACTAGGAGATTTCGGTTCGGGCAATAAGTATACTATAGGATCGCTAGCTCACACAGGTGAGTCTCACAGCCCCATTTTACTATTTTACTGTTTTAAACTCGGGGTGAGATACAATGCTTACTTGTTTTCGTGATCACAGTTATTCGGTTAGTTAAATTGATTTTAACTCGGTTATTATATTCGGTTATCATGGTCGGTATTGATTTTGTTCGGTTATTGCATGAGTGTTTTAATTCGGTAAAGTCCTCATCAGTGTATGGTTCATTAACTTAATAAGGCGCGATTACTAAAAGACAGATCTATCATGGGAGTGACGTCCCCGTCCGGGTTGCTAGCTACAACCAAGTACAAACGGGCATTTTAGTAATTGTTATGGGTGTTGACACCGTTCGGGAGGCAGAAAATCGGGTTAGGCCTTGAACCATAGCTCAATGCAATATCAATGTCGGTATATTTAATTCGGAAATCTTAATTGGTTTAATCATTGTTCGGAAACCTTAATTGGTTTATCATTGTTCGGTTATGCAGTTTAATCATTGTCGGTATCAAATCGTAGGATAATCATATTGATCACATCATATTTTATGTTAAACCTGTGAGATTCACCAGCTTTATAGCTGACCCTTTTAGTGTTGTATTCTCAGGTGATCAGCAACAGTAGGGTGGCCCGCAGGATATGCTAGCTAGTACGAGTCGCATGCATCTATAAACATATGGAGATTTTATAGCATTATCTTTTGTTAATCGGTTATGTATTAAAATCTTCAGAATCATTATGCGAACTCAATTATGTTGTAAAACTTATGACCTATGTATTACTTTTGTAAAATGTATAAACGTCTCATGTAGAGTCGTTTGCTTGTACCTCTGCGCTTTGATTATTGATTAGTCACACCCAAATCGTCGCTTCCGCAAGTCATGAAATCGGGGGTGTGATAGGAGTCCTACTCGATTATTTTGTAAGCTCATTGCCGCTATGGTTGGCACCTTTGTCAGGATATAGGCAATGACGTATTAAATAAGTTCGACACGACATGTATGAACATATCATACCGAACTTGGGGGACTTGATGATATAACCCTTACTTTGGGCTTGGCCCATGGGCTTTCTCTATTGGGCTGCTCCCTCCCCATATATAAGAGTACAAACCCTAGAAGACACACACAATGGGACACAGTTTACTGCACACACATGTGCCGCCCCCACTTTGTTCTCCATCTCAAAACCCCATTTCTCAAATGGATATTCTCAATCACCCTTTACCACCCTCGATGAGAACTATCTCGATCCGGGTTACAACATTCGTGTAGTGTAAAGAGGTGGTTCCCCTCCATCTGCACTCAAGCCGAAATATGCTTGATCAACGATTGTTAATAGACATGGAATTGGATTAATATATATACGCATTTGCTTTTGTTCTCTAGTCCAACAGCTGCAGAAGTATCCGATCATCTGTTCTTTATAGTTTCCTGAAGATCGCCTCATACTGACGAAAAGGATCATGATCTCTTCAATGCAATACAAAACCTCATTCCACATGTTTTTGGTAAGAATTGGGGCAGGAAGTTCAATAAAGGAATCTTCAAGAAACATAAATGTTACGGAGGTTACAAATTGCCGCTAGAAATGGAATGGCTCACCCTTGTGAGATCATACTTAATCCAGACCGTTCTTAGGAAGAGTGCTGAAGATTTAGGGAACTATCACGATACGCAGTTCCGATAGCTACTTGTTGAAGTGTACAAAGTAATGTGAAACGGTTGCAAGAATGTAGAATTCAGAGCAATGTACTTTTATTGGTATAGCGGGTTGTTTTAGAGTCTTTCCTTTTCTTTTTAGGTTAATACACAAATAGGTCACTATACTTTATGAAAATGTTCATCTGGGTTACTAAACATTAAAAATGTTCAATTGGGTTACTATACTTGTAAAAATGTTCAATTAGGTTACCAAACTTTCGACATAGTTGTTATATCCAAGATGACGCCGTTTTATTAAACTTAAAAATGTTCAATTGGGTCACTAAACTTTTTACCAAAATTAAGCAAAATAGGCGGGATTACACAATCAACAAGTACAACAACCCAATTGAACATTTTTAAAGTTTAGTAACACAGATGAACATTTTCGCAAAGTACAGTGTTCTATTTATGTATTAACCTTTTCTTTTTCTTTTCTTCTTTTTCCCTTAAAAAAATGAATATCTATTGAAACTCGTTGAAATACATGGTTATGTAGTTTTGTAAGCTCTTATGTATTAACATTTTTTTGCCTGATATTATATAATTATAATTATATAATACGGTGATGTGAGGAGTGTTATGAGGTGTTTGGAATTGGAAAACATCAGCTATCGTCATTCATCATATTTGATAGATGTATTTAGGGGCGGAGCTAGTCACATTGAAGGTGGGGTAACCTTAATTACAGGTTCATATGTTTTCTTATAAAAAATTGTACTATTCTTTATTGCAATTTTTTTGTGATACATGTTAGATATCAATACTACAGGTCACCCTAAATTCTTGATCCGCTACAACTACTTGATACATTTATCTTACTATTTATACGTGACGTACATGTCAAATTAAGTTACTACTTCCATAAATACTGGATGGAAGGGGCACGCACTTTAGAGCACCGGGTGTGGGATGAGCTGGCATCACCGTTCGGGGATGAGAACGCCGGGCATCGGCGTTCTGCCAGCCCGTGTCGGCGTTCTCGCCAATTTTTGAAGCTACTGTTCGTATGCAAACGCTGAGGAAGAACAACGTTCAAGGTTTTTTTTTTTGTTTTTCTATTTATTTTCCATGCATAAATCATGGTTTGTTTTTTGTTTTCATTATTAAAAAATCAAATAAAACTCAAGAACAATGTCCAGAACACTGAGAATTCAGTTTCACCACACCACAAAATCCTCACTTTCAACATTCTCCAGAACACTGTCCCAGAACACCGACACAACACCCTGTGCTCTTATGTCGACAACAATAACACTACTTCAGGATGTTAGAGCACTGGGTGTTGTAACACTGTGTTTACAGTGTTCAGGACAGTGTTTTGGAGAATGTTGTAAGTGAAGATTTTGTGGTGTGGTGACAGTGTTCTGGATAGCGTTCTGAAATTTTTTATTATTTGTTTTATTTATTTTTTAATGTAATTAAATGTATAAATTAATATTTAAAAACAAATATATTAAATAAAACAACCTTTTAATTAATTAAAACAAAATAAAATAAATAAAATGATAAAAAAAAAACAAACTCCGACCATCTCTCTTTCTTTTTATTAAAAAATTATTATTATTATTATTATTATTATTATTATTATTATTATTATTATTATTATTATTATTATTATTATTATCATTCCCACAAAAAACAAATCCCCATCATCTCTTTCTTTCCCACTCTCGCACTTCTCTTTCCTCTCTTTTTTTTCTCTGAAACTCCGGCGGCTATATCCCAAAACAAAAACGAAACACCCAGGCAACAAAACACAAACACCATACAAACACAATTAAAAAGAAAGAAAAAAGGAAAAGAAAAAAAAAGAAGAACGTCGCATGGCTCGTCGTGTGAAACTGGATGCTGACCCTTGAACGCCGACGAGAACGCCGTCGGGAACGCCGTCCCGGTGTAGCGGAACGCCGTCTGACGGCGTTCTCAACCTTGAACGCCGAAAAAACGCAGCCCACACCTGGTGCTCTTAGCATCAAGTTAAGGGTATCTCCATTGGTGCACATCACAAGGAACGGTAAAAGACGCAGTCTCGCCTTTCTTCATTGTTTTGATGGAACAGTAAAAGATGCAGTCTCGCCTTTCTTCATTGTTTTGATTCCTTGATCCCATCGCTTAATTACTTGACCTATCAATATAGAACATGGTGTGTATAGACGTACCTTTATCATATAAATCAAGGGTGGAGTTCAAATGAGAATAAGAATTTGTGTGAGAATGAAGGAATCAATCTCAATCATTCATTTTCATCAAATACCTATTTCCACCATCTTTTTTAAAATTAAATATCTCACAAATGGCAAGTCGAAAAATTATAAAAATTGCACCATAAAATTCAGCATTTTATCCTCTTCGATTTGCCGTCCCTCAAGGCATACTTTTGACAAATTTTTTTTTTTCATTTTTTAGTGGGTTTACAAATTATTAACACAGAAAAAAAAGTTGTCAAAAATATGCCTTGAGGGACGTCAAATCGAAGAGGAGAATACGCTGAATTTTATGGTACAATTTTCATGATTTTTGGACTTACAGTTTGTGAGATATTTGAGTTTCAAAAATGTGGGGAAATGGGTATTTGATGGAAATGAGTAGTTGAGATTAAATCCCCTATTTTTACTCAAAATTGTTGTACTCATTTGAACCCTACCCTATAAATCAATTAGCCCTCACATTTCAATCACCGAACTACCGAAGTGTGCACTTTAAATGCAATACGTCAATTGCTGCCCTTTTTCGACTCTATTTTTCTAACAGAAAGCAAAAAAAACTTGCTGGTTGCAGGTAACTTTTGAAACACATATAGACACTAGATAGGTATGGGACCTCCAGAGTCCAGACGTGTAGAAAATAAATAACATGACCGAGCACGATAACAATAATACAACCAACAAGATTACACTTTGGATAATGGTTGTGTTGGGCCGACCCTAAACACTTCATTGCCCGTTTTGTAATAGCTAATATGACAAGTATGATTTATCGAAATGTATTTAAAAAACAATTCCATGAATTATATGGTAAATAAAGCGATCTAGGACTCTGTAAGTATTTGAATCACACTTTACACAACTTTGACACAATTGCAAACAATGGAAACTGACCTATAGATTTAGACAAATGGTTTAATAATGCCACATGTATACCCAAAGGCTTATATCCCTATGAACAAAAACGGGATTGCCAACTAACCTGGGAGTAGAGATGTTGCAATATAAGTTAAGCATCTATATGTGCACATTAACACAATAGAATTTCATCCTACAAGATTCGAAAACTGAAAATATAATCTTGGAGAATATGAGATTGAAGGTTTCTCAATAGATTTTGTTAAGAACGCTTTTGATGAGAAGTGCAACATGAAGACATGGTTAACCAGAAGTTTTGGATACATTGCACTAGACTTGCAATTAGGTATATGTTCCTTTCTTGTTCTGGTTTTGTCGTTGTCTTGCTAAATCATTCATTTGACAGCAGCCATGGGAAGAACAATAACAAAAGTAGATGTTCTTGTTTACAGGGTGATTTTGACAAAGATCATAACATGTAGACATCTCTAAATGACTCATTAGCCAGAAGACGAAAGCCAATTGGTAGCTTGGTAAGCAGTACCATTGCTATTGTTTAATCAACAGCGCATCAAAAGCAACGCAGACCCATTGTTAGACCCTGATGTGAGACCTTATATATACTGCATATCCAAAGAAGCAGAACTAGAGTTACATGTCTCGTAAAGCCTTCAAATAGGCCATATATGAGTCATGTGGTCTATGTTTATGGTCTAAAAGTCGATCCTAGTAGCCTAATACATAGTACTTAGAATCATATCCTACGAGCCTAACCACTAATGTGTGCAATGCAGAACGAAAATATGATGCAACTAAAAAAAATGAAATGTTTTTTATTTCTTTGGTTGAATGTCAGTAACAACAACAAATTCAATAAGTTCCATAAATCCTGTATTTTTATTTTTACATATAATAAACAAGAAACTTACAAGCATCTGTTCACGAAATCATGCCTAACACAAAGTCAGATAGATCAACAATTACTCCAAAGGAGCAACCTTCCACTTTGAATATTACATCATAATTAAGACCACCTCTTCACGGCTTCAAGAATATTGTTCCAGCTTAAACAGCAACTTCCCCCTCCACCCATACACTAATGCTCAAATCCACTATATTCTCTTTCAAAGGCACAACTACGAGAATACAGCTCATCAATCACCCTTGTGCATAAGTGACTTCAGCCATTTTATCACACATTCCACTGTCATATACTCCAAAGGTTTGACTCCGAACACTCGAATGAAAATTGGTACTTTGGTAGCACTGACTCTGCCAATCAGCATACTCTACACACTGGTATGAAACTCATTTAGAGTTTTATTTCTCAAAAATAGCATTACCAAAACAGCTAACTCGCATAATGCAACCCATTGAGCAAAGTCTTATACGTTTTCTCGTTCATAAAACTATCCTTCTTCCTGAACTCTTCTAGAATATCAAAAGCATCATCCACCCTACCTTCCCTACACAACCCTTCAACAAGAGTCTTATACGTCAACAAGTCAGGCGACATTGACTCGCTCAACATATCATGCACAACACTAATCGAATCATCAAATCTCTGTTCCATCGCAAGACTACAAATCAAAATCATAAAACTACTCCCTTTTGGCACCAACCCCTTCCCCCTCATCTCTTTATAAAACTCTAACCCCTCTTCCACTCTCCCCTTTTCACACAATCCATGAATCAAATAACAATACGTATACAAATTCGGCTCGTTTCCATACAATGCCATCTCACGAAACACACTAATTGCACGATCAACCTCGCGACACTTCGCGTGTGCTTTAATTATCATATTCAATGCAAAAGTATCAGGCACCACACCAGCAGCTTTCATTTGTTTATATAATGATTTCACACCGCGTAAATACACAAAACAAACATTCACATTATTAAACCGTCTAAGTAATGAATCAAGTAACAACTTATACGTTTCGAGATTAGGTTTCGTATCTTCACAATTCAACATTTTTTTATAAACATCGAATGCACGATTGAACAGAAACTTACGCCCGCAACAGAATTTGATAACGGAATTGTAAAGAGGAAGGCTTCCGGTACACGCGCCGGCGAGTATTTCTTCAACTAGGGTTTCGGCGTGATGGTAACGTTTACCGGAAACTGCTATTTGAATCATGGTGAGGTACGTTGTGCTGTTGTGTTTGTAACCTCGTTGTTGACCGGTCCAACGGAAGATGTCGAATGCTAAATCTGGATCGGATTGAGCTCGTAAGGCTTCTACGACGTCGTATTGTGTGAATCCGGGCTTAAGGTTTTCCAGCCATGTTTCAAATTGTTTTACCAGTGGTGTTCTTGGTGTGAAGGAGGAGGCATGTGGTGGCGGCGGCGGCGGGGATGATGGTACCGTATCGGCGCTGGTGGTGGTGGTGGTGGTGGCGGCGGCGGTCAATGATCGGAGGTGAAAGACGGCCGGAGTGAGTAACCGTCGATTTAACATTTGTCTGGTCATGATTATGGTTTGCAGCGATTTTTGGAGTTGGGTCTTTCAGTACTACAAATTAAATGGGTTGTAGGTTCATGGGCTAAAATGTTTTTGCGGAATTGGGCCGAGCTAGTTGTGTACTTGTGTACTTATCAACTATTGATTGATTTATTACAATGAGTAAATTACATTGCCCGTCCATGTGGTTTACACCTTATTACAAAGCCAGTCCCCGGGTCGGGTATTCCTTGGAGCCGGTCCCTTGACCCGGAAATTTGTTTCACTCCCAGTCCCTAAGTCAAACGGACGTTAAATATGCTTGTTATCTCATCCCACGTGACTTGCACATGGCAGCGTTATTACATTTCCCGTCCCTGTGGTTGTTCGTATATTACGGTCCCAGTCCTCGTGTCAGATATTGTGTGGACAACCACAGGGACGGGCAATGTAATTTAACGACAACCACAGCGACGGGCAATGTAATTTACTCAGCCATATGCAAGTCACGTGGGATGAGATAACAAGCATATTTAACGCCCGTTTGACGTAAGGACTAGGAGTGAAACAAATTTTCGGGTCAAGGGACTGGCTCCGAGGAATACCCGACCCGGGGACTGGCTTTGTAATAACGTGCAAACCACAGGGACGGGCAATGTAATTTACTCTATTACAATTTACAAATTACACAAAGGTTCATCTTTTCGTTTTCAAATATACCAATTTAATTGTTCATTTTCAACTTCAATCAATCAGGAAATGATTGAAGTGGGTGCGAATAAAATTTGATTAGTTAAGAGAGCTTAATCGATGTACTTTTCTTAAATGTTGTGAAATTGTCTAGCGGACAAATAAATTGAGACGAAAAGAGTATTGTTTTTAGCTGAACATAATTAATGGTCTTAAGGTCGAACAATTGTATATATTTAATAACAAAACAATTACTAAAAAAAGGTCATGTGAAGACACAAAATGTGTAAAAAGGTGACTCAAAAATAAGTGCAAATCTGTGATAATATGCAAAAGTACAATATGACAATTTTATTATTGCTTAAACTTTGTATTTTTGTACGTCGACAATAAATTTAGGGTGGAGACTAGAGAGAGAGTGCGTTTTTCAGTAAAGTTGAATAATGACGTTGAAAGAAATATACAAAATGACTTTTATTTGATTTCTCCTCTTTATTTTCAAAAAGATAAAGATATGAATCGGATGTTGTCATATTTATAAAAAAATTATATACAAAATGTTGCCTGCAGTTTATAAACTAAGATTAATTAAAAATTAGTATAATGATCCTAGTAGTGAATAGGCAGGTAACCTAATCGATCTGGCTGTATTATACTCCTCCTCAACGATAGGAACTTTCGAACATGACATATTATAAATTTAATTTCTCTACACTTTGATTCTTTCACGCGTAACTTTTTAATATTTGCATTGCCCAGCGGTTTCAAACTTATATTCAGGTAATATTGAATATTAAATATTGATTGATATTGATATGTTATTGAAAATAGAAACTCGCCAATTTTCAATTCGTAAGTTGAAAGTTAATATCATTGTAAAGTTTGCACTTTTAAAACACAATCATATACAGGGGCGGAACCATGTAGAAGGTAGATGTAGCAGTACTACGGGTCCATTCTTAATTCGCAGTGTAATTTCTATTGAAATATAGCATTTTTAGTTTCATTTCTTGTTTGTGCTACGGGTTCAGAAAAATTGGGATACTATTGCTACGGGTAATTCAAAATCCTGGATCCGCCACTGATCATATAATGTACGTAACCATCTAAAACCAAAAATAATAGATGAACATATTAATCATTAAGCGTTACGAAATGAGAATTCAAATGAGATTTAGGTTCGGTAACTAGTAGCTTCAATTCGACTTCTTAAGTAATTATATAAATTTCAAATGTATGAAATGTAAAGTGATAAAAGATTCAAATTAGAAAACTTCTAAGAAAATAATGTTGTTGACAATATGTATAAGCAATGTCTTCCCCATTATCCTTATAATACTCTTCATATATACATCATCAACCACATATTCAATTTTCAACTAGCATTAAACAATTTTTTTAAGTCAATCTCAACCCAACCAATGCCTTCAATCTTCCTTAAAACTAGACTTCCACATTTCTTCCATCTAAAGTCTTCAAATCTTACAATCTTTCATCAATGGTATTCATCATCCTCATCAACCTCATCTTCTCCACCATAACAACGATATCGAACCTCCTTTCGTTCTTGATCTTCAGAGTCACGGCATGTCTCTTAGTAATCGCAATCCAAGGACTAAAAGTCCCCGGCGAAGCGCTGCAATCGGCAATGGAGCAATTTGGCGGGCTTGTTAGAGGTTGTCTTGAGTACCTTTTGGAGACAATTTTGGAGGTGATTAGTGATATTGTTGGTTTAGTATTTGGTCTTGTGAAAGATGGTGTTTTTGGGTCGGTTACAGCCACTGGGGCCGCGGCTGTTGGATTGGTTGAGAAGATGAGATCGGCTTACGAAGGATTGTTGGAACAAGTTCCGGAGTTGATAGAGAGTGTGTTTGAGATGGTTACTACAATGGTGACTGATTTATGGAATAATTATATGGATGCTCAAAGTTATGTCACAGAAAATGCTTGAGTCTTGGTAAGAAACTAGGATTGAATATTTTTTAAGAAAAATGCACGTATCCCCTTGTGCTGTAGAAGAATCTTTGTTTTTTATTTTACATGACAAACAACATATATATTTAGATAGAATTGATGGTTACAAATAAGTGCCAAGCGAGATTTTATTTTTCTTACTCTTTTGTGTATCATGTATGTTACAGTTTTTCTTAACATCACTTTGTTTTTGTTATCAATTAGCATAAGACGAAAATTGGATATATACAATAAAGATTTTGATAAAGTTCGATACATTTTCATGTAATTAGCCCATATATAATATATGAATGGCCTTTTGTCACCAATTTATGTGTTTTTTAAGAGCTTAATTAACTACAGTAATTTCTTAATATATAGTTTAGTTTCATTATATAATATTGGCTTTTCAAATTATGTTAATTAATTCTAACTAATTGTATGTTTGTTTATGTACATTGATTGATGTTTAAAATCACTTTAAAGGGTTGCTAGGCAGCTGGCGCAATTAACATATCACATGCCCTAAACACATTATAATAACTAACAACTAAAACTGTATTTATTTCTTAATAGGATCAACTATGTACTACCCATATACTTGTAAGGATTGAATAATATCTATAAAAGGATTGAATGTTACATGAAAAAACTGGTACCATATAAAATAAAATTTTACAGGATAGTTATAAGTGATAATTTTAAACTCATTGATTACTTATGGATTAAGTCGGGTAAATTTGTGACGTGATGGTTTGTTGGGTCTTCATTTATTTTTTAGATGGGTCTAAATGGATATTTAATATAATTTCAATTGTACAAGAATTAACCAACGGGTATTGCAGATAATTTTTCTTTTTTGAACGCCTCATTTCATTTTTTCCATTTTTCACTCAAATATAAATTTTTTGTTGGAAACCCGATGGGTCAACCCGACTCGAAACTCATTTATTTACACCCAAACCCATATAAACCCGCGACCCAACCCAACCTAACTCATTTATTTTACCACCTATAACTTCAATATTTGCATGCAAGTTTTGTAGTACTCCCTATAGATATTATCTCCTTAATTAGGTTAATCTCTAGCTACACCAATGTTTATCAATGATATATGTTTAATGTTTGGTTTACCCACCCTTTATAGATGATCAAACCAAAAAGTCAACTAATCGTTTAACACCAACAAATGATTATAAGCAAGACATTTTAGCTATTGTTTTCGAATCTTTTAGCTTTTCCGCGTAAAATCTCCTTTAATACATGCTAAATACTCATACACATCATTATAATAAGTATATACATTTATCTACGAATATTTACATTTTATCACATTCTAATGACTTCAACCGAAACCTCCTCGATCATTAGAAGTTAGTCTTGATACCATTACCAATTCACCATTTAATTTTTCAAGTTTTTTTATAAATGCTCAAAATATACACCAAAGGCATATATGATTTTTATTACTAAATCATCCAATCTAAAATAAATATCCACCAAGAGCTCATAGTGATTATGGTGGACGTTTCTGGGATAAATTGTAAATTATAAAGGGTTTTGCTAACGTGTGCCCCCGTGGCACACGTTAAGCCGCATTTAATGAAGTCTAAATTTCCTTAAATATTATCATTTACATTTAATACTCATTAATTCAATTTAATATTTACCTTTTTTATACACATATTAATTATAAATTCTGATATTTAAGAAAATTTCAACTTCATTAAATGCAGCTTAACGTGTGCCACGGGAGCACACGTTAGCAAAACCCAATTATAAAATAGGATCAACCTTAGCTTGTTAATATTTTAGGAATAGTTAAATGAGCACATAACTAAGTTATAAATGAGCAGATTATGTCATATAGCTTCTTAAAAAACACAAAAAAGAAATGGAATATATCTACTAAAAACTAGTTGTGACGTCATATTCTTGTTTGGAAAGGACATCACAATCATGAAACTTACATGGTAAAGTTACACACCTTTGTTTCCTTAGCTTAATCGTCATGAAACATGACACCAACACGCACAAGCATATGCTATTATTAGTTTATTACCAGGGAATATTTGTGAAACTTCGTAAGAGCTAAGTATATATAAATGTATCAAACTTTGTCAAAATCTCTATTGTATATATCAACTTTCAAAACCTCTAATGTATGTATCCAACTTTCATCTTATGCTAATCGTATGTAATTTTTCTACGTGGCGATTTGTGTGAATGACACGTGGGTGCTATATATTGATGACACACTAGTCAAATTACATACAATTGACATTAATCGAAAGTTGGATACATATAATAGAGGTTTTGAAAGTTGATACCTACAATAGAAATTTTGACAAAGTTTGATACATTTTTAGACACTTATCCTAACTTCGTAAAAGACAAGACTTAGAAATTTCCAATTTTGTATGCGTTATTTTATTATAAAATGTAAATCAATAAAAGTTTTTTATATTATTATGAAAAATGATTGGTAAGCTTGAATTTGTAAAACTAAATATATTTAAAGATGTGATTGGTAAATTTGAAAACTTGATTGGATAAAATTAAGAAAGAATAGAACTTAATCAATCAGAAAAGTAGAATACTTTTAATTCTAGGTAAGTAGACTTATTTAACATTACTCATTATTATCATTTACTTATATGTTAATAAGTAAAAGTTTGATACATACTAAATAAAACCAAGTTATTTGTACTGCATAATAATAAAATGTCTTAATGTCATATAACTTACGTACATAAAAAGACATAAATTACAATCTTAACTTTTAAAGTTCACTTTATTATAGGAAATATAAGACCAGTGCCAACAGCCGTCGGCTTCATCGTCCGTTTGCAGCCGACGGAACCGACGTCATAGGTACGGGCCGTCGGTTTGCAACCGTCGATTTGGCCTTCGGTTTGACGACGAGCATCGGTGGGTGAGTGGTGGGCCCCATTTTTCTTTTTTTTCTTTGTATGAGATAACGGATATAAAAAAAATTAGAAAACCAACAGTCATATGGTTTAAATAAAAAAAAAAAAAAATTCCAAACACACTATAAATACACATTCACATTTACTCAAATTAACACACAACTTTTATACACTATCTCCATATTACATACACTTTCATATACTATCAAAAATTTCACACACTTTCTAAAAATTACTCTAAAATTATAATGTCGTCGTCGGATTCCGATAGGGTAGAATTTAATGCCGTTTTAGCAATTTTCGATCCGGTCGCTAGGCTCAATAGGCTTGACGCGGAAGATTCGGATTCGGACGATGAAACCGAATTTATATTTCCTATTCCTCGACCAAGAAGACGGTATTTACCTAGAGATCGAGAAGGGGCCACACAACGTTTATATCAAGACTACTTTGCCGAGCACCCGACATTCCCTCTAGATTACTTTCGGCGTCGTTTTCGAATGAGTCGACCATTGTTTATCCGTATATGTCAAGGTATTTTGTTGTACTCTCATCTTCCATTACCCGCTTACTTTGCTTTTTTTCATCAAGGTCAAGACGCAACCGGTAGATTTGGTTTTAATGTTTTCCAAAACATCATCCTTACGCCAATTGGCATACGATTGTGCCGTCGACGCATTTGATGAATATTTACATATGGGTCAACAAACAGCGTACGATTGTTTGAACAACTTTTGGAAATGTATTTTTCATCTATATTCAAATGAGTACTTAAGAAGACCAACAATCCAAGATGTGCAACGTTTACATCAACGGCATGCGGAATTACATGGTTTTCCGGGTATGCTCGGAAGTATCGATTGCATGCACTGGGCTTGGAGAAATTGCCAGTGGCATGGCAAGGTCAATACACCCGAGGTGATCATGGCTATCCAACAATCATGCTCGAAGCCGTTGCCTCTTACGATTTGTGGATTTGGCACGGTTACTTTGGCCCTGCGGGAT
This sequence comes from Helichrysum umbraculigerum, assembly GCA_949592205.1. Lineage (NCBI taxonomy): Eukaryota > Viridiplantae > Streptophyta > Magnoliopsida > Asterales > Asteraceae > Helichrysum > Helichrysum umbraculigerum. The sequence goes on from CATIUR010000001.1 coordinate 339,055,580, forward strand.
CGAGCAACGACCTCAACGTTCTTAATGAATCTAATTTATTCCAAGACTTACTACAAGACAGAGCTCTTGAAGTTGTGTTCAATATTGCCGATCAACAATTCACAAAAGGGTATTATCTCGCTGACGGAATATATCCAGAATGGGCGACGCTTGCGAAGACGTTTAAGCATCCGATATCAGAAAGCGAGTTGAGGTTCAAGAGGTACCAAGAATCTGCTAGAAAAGATGTGGAACGGGCATTCGGAGTGCTTCAAGGCCGTTGGCAAATCATCAAAAATCCTGCCAGACCATATAGCGTCAACAAAATACGTCGAATCATGTATTGTTATGTGATTTTACATAATATGATAACCGAAGACAATGGACGAAACATGTGTCCACTTGAGGAATATTATACGGCAAACCCGGATAATATGCCTCAACGATCGTGGGAAGAAAGGGTTGCAACGCAAATGCATATGGATAAGGAATTACGAGACCGTGCGATACATCATCGACTTCGCGAAGCGCTCATCTAACACATTACGACCCTCCCACCAAATTTCCGAAGCCTATAGCTAGTTGTATTTTTTTTTTCAATAAATGTATTTTTTTTAAGGAATTGTAATGTTTTATTTTTATTTAATGTAATGTTTTTAAATTTAATGAAATATTTTTATTTAAGTTTGTGTTTTAAATAAATAAATAAAGTAGTGTGTGGGTCCAGAAAGAAGTGAAGTGATGTTCACTGTTGGCAGTGAAATGTCAGTTTTATGTTAGTTGTGAAATCTGCTGATGTGGCGCTGATTTGGCACAAACTGATGCGTCAGTTTGTGTCACTATTGGGAGGAGTCTAGGAGTCTCTAATTTACTCTTAACTAGCAGTCGAAGATTTCACGTACGATTATTTTTTATTTTTATATAAATATTTTGTAAATAAATCATCAAAGAGCAAACAAGCTATGGACAACAGCTAAGGTAGGGTATGCACTTGCATACCCTGTACATCCTTCATGTAGTGTTACAAATTATTTTCAAGATAAATGAGTGACTTAATTAGTTTACATAGATTGCATACCCTTAAAAAAAAACAGAGTGCATACACAGTTTTATTTTGGAGAATCTGAAGGGGAGAAGATGATGGATGATAAAAAGAGAAAAAAAGTCATAACTTGCTCAAACTTTAACTGTTCAGACGTTTACTGTCACCTACTTTATTCTCTTAACTTTTAACTATCCACTTGTCATAAGTGAAACTTATTTTTATCCACCGATCACAAGTGGAACTTGTCAAGTCCCAATGTCACCGTAGATATTTATATTTAATTTAATTGGAATTATCATTTAAGATTAATATTTAACAATTGTTATAGTTTTAACCAACCACTTTAGAGATATATTGTTTATATTTATATTTATATTTATATATAATATATAATATAATATATATGTTGATGTTGATACTAGGAATTTTTATTAATGATTCAACTATATATTAAATTACTTACAGATTTTAGTTAATTATAGGGAGTATGTTTTATCTTTATATAAACACAAAATGTAATAATAATAACTTATTTGTATTTTGTATTGTGTCATTCTCTTAATATGAATTCATGATCATCATTTTTGTGTTATATTTTTGGTTGTTATTAATCTTGTGTTTGTTTTTAATTATCGGTTATGTAAGATTGTATTAGTTGTTATATGTACTTGTCATAATTATCGACAATGGATTGTGTTGTTATATATACTTGATTATCAATTATTAATATTTGATTAATTTTAGTATCTACTGATTATATAGGATTGTGTTGTTATATATACTTGATTATCAATTATAAATATTTGATTTATTTTACTATCTACAGATCTATCTATCTATCTATCTATCTATCTATCTATATACTTAAAGCAAAATATCATGGAGTAATCTACACCGTAGATTGGGTTCATCCATAGATCATCTTACGGCTAAAATTATTTCCTACATCCATTTTTTATTTTTTAAAAAGTGTACCACAACTATTGAGAATTAGCACTTCCAGTACTTTCCTAATTCTTTTCCGTCCTTATAGTTGAAGTACCATGACGTTTTAACCGGTAATTTATAAATAAATCCTTAATATTTGAAAAAATTTTCTATATTGATTTATAATATGATTTTTTTTTATCAAAAGCATGATACTAAAAACTGGTCGTTCATATTACCATACAACATTAATATATGATGAATACGTTAAAGTCGTAACTAAAATATTTTGTGGTCTGTAACTAATAATCCCTTAATTAATACTTAATATACATTGAACTAAACAATACACAAACATATGTCATATTTAACCATTTTAACATTGTTCTATTTTCTTTTTTGTGATTCATGGGTTTTATTTTTCTACAAGTTGTGTTTTAATCCTAACTAAAAACAACTTCGATTTTGATATAAAACTGATTTATCCTGCAATTGACAATTTAAATTTTCGAGTCAAAGACCATGTCTATTATTTCTTTATTTAATTTTATAGGTGTAAATTTTTCATCAACATTAATATGCTTAATAGCGAACAACGTGAAGATTTAACGTTCCACTATAAGTCTTTTTACATCGATTAGTCTATTTCTTTTTTCTCATATAACATTTTGTACATTATGTTACTTTTAGATTTAATTGTTAACTTTTAAAACTCAAAATGTACTAGCCCGTGTTGTCGCGGATCAATAACCTAGTTATATATAATTTGATATTTTGTTGATTAAAAAAACAAACTCCTAATCTAAAGTTCGTATCGAATTAGCACTAAGACGGGATAAATGTTACACGACCCTAAACCAAAAGTCAAAGCGATCTCCAATAGTCGGAACATAATACATCCATGTGTCTCATATAACCCGAACCGAAAATCCAAATATTTGTTTGAGAATCATAAGAAAAAATTTCTAGCATATAGTGCGTATCCTAGTCAAGATTCCTAGATCCGCCACTGGCTATGGACACCACAAAACGGAAACATTTTACCAAAAAAGTGATCAGATCCTAAAATGCCACAATGACATGAAACTTCTGTTTGTAAACGTTGTACATCACTAGTCTACCAGGTAGTAAATATCCATCACCAGATAGGCCACTATTAACCCTTTCAGAAGAAACACCGAATGAACATAACAAGAAAAGTCGTGGTAGCCATCGTGCTCATTTCAACGCACGTTCAGCCCAGCATATAGAATGTTGCGTTCATTCCAGACTGGATACCTGCACGTTGGTTTCTTTCTTATCAACTCAGCTCCACACATGTAGCAAAACTCATATCCACATTTGCAGTGCCATTCCAAGTTCGAACGATTGATTAGAAGCACAAAAAGCTATTTAGTGTAAGTGTTTGCATCATTACGATGATAATAAAATATCTATACACAGCTATTCATCACTTTATATATATGACTTTCGTGGACCATTAGAAGCATTCCTAAAGAGGTAAACATCAAAAGAAGGTACCAAGGGACCGATGGAAATTGGGAATCCTTAACTACATTGAATTGTATAGCGATTTTAGAGAAGATATAAGGAAGAAAGGGATTGAATTGTATAGCGATTATAGGACCTATGGAAATTAGGAATCCTTAACTACATTGAATTGTGCTACAACCAAATAAAAGGAAGAAAGGGATCACACAAGTGAATGATGATTTGGCACAAACATAAAGAAACTTAAATTGATTGTAAGTTATAGCATTGTTCTTTGATGACGATACTATTAAGATATATAATACCTGCAAGTAATATGGCACCCTGCTGCAAGTTCAAAGGAAAAGCTTGCACTTGATACATTGATCCCAACGTTTCTTTACTGCAAGAGGCTTTGATTCTGCCCGATCACTATAAGTCTATAATATCTGTTTGATATATATTTCATGAAAAAGAGCATGTAATGACATAGCACCAAGTTACTTTGCAGTTCATACAAAAAGGGCGATGACATTTCACACAGTTTCTCATTCCAGTTCCTTGGGATGAAGTAGTTGAAGCATCTTCTTGGAGTTTGAATTTTGACATTAAAGCTGAGCATTCGGGAAATGGGCAATAAACCCTCACCTTTGGAGGAATATAAGCTTCATTTATCGGCCATAAGCTCAAAATATCACACAATCGTGGATATAAAAACTCCTTGCAGCTTCACTTTGGAGTTGAGACCAGCAGTTTTCATGTGGGCATTTGGGCAGCTGCTCTTCAAGCAACTTTACTTGTACATGATGTCTCATACAAGAAAAGCAACATCTATGCTGACAGTTTTCAACCGAAAACATTTGACTAGTGGAGATAGGTTTTGAACAAATTGTACATATCGCGAATAATGTCTTGCCATCAGCATTTTTGCAATAGCATATATTGCGAATATATATGCAGAGTTGGCATTGTTTTTCCGACCATAAATCGGGCTAAAATAAGCAAATTTCCCCCGAAGTATGTTCAATCGTTCAACCAATGTCAAAATTTTCTTATTTGATGTTCTCCATCCTCGAGTCATGAACTGCATTCCCAAAAGATAGCGCATTGTAATAGGGTCTATGCACACTTACAAAATAACCAAACAGATAAGGGTTAAGTGCACCAAAATGTGAAAAAAGAAGAAGATATGACCGAAAATATATTGATGGATATAGTGTAGGGGAATACAAGAAAAGTTGTGGTAGCCATCGTGCTCATTTCAACGCACATTCAGCCCAACATATAAAATGTTGCGCTCATTCCAGACTGGACACCTGCACGTTGGTTTCTTTTTTATCAACTCAGCTCCACACCTGTAGCAAAACTCATATCCACATGTGCAATGCCATTCCAAATTCGAACGATTAATTAGAAGCACAATAAACTATTTAGTGCAAGTTTCTGCATCATTATGCTCATAAAAGATAGGGATTAGTCTTCGTAAATGTATTCAGCTTTACTTAAAAATTTATAGTATGCATCTGACTTAGAACACTTCAATTTTATGTATTAAGATTTCAATAATCTCTATTGTATGTATCGGTTGTGCCTTTTGATGATGTGCCACGTTATACAGATGACACGTGTCACATTATATGAATGACACATAGCAATACAATCAAGGGATAAGTGTCTGAAAATGTATCAAATTCTGTTAAAATCTCTATTATATGTATCAACTTTCAAAACCGCTATTGTATATATCCAACTGAAAGTCCCTTTAGCCTTGGATCTAGATGACTGATAACAATGATTGATTGGCGGAATCAAACAATCACACGAACAAACAATAAACTCAAACCGAAAACAATGAATCAATCAAAGTAAACGAGTATATTAGCTTGTAAATCGTATTGGAACTGTTTACAGGAATGCTTAGTCAACAAATGGTGCTAGGGTTTCGTCAACCCTAGCCGAAAACCCGTAGGTTTCAATTTATACAAAACAAAATCGGCAGACATGCGTCACTTGGGAAGTGTCGCATGTCGCCGCCCTCTTGCGTCACTTACCTAAGTGACGCTATGCGACACTAAGGCAAGTGTCGCCTAACACAGAATCTAAGTGTCGCTATACATGAAAATGACTTTTCTATTAAACTTAACTAACGACACTTACAACTCGATAGACCAACTGACAGACACACTAAAATGCATCAACAAACTCCCCCGTGTCTTCAGCTTGGTCTTCAAAAACATCTTCAGTTCAAACCCAACCTGGTGGAAATACTCCACCAGCATGAATACCAACTCGTACACAAATCTCGACCACCTTTTCGAACTTTGAAGCCTCTTCTTGATCAAATCGATGATACTCCATTTTACTTTTATGAAGAGCTTTCAAATCTTTCTTTGTCAGATTGATAAGGCTGATCGGATCAAAAACACGAAGAGTCTTTCCATACTTTGCCGGTAAATTCCACTTTCCTTTTTCAATCACCGGATCTTCATCAGAAAGATATTCAATAACCGCTTCTTGAGTAACAGAATCAAACCACCAATATCGTAATCTCTTGAGACAATCAAGTGGCAGAGACTGTAGTGGCACAGTTTTCAAACTCGCAGCTGGAGGATAATGATATTTCACGATCGGTTCCTGAGTTCTTGGATCCAAATTTTTCTTGTATGAATAACGAACTCCCAGCTCTGGTCTAATCCACAAATACTTCTTGCTGTAGATATCTCTTCTAAGAATCTTCTGAAACATGTTACCACGAAAATCAACAGTATGGTTAACAATGTTCAGTTGAGCAAGACGATTCAATTCTTCCTTCGGCAGTGTACTAATGCAGTTGAATCTCGGCCTGAAGTACTGTATACCATCTCTTCGTTTGATGAGAATCAAAAAATTGTCAGCATCAAATTTCCAACTTCTGATCAAACCAGTCAAATCACCTCGAACCTGATAAGTTTTACAAATCTTCAATTCATGTTTAAGCTTCCGAAACATTGGAAGACCTGAAGACGTATACGGTTGTGATTGTTCAGGAACAGATTCAGCAGCTTGTTGTTCCTGAGTAGTATCTGTTGGGGGTTCTTGATTATTATCAGAATCATCGGACTCAATGATCGGTGTATCAAAATCATAAGGTTGAGCCGGTTGTTTTTGAATAGGTTCTGGTTCTCGCTCAGGCTCCGGTTCCTGATTCGGATTATCCACATACTCTTCATCAGACCCTGGAACCTCCTCATCCATCTCAATATCATCCGGATCAATTGATCTGTCTTCTTCATCAACCGGATTTATCAAACTCTGAAGATATGTGAGATTGACGTTTGAATAATCAACCGAAATAGGTCTCGGTTGTCCTGGAACATCAACAAAATAATCCAAAGCGATATTTTCATTAATCTGTTCTGGAATTACATTTTCAGGTTCTGGGGGAGGGGTTACATTTGTTTCCAAGGTTCTCTGACCTTCCTCCCCCGAAACAATCGTAACCGATTCCAACTCTAACAATCTAGACTTAACATCTGTCAATTCAAGCTTCAAATCATCCACTTGTGCTGCCTTGATCTCCAAATCCTTTATTTGGGCAGCTTGAGCTTCAATCACGGCAGCCTGATCATCAAAACGTTTATTCATCTGAGCCATCTGATCAAGAAACTGCTGAAGCATCGCAGGCGTCGGTTCCGGTTGTTGTTGACGTTGAGCTTGCTGACCAGGTTCCTGAATATGAACACCTGTTCTCTGGCGTCTTCTCGAAGGTAACTCAGCGTAAGACGGAGAAGACACAGCTGGTCGCTTGCCAAGATTCAGCGGAACATGAACACGCCCTTCAGAAATTCTCCTCAAGATACGCTTAAAGCGTCTAGGATCTTCCAACTGAATCCCATCCAACGCATCCTGAGGTGGCACATCACCTGGAGAGTCAGGTGGTGTGGGACCACCGTCAGATTCCTTAGCTGCAACTTCTTCAACTTGCTCAATATCTTCCAAGTCTTGAGCAACAGCAGCATCAACTAAGTCATCTTCATTTACCGGAGGCACAACAATATCCTCATAACCATCCCCAGGCGGCGCAACATAGTTTTCATTTACTATGTGCCCGAACAGCTCACGATCAGGCAAAACTGCAGAATCTTTCGGTGGCAGCTTGCAGTCGTTAAAAACACGTCACAACATGGGTGTTGAAACCAACAACGACCTCTGATCTGGAGCGATTCCCAAATCCAAATCATTTAACAACAACTGAACAAAACGCGAATATAACAACCATTTATCCTTTCCAGCTCGAACGTTCTCGACCATATTTCCAAAAACATAACCGCTGAAGTTGTACGGCTTGTTGTAGACTAATGCCAACATCAAAGAAAGAGTCGTATGACTCGCAGCATCGTATCCACCTTTCCTCGGAGATAAACAGACAATGATGATATGAGCCAAGTATCTCCAAACCCTGCATAAAAACTGTTTCCTGAAATCTGTAAGTTGATCCGCAGGATAACCCATTCGTTGAAGACCCCCGTAGATAAACGTGGTCTCGAATACAGTTGGCATTGCAGGCGTGTCATTGAACTGCAGAACGCGACGAACAGAATCCTGTCTAATCTCAATCTCGCATCCAAACATAGTTGACACAATCCTCGGAGTATCGTTCTCGGTTCTGATAAACGCGTTGTCATAGAACTCCTCAATTTGGTTCATATACACTGGTGTAGAAGCTGTAATAGCATGATGAATCCTTGAACGTCTGAGAAACTCGATCATCGGCCGAAACGGCATCGAGTTCTTGTGCGTCGATTCCAAAAATGCAACAATGTTGTGTCTAGAGTTGGTGCGACGATAATAATCTTGGAGAGCTGCCATCTGTAAGCTAAAATACAAAAGATAACCAGAAATGTCGTTACAGAATAAGCTCAAACAAAAATTTGAAAATTCTGATTTTAGCGTCACTTAGAAAGTGACGCATAATGAAGTACCAACACTCAGAGAGTGCCGCATTAAAATCAGAAATCAAGTGATGCGTCACTTGAGGTAAGTGATGCATTCAAGGCGTCACTGGTGTAAGTGCCGTTGCCACAACGTGCGTCATTCGACATAGTGTCGGTATAAATTGAAGCGTCATTTAAGGCGTCACTTAATAAGTGACGGTCAAATGTATGCGGCAGTGAAGGCGTCACTTAAGGAGTGACGGGTAAACCATAGCGGCACTTAGAGAGTCACTTAAGGTAGTGACGCATAAGAAAGCGTCACTCAAAAGACCATAGGCGTCAGTCAGATGAGTGACGGTAAACATACCAAATTACCAAATAGCGTCACTTACTGGAAGTGACGCAACGATGAAGATCATCACATTAATCGAAATAGGGGTTTTCATGAAAGGAGTTAACCAAAAGGTGCGCTTATACAAACCGAACAAAACACACCAATTATTAGCACAAAACAGTAACAAATCGTGCCCCAATTCGCGTGATTTCGACAAACCCTAAACCCGTAACCCTAAAATACGATTAAATCATGAATACGTAATTACAGGGGTTAAAAGTTATACCTAAAGATGCGTATGAGTGAGAGGAACAAGAAAATAGCAACCGATTGCAGTAAAAACGCTTGAAAATCCACAGAAAAATCGAAAAATCGCACCAGTCGAAGTGACGCAGAGACGATCGCAAGTGACGCTATGTCAGAGTAAGTGACGGATAATGAATAGTATAGGTGGTGAGAATGAGTGTCGGGTGGGAAGGTATTTATACCGAAACCCTAATACGCGTCACTTAGCACGACACTTAAAGCGTCTGTTGCTGCGTCACTTAAAGCGTCACTCGTAGCGTCACTGAGTGAGTGACGCATAATGACACTTGGTGAAAAATTTCAGGATTTTATCAAATCCCTAAAAGATCTCCACCAAGATACATTTCCATCTGCTCTTTCAACTTTAATCTTGTGAATCTTAACAGGATTGACAAATTGCTCAATAGACCAATCAATGATACCAGGTAATTCAACATTAATTACCTCAGATTCCATAGGCTGTAACAGAATAAACTCCTTCAATTCATCAATATTCCTTTCTCTATCAGGAATTTCATCTAACTCTCTCTTCTTTTGCTCAAGTTCATCTTTCCTCCTCTTCTCAGCTTCTATCTTTTCTCTTTTTTCTTTTTCTTCCTTTTCTTTCAATTTTCTTTCTTTTTCAGCCTCTTTCTTTTCCTTTTCAACTTCCTGCTTTTTCTTCTCAGCTTCTTTCTTTTCTCTTTGTTTCTTTTCAATCACATCAGGATTCAACTCATCTTTATCCCATAACTCCTGCAATCTCTCTAAACTCATCTGTTTCAAAGCATTTAAAGGAATATACCCACCTTTCAACTTTGCAATCAAGTTCTTCTTCATTTGAGCTTTTGTTGGTGGTTTTGCAGCTTTTTTCTTTCTTGCTTCCTCTGCTTTTCTTTTCTTAACCTGCTCAACAAGATATTCAATATCATCCTGTCTCTGTTCTTTCAGTAAATATTCATCCCACTCTGCCACTTGCTCTTTTGTCATTTTCACAAACTTTCCTTCCTCAATCTCAACATCAATCAATCCCTCTGCATTTATCTCAGCCTGTAACCTTTGAGCATACTTAATATCATGAGCAGTTACTTCTGGTGGCACTGGTTTTTGCTTTTTCTTCTTTGGTTCTTCTACCAGTTTTCCCTTGCCTTTATCTTTTGGATCAATCTTTGGCAATTCTTTCTGTTGAACAGGAACAGCAGCAGGTTCTCTAATCTGAAATCCAGGTAAAGATGATTGTTGTGAAGATTTCTTCTTTGGAGTTTCAACCTTCTTTCCTGTACCAGTCATCTTAGCAGTTTTAACTGGAATGCTCTTCTTCCTAGTCTTTTCAACTTGTTGAGCATCAGTTTTAGCATCAGTCTTTACTTCTTCTTTTTCAACTGCTATCTCAGGTTTACTCACCTCTTCACCATCATCCTCATCAATCTTTAACTCCTCAGTCTTTTCATCCAAATTCACCTCTGCAGTTTGCTCCACTGACCCAATAACCTCAGTATGATCAGACTTATCTTCATCTGCCACTGATTCCTTCATTTCTGTTTCCACTGTCTCATATACTGATTCATTTATTTCTGGCTCTGGCTCTGTAGGTGGTGTTGGAGGTGTATGCACAAAATCATCATCCACTGGTTATTCCATTTCAATCTCTTCATCAACTTTTTCATCATCAGACACAACCTTATCATTCTCATTCCTCTTATCACCCAAATTTGTCCAGACCTTCTCCCCCTTTTTGAAAGCATTTTGTCTAAAGTTATAAGTCTCCTCAGGTTCTGAAGTATCATGAACCACATATTTCCTCCCTTTCTTCAAACATTTAATAACAATCCTCTCTAACTGCTGCACTTTCCTCTGCAACTGAGTAATAACTTCATCCTTAGCCTTATTCTTCTTCCTCTCTTGTACAAACTCAGCCCATACATAATCAACCATTTTCGTCAATTCCAAGTTAGTTCTAGCCTCAACACCTTCAGGATGTGAATCCTTTGGTGAATCATTGACATCATCAAACTCTGACTCATGCCTAGCATGATCATCAAAGTCCCCTTGGTTCTTGGTACTGGGACCACTAGGATCATCTACAGGTGTAGAATCATGTCCATGTGTTGCCTCTGATTGGGTCTTATTAATGTTACTTCTGTCCTGCTCTGCCAGTGGGCTAGAAGCAGTAGAAGCAGCCCTCTCAGAATGATCATCCTCCTCCTCATTGATCATTTGCTGTGATGAATCATTTGTCTGAGACACCTGAGCAGCAGCAGCCTCAGATGCCTGTTTTTTAACCTTTTTGGCTTTAGTAGGTTTAGCTGTTGTGGTCCCTTGTTTTCTCTTAGTACCCCCAACTACTGTGGGTTGAGAAGTGGTGGGTGGAACCATTCTCTCAGTAGTTGGTTCAGCTTCAGTTGGTAGTACTGATGCTGTGGTGGAAGGTGCAGGAAGCATTGTAGAAAATAATGCTGTAACCTTCCCAGAAAATTTAGTATCTCTCTTCATATTTACAAAAACTTTTGGTTTAAAAGAGACAATACCAATAATCTTTTCAAGTGCAGTTATATTAGGAATTTGTTCATTTAAGAACAACTGCACAAAACGTGGATACATCAAAAACTTAATCTTTGGCTGCTCAATGTTTCTAAGCATACCAGAAAATATCAGATTTGAAAAATTAAACCTTTGACCAGTTGCAAGACAAGCAATTGCATAAGCAATGTTGCTTCCAAACTGCTCAAAAGATGATCTCTTAGATGATAAGCAGTGTAAAATTGTATGTATTAAAAATCTCCACTGATGAGAAAATAAGGTTTTCTGAAAAGTAAAAATTTCAAAAGAACCCTCATAACCCATCAATCGTAAAGTATCATACATAACAGTATCCTCTAAAGAAGATATACCTGCCTCATCATCTAGTTGTAATGAAGCTCTAACAGTAGCTTCTGTAATTACAACACGTGTATCCATAACTTCTGAAATGATTCTTTTAATCCCCTGTTCCTCTTCTATTGATGCATTCACCCAGAAATTGTTGATATGATCGTGAGATATTCTGGGTGCTACAGTGAGAGCATAACGAATATGTGAAGCACGAAGGAAATCAATGATTTCCACATACTCGTTTGCCTCTGCAGGTTTCATTAAGAATGCAATCATATTGTGATCTTTTCCAATCGGTAGTTGAACAGTAGACGAAGTCGATGCCATGATAAGAAATCAAGTAATCGAGAAGAATCGAAGATGATTTTACAGAATCGAAAATCAATGAGACTTAGCGCAGTTTTTTGTATGTGAAATTTTGAAAGCGTAATGAGAAACCCTAAGTGTTGAGAGTTAAGTACTGAAATTAAATCAGTTGTAAGCCCTAATTTGATCAGATCCCCAATTATAACTAAAACAGTGTTAATTAAATAAAATAATACGTTCAATGATAACTGTGAAAATAACCATCAGTGGTAATCAACACTTGGTTTCTCAAATGCATCATTTACATAATTAAGCTAGCAGTGCTAACTTGTACAAGCAGTACCAACCGACCAAGGCAGTGCTAACTTAATACAAGTAGTACTTCAGTTCTAGCAAAATCATATAAACAAAGCAGTGGTTGAATTTTTTTTTTTTTTTTTTTTTTTTTTTTTTACCGAAAGCAAACTCCACAAGCAGTGACACTTCATAAACACCTGCATAAGTTAGACTCCAAAACCTAGCAATATAACTTGCAGTGGTAATTCCAAACAAAAATACAAGTATACAGTGTTAACTATACACAAACAGTGGTGAAGTGATTATTACCACTGTTTATAATAAAAGTAAGAAACAGTGATAACAATACACATTACACACAATCAGTGTTTAATTAACAAATCAGTATTAACCCAAATTGAAATCACAGTAGATATTATTCACAAAAAGCAGTAACAAGAGAAATAACTTATGATAAATTGAACATTCCAATACTAGTAACCAAGAATGTGAATCTGCCTACATCAAAAGCTTTTGTAAACAGATCAGCAAACTGATTATCAGTATGAACTTTCAAAATTTGAATAAGTCTTTTCTCATTACAATCTCTAATGAAATGATATCTGATTTCAATATGCTTTGTTTTAGAATGTTTAACTGGGTTATTAATAATACTGATTGCAGAGCTATTATCAATAAAAATAGGAGTATTAAGAAAGGTAAAACCATAATCTAGCATCTGATTCTGAATCCATAGCACTTGAGCACAGCAACTTGCAGCTGCTACATATTCTGCCTCTGCTGTAGATGTAGATACAGTGGTTTGTTTCTTGCATTGCCATGAAACCAATCTTTCTCCCAAAAATTGACAACCTCCTGATGTAGATTTCCTGTCCAAATTAGCTCCTCCATAATCACTATCTGTGTAAGCTATCAGATCAAAAGAATTAAACTTTGGATACCAAAGGTCCAATTTTGATTGACCCTTCAAATATCTAAAAATTCTTTTGACTGCTAGAAGATGTGATAGCTTTGGATTAGCTTGAAATCTTGCACATAAACACACTGCAAACATGATGTCAGGCCTTGATGAAGTGAGATACATAAGAGACCCAATCATTGATCTGTAAAGATGTTCATCCACACTCTCCCCCTCAAGATCTGCATGTAATTTCTTGTTTGTCTCAACTGGTGTGCTTGCAACTTTAGCATCTTTGTACCCAAACCGATCCAGTATATCATTCACATACTTACTTTGATGAATAAAGATTCCTTCTTTCTGTTGCTTTACTTGTAGCCCCAAGAAAAATGTTAATTCCCCCATGGAGCTCATCTTGAACTTTTCATGCATCAATGATTCAAACTCCTTGCAAAGACTATCCTTTGTTGAACCAAAAATGATATCATCTACATAAACTTGAACCAGTAGTATATCATTCTTAATTCTTTTAGTAAACAAAGTTTTATCTATTGCACCCCCTTTGAATCCATTCTGCAACAGATAATCTGAAAAAGTATCATACCAGGCTCTAGGTGCTTGATGTAAGCCATAAAGAGCTTTATCCAGTTTGAAAACTTTATCAGGAAATTTAGAATCTTCAAACCCTGGTGGTTGACATACATAGACCTCTTCCTGTATAGTGCCATACAGAAAAGCACTCTTAACATCCATCTGATACACAATGAATCCCTTGAATGAAGCATAAGCCAAAAACAATCTAATTGCCTCTATCCTTGCAACAGGTGCAAAAACCTCATCATAATCAATCCCCTCTTCCTGTGAATACCCCTGTGCAACCAATCTAGCCTTGTTTTTGATCACTATACCTCTTTCATCCTTCTTGTTCTTGAAAATCCATTTAGTACCAATTGCCCTCTTCTCTTTAGGCAAATCAACCAATGTCCAAACTTCTTGAATCTTAAACTGAAGCAACTCCTCTTGCATAGCTTCAATCCAACTAGGATCTCTCAAAGCTTCAGTAACCTTCTTTGGTTCTGTTTGAGACAGAAAACAGGCAAACAAAGAAGTATTAACAGCTTCTGTATCAAGATTTACTTCTTCCTCATTTGCTGAAGCTTAAACACCTGACTTTGATTTCTTGTTTTAACAGCTGATTCAATATCTCCTATTACATTCTCAAGTGGATGATCTTTATGAGTAATGTATTTAGATGCTGCTATTTCTTGAATACTCTCCTCTAAGTTGGTAAAATTTTCTTCTTGACCAGACTCACTACTTGACACTTCTCTTGCAATTCTTTTTGACAAAGGAGTAGAACTCATCAAATGTAGATAATTCAAATGTTCCTGCTCTGTGTCAAGATGCTTTGTAGGTGTCTGATCAACATTCACACCTGCCTTTGTATTCTTCTGTACTGGACTCACATCACTGTCTTCTGTACTGTCTTCAATAACAGGTCTATCAGAATCATCAACATGAGAAAATGATGTTTCATCTGATTTTCCTGTTTCCACATCCTGTGATGTCGTTGGTTGATCAGTATCAAACACTTCTGGGGGATCAGGAGACCAAATTGGAAATAATATATATTCCAATGAATCATTCTTCTTTCCAACTGATATTCCTGATTTTGTTCTACCTTCTTCATCACATGTTCCTGCATTTGTACCTGCACTTGTACCTGCACTAGTATCCACATTTGTATATCTAAAAGCAGTATTAAGTGCATCAATATCAAACAGTGATTCAGGACCTTTTCCCTCAGGATTAACAGTGTTTTCATTAAAAGTAATGTGCACTGTTTCTTCTATGATTCTGGTCCTTTGATTGAATACCCTATAAGATTTACTTTGAATAGAATAACCAACAAATATCCCCTCATCAGCCTTACTCTGAAACTTACCTAAGTGATCTTTGGTATTTAAGATTGTACAAGGACACCCAAAAGATTTTAAGAAACTAACCAAAGGCTTTCTCTTAAACAACAGTTCATATGGTGTCTTGTTATGAGGCTTAACAACTAATACTCTATTCTGAACATAACAAGCTGTGCTAACTGCCTCTGCCCAAAAAGACATAGGTGCTTTGCATCAGATAGCATGGTTCTAGCAGCCTCAATCAGTGTCCTATTCCTCCTTTCAGCTACTCCATTTTGTTGAGGAGTTCTAGGTGCACTAAATTCTCTCTTAATACATTTAACTTCACAGAATTTATCCATCTCATGATTTTTAAATTCTGTTCCATTATCACTTCTGATGATCTTTACTCTTTTATCCAATTGATTCTCCATCTTAGTTATAAATGATCTAAGTATTTCACCTGTCTCATCCTTTGTCCTAAGAAAGAAAACCCATGTAAATCTAGAATAATCATCAATAATCACAAGACAGTAAGACTTTTTCCCCATACTACTTATACTGGTTGGTCCAAATAAGTCCATATGCAATAAGTGTAAGGGTGTGCTATTTGTGTTCACAGATTTGGACTTAAATGAGGATTTGTGTTGCTTTCCCTTTTGACAAGAAACACAATGATCATCACATGAATAGACCTTTTCAGGCAAACCTCTAACAAGCTTGTTTTTGACAAGTTTATTAATGGTTTTGAAATTCATGTGACACATCCTCCTATGCCACAATTCAGATTCATTCACACTTGCTTTAGAAATAAGACAGTTTAAATCAGGTTGAGGTGTCATATTTACTAAGTCACACTTATATACATTATCTTGTCTTGGAATTCTCATCAAAATCATGTTTTCCGGTATTTTGAATTCTTTGGACAAGATAAGGCATTCAGTGTCAGTAAAAAGAACTGGGTTCTTTTTATCTGTGATTTGACTCACACTTAGTAAATTATACCTCAGTTGTTCCACAAAATAAACATTATCAAAACTTAGCTTTTCACTCTGAACTGTTCCTTTCCCTGTGATCCTTCCTCCTTTTGGATTGCTTCCAAAAGCTACATATCCTCCATCAAAAGATTTAAAGTCCTGTAGCTTTTCTTTGTCTCCAGTCATGTGCCGTGAGCATCCACTATCAATATGCCATAAGCTCTTAGTCTTGCCCTGCACAACCAGTCAAAAAGAGAATTAATTTCTCTTGGGAACCCAAACCAATTTGGCTTTGGGTTTCCCATGTGCATTCACATAATCAACTTTCTTAAAGATTATTGATTGTGAAGCACTGTTGGTATTTGGATCTGTTAATTTATCAGACTTAATAGGTGTCCAAATCCAACTAATTTTAGACTTAACAGTGTTCTTTGGCTTAACAGTTTTAACTGTTTTACCAATTGAAGATTCAGTGTTAATTTTGTTAACACTGTTTTTGAAATCAGTTACCACTGTTTTAGTCTTTGAGCTTTTGGCTAATTTTGTTATTACTGCTGCAGTAGATTTACCTGTAACAATGTTTAACATGGTAGCCTTTGATGATTCTCCAAAGTCATCAGGAGCGCCATCAAGTGGTCTGATCTCAATCCAGCTTGGTAATAACGTTTCGGAAAGGAACGGTGCTCAACAGATCGGCAAACCTCCCAAGTATGTTGTTCATTTATGTAACTGCTTCTCCATATTATACTTACACGAATGTTAAGTTGATTGAAGGACAAAGTGAGTGAATAAAGTTCTCAATCATCATGGTAAATGATGTTATAATTAAACGAATTTCGTGAAAATAAAAAAGAAAGAAACAGAGCTCTACATTTTACTAGTGTGCGCTATCTGCGGAAAATTAGTGGCATGAGTGCAAAAGACCATCTTAACTCTTCACAGTGGGAGATTCCTTCATTTGATTTACCACACCTTTTTACAAGAGCAATGGTTTGTTAATTGTGATGGAAGTAACTAGAGGTGTAGAGGCGACAGTTTTAAACCATTTATAGCAATAGTTTATTTGGGTTATTATATAATCTACAATGGAAATGGATCAAAAAGTTCTAAAATGGCCCAAAGTCTATTCAAGTGTGTAAAAGTTGTAAACTACTTTAAAAAAAAAAAAAAATCATTCATCTAAGTTCTGTCTTGCGGGTTCTGTTTATATAAAAGAGAAATGGAGATGTGATTTGCATGTCGCATTTACTTAATCATAAAGAAAACGAAAATAAGAAAAAAAATGGATACCAAAAAAATATGGTGTAAATAATTCATCTTCTGTACTTGTGGATATTGGACTGGCCTTGAACTTACATGCCTCTTATGTTTACCTCAGGAAACTCGTGCATCGGAAGATATATCGCACGGCTTCAAGTTTTGTGCGACACCAATCTGTATCTGACTCCGGAACCTCCGCTGAATGAGCAAAGTAAACATTGGACAACATAGGTGCATAATGTTTTTTGGCTCTCTGGCATCTTTGTACACTCTGAGTTGGTAGTTTTATTGTAAATACTAATTTCAGACTAATTCTAATTTGTAGAACATCATTTTTTCTGTCTACTGATATGAGCATCTGACATTTTCTCAGAATTGCTGTCATGGCCATGAATATTTTATTCTGAAATCTTTTTCCGTGTAAAAATAAAGTACATAACCCATATTTAGGGATTGGTATACCGTATACGTTTATTTAGGATCTAGAAAACCGAAAACTTCTGGCCATTCAATTTATAAATGCAGGGTTCTAGGATTTTGATCTGATGTACGTCAGTCTTCTAGTAACTATAGCGAGAACACAGATTATTCATTTTGCAAGTTGCAACTATGGTTTTTGGTCTTTTAGGTTAACCAGTCTCGACACACATTATTTGTTTTTCAAGTTGTATCTATGGTTGTGGGGTAGCAAAGAAAGATCTGTGAAGAAGGATGATTTCCGTAACTTGAATACCAATTGAGCTGCAGCTCAATTGATGATACTAAGTGGTAAGACTTAGTATTAAAGGGGTCTCAGGTTCGAGACTCAACAACCTACCTATTGGAGAAATCCATAGGTGATGTGGTTGGGGTGCATTGGGCTGCAGACCTGGCCCAGTGGGTTTATATTAACATTGCTCCTCAGGCCTGCATCTGCGGATGGGCTCAGGGGGAGGGTGTTACATAAAAAGTGCACTTTTTATGTAACACCCTCCCCCTGAGCCCACTGGGCTCACGCGGTCCACAGCTGGGCCTGAGGAGCAATGTTAATATAAACCCACTGGGCCAGGTCTGCAGCCCAATGCACCCCAACCACATCACCTATGGATTTCACCAATAGGTAGGTTGTTGAGTCTCGAACCTGAGACCCCTTTAATACTAAGTCTTACCACTTAGTATCACCAATTGAGCTGCAACTTATAACACCCCAGAATTTACAACTGTTTTTTTTTTTTTTTATACAATGCGGAAGCTCAAGTCCCAAAACATATATATACATAAAATGACATGTCGTCATCTTCCATTACCTAAGTTCTAAGTATTGATTATTACCGTTTACAAAACAATCCATTATATCCTGGGCATTATATAATCAAACATTTTAAACTGTGTTAATTAATATCAGAGTAATCCTAGTCAAACATTCTTCAGTTACTCCTTGACCCGCCCATAACAATAGATATTAACCTGCAAGGAGTAAACAACGAGGGATTAGCACGAAGCTAAGTGAGTTAACTCATCACTAACAATACAACTTAGTTTAACACCATGAGTTCACCACATTTAACACTTTGACTCAACATCACCAGAGGATCGGTGGCCCTTGTGGCGCCCTCAGCCGCGGTGGCCCACCAAGCGACACTTACACCAACTGCAGGCCAATACAGTGGTTAACCGATAACTGTTTGTTACCTTTAGTCAACACAAGCCTTACTTACAACGAATGTTCACAACCCTTGTGTTGACTAACCTGTAACAACACAGTCCAACATAGTTGACCTCTATATAACACAGTTACCATATAGGTCATTTAACACTTAACACTTTAACACAATTCACAATTCAACTTAACACATGAATAACACTTAACACTTGAAGTAACCACAATAGTAATCACTAAATTATAGTAAGAGATCAAAGTTCACTCACCGACTACCATCGCCCACTCAGTAGTCTAATATCACTGAGTCTTCTCCATATCTGGAAATACAACAAAATACACAAGTCAGTTACTTGTATCAAATCTACATAACATTACTCCAATAGATTTATATCAACAATCTCAATTCATGTGTATTATCACAATCATCACAAACATCAAGTTCATACTTCTTGAATTGCTTCTTAATCATGATTAGATATCATGTTAACCACTTTTCAACTATATATCAATTTAGTTATCACTTGTAGTAATTTCACATAATTCATTCCATTAATATGAATTATCACTATTAACTTCATATACTAGTTCATCTTTCACTAATAACACTATAACAACCTCTTGTTACTATAAATCAAGGTGATTAACACCTAATCATCACACTTTCACAAATTCCACTTGAATTATAATCACACAACTTGATTAATTCATTATTAGGTTAGATTAAAGCTACTAACCTTCATACTAACACATATTAACACCATTTCAACTAATATCAATCATTAATTTATAATAATCACCATTAACCCATCAAAATCATCAAATTTCCTATAAAACTCATGAACCCTAATTCAAACCTATAACTTAAGCATGAATCATGTTAGTAATCAACAATAACAAGCTTACTTAACAACAATATCACATAATCAAACCCCAATTTCGAATTATCACCAAGAACACCAAAAACCCCCAATTTCTAGGGTTTAAAATTGAAGATTTAGAGACTTACTAGTAGCATAGAAGGATTAGGAGATGATTATCTATCCACTTGAAGCTTGAATCCGAATTTTGTAGCTCCAATTTGATGTTCTCTTCAAGTTTTAAGTTAGGGTTTGTGTGTGTATGTATGAATGTATGATACGTACGTATGTATGTATGTGTGGGAATAAAACCGATTTATTCCATAGATTTTAGCATATAAGTGTGTAATTTTCATTCCCCGTATTTATTATTGTCTGGAACTTAAAAATCATTTGCGAGGAAAACTATTTTATTTTACCGTCAACTAAATAAATTTAAAACAAACAATATTTCACTAGCCACAATATTTCCTGAGGCTTATCAACCTATTAATTATACAATCAAACGCAATAACAATTTTAAATCACATTTAAAATTTACAGAAAATACCTATTACTTCTAGGCCCAATTTGAGGATGTTACAAAATGTACAGTTAATGCATACAAATTAAAAGGTTAGATTACATGAGTAATATGATATATCAAATATCATTCAAAATAACTATATTTGAGAAAGTGGAGAAAAAGTGTTCAGAGTTGAACTAATCCAACCTGATATGGTCAAGTTTTAATTTACCCTTGCCAGGCTTCATGCAATAAGTGCGCTTTGGCTAGCACGTCCTCGACATTCATCATAAACCTAATGCTTTATTCCTCCATCAATGAATTCATAAACATACAATCATTCAAAACTTTGAATGATTATTATAAATGTTATTCACAAATTACAGTTACTTGTAGTCATCATTTATTTCTATTTATATAAATCTCATTTACCTTAATCAATTTTATATCACATTTTATATAGTTTTGAATATTTTATATAGTTTTGAATATATGTACAACTTATATACCCTTAAATATTATCATATTAGATAATATTTTTAATCTCTTTCATTTACTCAATAAAATAAAATTAATTTTATCGTCTAGCTCGCAAAACTTGCAGGTTATAATCTAGTATGGCATTAAAAAGTGGTATTAAAACCCTTATAAGCAATATGAACATTACGAAGTATGAACTTTAGGTCTAATACTATGAAGGACAAACCTATAATAGGTCAAATGAAATACAAAATCGAGATATGAGGTGATGAAATCAATTACGGTGACGACTAGACGACGATGATGAAAGCAGGTGATGGTGACGACAAGGAGAAGCGGCGGAGTGCCTCAATCGCCAAAGAGAACACAGAGGGTTAGGGTTAGACCATATCTCATTTTTATTAGTCATGTGGATGTCATGTGATTATACAATTTATACATCCATATTTTTTAAGGTACCCAATTTCTCAATTAGAAGGCACAGAGAAATGCTAGTGAACAAAACTAATTTCCCCTCAAATCAGATGGAAATGTAAATACACTAGACCCAATTTCTCGAGAATTCTTAATTCTCCGTGTTTTCCAATTCTCGAGCTACTAAACAGCAGAAATGAAATCATTTCCATTTCACTCCTTTCATTTCACGCTACCAAACAACCCTATGTGTCATGTACGAAGGTTCTCCTAATTTTTCCCATATGTCCAATAAAGGCTCACATGCCACGTCACAATATAACACACAATCAAATACTCCCTCCGTCCCAAAATAATTGTCCAGTTTTAACTTTTTGAAGTCTTTCTTTTTCAACTTTGACCTTAAATATTTTTGTTTGTGTTATATAATAAGTGATGAAAATTATACCAATGAAAATACATTTAAAACTCAACCCATTCATATATTTCGTGTAACATCCTCTCTTCTGGTCCGGTAATTTCTAATTTTAAATTGATATATTTAATTGTAGTAGAAATTATCTGATAATACGTGTTTAATTGCAAAACTTAGTTAAATAAGCCTCAGGACTTATTGTGCTTAGTAAATTGTTGCTTGATTTAATTTACTATAGTTGACGGTACAATAAAATAAGTTTCTCGCAAATGACTTTTAGGTCCCAGGCAATAGATTAAAAGGGGACTAGTTTTAAGTGGATACGGATCGGTGTTAAAAAGTTTGACCGACTTATAAACTTTCCCAAATAGGAAAGTTACTTACTTTCCTTTTCTTGCAAAAACCTAAAACCAAAACCTTCTTAAAACTTTTGAAACCTACAAATCAACTAGTGATCTTGAGCTGATTTTGATCTTGATTCTAGCTAGATAATCATCACCATTATCTTGTTCCTATTTCTAAGTGGTAAGTGAACTAAATCAAATTAGTGAATGATTATGATTGATGTTGTTTGATGGGTTTTAATGTTATTACATGTTGAATTATGATATAAGATGATGTATGATACTATATCTTAGTTGTGTAATGTTAAAATGATCATAAAAACTGATTTTTGTGAAGTTTGATAAAAGTTCGTAGCTGGTTTTGGGTGCTGGCGATCAGGGCTGGAAGAAAAGTAGAAGCCGGCGGCTTGTACCCTGAAGCCGGCGGCTTCGTTGTGTAGACAGGGAAACAGGCGGGTGGAATACCCTAGCCGGCGGCTTGACAGCCATAGCCGGCGGGCTGAATGCTTATCTGGCGGTTAATAGAGGCTTTAATACGTGACTTGCTTCTGTTACCACCAAATTTAAATCACCCGGCGGCTGGAATAGAGAAGCCGGCGGCTGGCTTTAGGAAGCCGGCGGCTTGAGGCCTGAAGCCGGCGGCTTGGTTGGTGTTCCAGCAAAAGTTTTGTTTTAAGTTTTAAGACTTGTTCTAACTGGTTACTTGCAATGTGAATTGTACTTATTGACATGATAATACATGATAGTTGTTATACTTAGGGACTTATGATATTTGTAATGTTAATTGAGTTAAGTTCCTAATAATTTAAATGGATGCAAGTCAAGTGTTAATGATCTTGATATCTAACTTTTACCTGATTGTTGATTCTCAGATAAGCAAAGAGCTCAGCGAGATAAGACAGCTGAGTAAGTGAAACGAGATAATCAGGTGAGTGGATTTGAAACTCACAGTTTGATTTGGTTGTGTCAGTTTGATTTCAATCAGTAATTATAGAATTTCTATTGATAGACTGTGAACTTGAAATGATATGCCATTTGATTGGTTGTTTGATGAACTTTGACTTGGAATGTATGATTCAGAGGTCAACTAGATTGTTGGTTGGACTTGATTGCTAATGTTGGTCAACACAGGGTTGCGTACATGTGTTGATGGAGATTAGCATTTAGTTAGCGGTTAATCACTGTTTTGGCCTACAGTTGATGTAAGTGTTCTGATGGGGCCACCCGGAACAGGGTCCTTAGGAACCACCGTTCCTCTTGACGATATTTGTTGCATTATTGGTTGTGAACAAATTGCTAGCTAAATTGAATTGTAGTTGATAATTCATTCACTTAGCTTCGTGCTAATCCCTCAATTTACTTCCTGCAGGTGATGTATATTTTGTGGGTAGTCAGGAAAGATGTTTTGATGCTGGGAATGTTTGAAACTTGCAACTCTGATCCAGTTTGTTATAAACAATGTTTTGTAGAATATAATACTCCGGTTTGTAAACAAGTTTTGTAAACAAGTTAACTATGTTTGTTTAGTAGTTAAACATGTTGTATAAAGGTTTGCGAAAATTTCAAGCAGAATTCTAATAAACTATGTATTGTAAGTATACGCTTCCGTGAAACATAATATAATATTGTGATATTAAATGAGGGGTGTTATATTTCGCATCAAGTATTATATAACACAAACAAAAATATTTAAGGTCAAAGTTGAAAAAGAAAGACTTCAAAAAGTCAAAACTGGACAATTATCTTAGGACGGAGGTAGTACGTATGATGAAATTTGAAATTCCATAATTAATTAGTATCTTGATTATTGCTTAAAGATAAGATGTAATCACCTTCAAACTCAACTTCTTCCTATTTCACAAATTATTGAGGGTGCAAGTATTAAATGTATCAAACTAAACCTTACGTAGATGGGGCCAAAGTGATATATAGTGCCGTTGAAAAATTTAGTGTAACATGTATTTTTTTCACTAACTTTGGATACATAATTTTATATGTATATGTAGTATATATAAATATTAGAGTAAATTGCATGAATGGTCCATGTGGTTTACACACATTATCACCGTTAGTCCCTGTGGTTTGTTTGTTGCATGGACAATCCAAAAACTTAAAAGTTGTTGCACACATAGTCTCTCCCCTACCTAAAATGACTAAAATACCCTTGGTGATACTATCTATTTTACTCGGCCAGAAAAGGGTATACTAGTCATTCTAGGTGGATGAGGGACTAACCGTGCAACAACTTCTGAGTTTTTGGACTGTCCATGTAACAAACAAGGTACAAGGACTAACGACGAGAATGTATGTAAACTACCAGGACCATTCATGCAATTAACTCTAAATATTACTTTATGTAATTGCGTTCTTGTCACACCCCCGATTTCACTGTTTAGCGGAAGCAATCATTGGGCGCGACTAATCAAGTAATCAAGCACAAAGGTAAAGCAAACGACTCTATATGAGACGTTTTATAATTAATACAAAAGTAGTTACATTATTAAGTTACAAGCTTACATCATTACGAGTTCGCATAGATAAGATCTTGAGATTCTAATACATAACCGTATTACAAAAGATAATGTAAGAAATTCTTCATGTGTGTCTAATGCATGCGACTCAAACTAGCTAGCATATCCTGCGGGTAACCCTACTGTCGCTAAGCACCTGAGAATACAACACTAAAAGGTCAACCAAAAGTTGGTGAATCTCATCGGTTTAATAGTAAAACTTGTTATGATACACAAGATTTATCCGATAGTTGGTAACCGAGTAGGTAAATAAAAAAATTAATGTTTCCGATTTGCCATGTCATGAGCCCACGGTTCGAAGCCTAACCCGAATACTGCCTCCCGGAGGTGTCTAATCCGAAACACCTTTCTGACAAATACTAAAGTGCCCGTTTGACGTGGTTGTAGCTAGCAACCCGGACGGGGACGTCACTCCCATAATAGATCAGTACTCGCGCCTTTACAGTTAACGAACTATGTGTGATGAGGACTTTTACCGGATCATAAAAACAACTCATGTAATAACCGAATAACCGAATTAACTAACCGAATACTTGTGATTACGAAAAACAATTAAGTATTGCATCTCACCCGAAGTGTAAAACAGTAAAACAGTAAAAATGGGGTTGTAAGACTCACATGAGTTTAGCAAGTAGCAAGTAAATAATCAAATAAGCAAGCAATGTAAGCGTGTATCCAATAGCAACCTTCTAACGCCCTAAACGTATAAGGTTGTGTATGTAAGTAGATGTCTCAAAAGACCATCTATATAAGTGGAGGGTTAATGTCCACTTAAGCTAATCATGTAGGTGGAGGGTTAATGTCCACCTATGCTAGTTCACTCAACTAGTATGTCCAAAGTAAGTTGTTTATTAAAAACGTGTATGACCCGTTGGTGACGTTTGTGATAATGATTATCAAAAATATTATTATTATGTTTGTCTCGTTGTATCCTTGCAAAAGTATATGTTATGTGTTATTGAGTTGCTTTAGTATGTGGTTATTTGTTGTAACGCGAATTTAATACTTAGTGTCAAAGTCTTGCGGTTTACGTTTAGGTTAAAATATAAGTGTCGTTTTTCATTCGGGTTATGTTTCCAAGTCTCATTTTAGGTCCAAGTTAATAAATAAGTCACCCAAACCCTTCTTGTTACCATTCTTTCTAAAAATAGTAACTTTCCAAAAATAGAAAGTTTGACGTCTTCGAAACCGAACCGCGTCTTTGTTGACTTGGTCAAACCATCTCGGTTTGACCCGAAACTTTTACCTAAGCCTTAGATATGTTCATAGATTACAAAAACTTAGTCTTTTCCTTTATAGTAAGTCCATAGGTGTCGGTTCTCAAAAGTTACCAAAATCAGTCCACATTTTATGTTTTCCAGAAAATACATCTCCTTGTCGAATTTTTCTAAAAATCTACCCTTCGTAATCAAATCCAAAAAAATTACCAGTTGTTCCCCCAGATGTTATTTACTTTCAGTAATTTTTACAGTAACTTTAGAGAAGTCTAAGTATTTTTAATAACTACTTTTATCTTCTAAGGTCAGATTTAAACACATGCATGAAGTCGTAATTTCTGGACAAAATTCACAGGTTTTCAGAAAAAGTGGTCAACAAGACATTTTGAGAAAACAAAATTTGTGAACTTTTAGCGGTAGATTCAAGTCGTTTGGATATGTATAGCTTAAGAAATGGCCAAAACCATATGACTAAAGTTTCTGACTTCATTGGACATATTACCTATGTGTTCTCATAAAAATTATTAAAAATAGTAAACGAGCTCAGAAAAATATGAGGCTAGTGGGGTTTGAAAGAAAACTTCTTGAAATTGATTTTTGACTATAAAAACATCCATTTTTATTAAGAAATGAGTGTGTTATGACTTCGTACATTTCGTATAAGTTTCTGGTCAGAAGGTTTTCTTGCATTTTTATAAGTTTTAAGTTTAAGAAAAGGGGTTATTAAGTTAAGTTCTTGACATATATTGTTGAGTGAACTTTTGAGTATGTAGATGAGTATTAAAATGAGAAAGAATGTTCCTTACAATGGTGATTATGAAGATGTTTGGACAGAAATGAGATAAGGAGTTCTTGAGCTTTAATTCCTTGCAAAAATCTTGAAAAATTGTGATGTATTGTGGTGTTGGTTAGTGGTGGCCTTGTGGTGGTTTATGGTGGTGAAGATGGTGGTTTGAGGGCTGAGTTTATCTCAGATTTTTAGTGAGAGAGAGAGTTGTAGAGAGAAGGTGGAGAAAAGGTGTGAGTGTGTGAAAGAGTGAAATGAGTAAATACATGAAATGTTTGTGGTCTTGTAAGAGAATCACAATGATTCATTTTTGCATGAATTTTTAGAGGTAGAGAGAGAGGTGGCTGGCCCCCATGGGCCCCACAAAGTTTTGTGTGATTTAATTTTTCGATTTTCAGACCGTGTTACGTACTGTGGTCGTTTACTCGTGATTTCGTTAAATCGTTAAATCGCGTAACGTTATTTTGCGTTGTTTTGATTCTCGATATGTTTGGGAATATTTTCTATTGAAGTATTGTTAAAATACTTTGTTTTGAGTTATCAAAATTATTTATTGACTTTCGTTTGGTTGTTGAATTCGATTCGCGCGTTTTTACCACGTTTGTTACGTTTTAAACAAAACGTCTAGGTTTTTCGTGTATTATTATACGAAATAATTATATAACGTAAACAATTACTATTTAAATCATAAAATAGGTTTACGTTATTTATTTGAATGTTTTCACCAACATCGTATGAATAGTCGGACTCCGTCCGGTTGTTTCGCGTTATTACAATTAAACACGTAATCACGTATGTGTATATTCAAATATACAAGTAATTACAAATTTTTAGCCTAATACAAACTAAATACAGGTAATTAGGATTTCCAGTTAGGTTTAACAGTTAACCTAAATCGTCGGGTGTCACAGTTCTCCCTTATAAGAGCTTCGTAATGAGGTAATATGTGTCCAAATTGGAGCTAATGTGAATGAGATATCGATTCACAAAGTAAGACATTTAATGTGTAGTTTGTCGGGTTTTAGTTTGTCCCACATCGATGGGTGAGCTAAACCTAGACGTACCATCTACACTATAAATAGAGGTGTCTAGACTCAATGTTTAACAAACAAAAATCACAACCTTCTTTCATTAAAGGAGATACAACGCTTTCCGATGAAGTCTTGGGCAGTGTTAGTCAAGTACGGTAGTACAAGCTGCTTCAGCCGTTGTACCCTGGGAAACAGAATGCGAATCTGTTTTAAGAGAACCGTGTCAAACACGGGCCTCGGTCTTCTTCAAATAAGTTTGTCAGGCCTCGGTATTCATGAGATAAGTTAACTTACCTACCTCTTGTATTTATATTTTTATTGTTTCGTATTTGTTTCAATCATATGTTGGTATTCTTTGATACTTATTTATTATTTGTTATAATATAATAATAATAAGATTATAATTGGGTATGAGATTTTTAACTTACAAACTTAAAACATAATCTATTTAATCATTACCCGAATATATTTCATGGAAACATTGTTGAGTTTCTTTTAACGTACGAAACAATATATGGATGGATTCTTTAAAATATAATTTTGTTCCTCTATGATGGAAAGCAAATAAAAAAATACAAATATAGGTAATACCGATTGCTACTTGTGATTTTGTAATTTAAATCGTTATGTTCATGCTAGTTTTTTACTTTCTCTCGAGGTTAATTTGTCATTGAACATGTATACTCTTCGTGTCCACTATTCATTGACTTTTTATTTCGAACAAAACATCATTGTTTGCAATTTGTCAAATTAATGGAAAACATAACCCTATTTTACTCTACTGTCATTCTATTTTCCTTCACTAATTGACATTTATAATTATGACCTACAGGCTCTGGTAGTTTCGCCAAGGATTTCGTTGATTTGGGGCACTTGATTTTCTACTGTCTCACTAAAGGTCAGCTTCCATTAGGTGACACACTTGAGGGCTATGACGCTGTAAAGAAAGCCAAAAGAGATCTCTCCAAGAAGTATCCGGAAGCGCACGATCTAATATTCAATGTCCTTCTCCATAAAAAGTCAAGGTATGACCCGTATAGTTCTTGGTAGGCTAATTTTGATCATTTCGTTAAACATAAATAGTATTAGTGGGTCTGCATGGTAATTTTGAAGAACTTTGTCCTAATTCAAAACCATGATTGATGATATACCCCTTACTTTGGGTTTAGCCTATGGGTCAAGCCCAAAGTAAGCCCATCTCAACAGCTTTGTCTTATTTGGAGCTTTGCTAAGCTTTACTCGGACTCTCCTCGTTAAAAGCTCACCATATCTCAGCAGCTCACTTAGAGCTCCACTTGTGTCAGCAGCTTATCCTGGAGCCATGCTCGGACTCTGCTCGTTTAGAGCTAAGCTTATTTTCGCAGTTTGTCTTGAGCCATGCTCAGGCTCTGCTCATTTAGAAACTTGCTTGGGAGTTGTGACACCTGGTAAAAAAGGGCCAAAATTAGCGGCCAATTTAAACCTTAATCATTCGTACTCAGTACGTGTTAATACAAAAGTATTCGGATAATATATATCTATATGAATATATATAACGTTAAATGATTATTTGATAATCACAAACGAATAAATCTGAAAGAACGCGCAATATCAAATACGGACGTTGGTGCAAAACATTTTTAAATAATATATTATTGATGAGAATAATAATTATTTACTCGATTGAAAAATTTAAGCACATTTGAACACTGAAAACTATCCGTCAAACCAAAGTGAAACAAAGATATAATTTTATATCTCATTAAAAGTATTTTTATAAAATACTTCAATTGAAAATATTTTCGAATATATATTTAAAGATTTATCACTTGAAAACATTATACTACTTTACGATCGGGTAAACGAACACGGGTATAAAATACCCACCAATATCAATTATTGGAGCCGGATATAACCGACTCCAATAATTCACAAACACACACGCACCAACCCATTCATCCCTCTCACTCTCTCCATCTCTCTCGGTTCAATCTCAAACAACAACAAGATCAAGAATCAGCATCAACATCATCATCATAATCATCTTCTTCATCCTTGATCATCATCCTCATCTCATCATCCTCATCTCATCTTCTTCATCATCATCTTCGGATCATCATCTTCACCCACGGTTTCCATTTTATTTGTAAGGAATTATCCACTTTTTCCTTAAATTTTCGTGTTTAAATTACTTGTATCATCATATGTTAGTGTTCTATCAATTTACTATGTCCAATGATTTGATTAGAAATTGGTTTTGAGAATGGATATTACGAACAGACCCTGGTCAAGCCCTCAGCCGATCGGCTGACTCAATCTAGCTGATCGGGTATAAGATCTCAGCCGTTCGGCTGTGCTCATCCAGCCGATCGGGTATCAGACATCAGACTCTAGCCGATCGGGTAACGGCACCTAGCCGATCGGGTAGCCCCTAGCCGATCAGCTATATATATATATATATATATATGTATACTCATCCGATCGCGCACTAAAACCTCACTCGTTCACGTGTTAACTTCGAATAGCACGATTTTTATTAAGTATCGGAACTAAGATTTTGCCACCTAATTTTACTCCGAATTCAAATTTCGAATGCATTTTTACTAAAGCAATATAGTAAAAATAAAAATTTTCCAAGCTGACATGGCAGCTCGACCCCAGCCAGGGGCTCGACCCCAGCCAGGGGCTCTGCCCCTTGGACCCCGCTAAGGGTTGCCACCCCTTGGACCCCGCTACCAGAGGCGCTGCCCCCGGACCCCCGTACACAACTCCATACTTTATAAAAGTGCAATGAGACAAATATAATAATAATATTTTCGTAAATTATTACTATCAAACGTCACCAACGGGCCGTACCCATTTTACCAACTTCGAACGTAAACACTAATTGAATTCTTTGGACATAATCTATTCGGGTAACACTAGTATGGATGATATACTTAAACATCCATTTACCTAATTATAATCTCGTGTGTTTAGGACACTAGGAGATTTCGGTTCGGACAATAAGTATACTATAGGATCGCTAGCTCACACAGGTGAGTCTCACAGCCCCATTTTACTATTTTACTGTTTTAAACTCGGGGTGAGATACAATGCTTACTTGTTTTCGTGATCACAGTTATTCGGTTAGTTAAATTGATTTTAACTCGGTTATTATATTCGGTTATCATGGTCGGTATTGATTTTGTTCGGTTATTGCATGAGTGTTTTAATTCGGTAAAGTCCTCATCAGTGTATGGTTCATTAACTTAATAAGGCGCGATTACTAAAAGACAGATCTATCATGGGAGTGACGTCCCCGTCCGGGTTGCTAGCTACAACCACGTACAAACGGGCATTTTAGTAATTGTTATGGGTGTTGACACCGTTCGGGAGGCAGAAAATCGGGTTAGGCCTTGAACCATAGCTCAATGCAATATCAGTGTCGGTATATTTAATTCGGAAATCTTAATTGGTTTAATCATTGTTCGGAAACCTTAATTGGTTTATCATTGTTCGGTTATGCAGTTTAATCATTGTCGGTATCAAATCGTAGGATAATCATATTGATCACATCATATTTTATGTTAAACCTGTGAGATTCACCAGCTTTATAGCTGACCCTTTTAGTGTTGTATTCTCAGGTGATCAGCAACAGTAGGGTGGCCCGCAGGATATGCTAGCTAGTACGAGTCGCATGCATCTATAAACATATGGAGATTTTATAGCATTATCTTTTGTTAATCGGTTATGTATTAAAATCTTCAGAATCATTATGCGAACTCAATTATGTTGTAAAACTTATGACCTATGTATTACTTTTGTAAAATGTATAAACGTCTCATGTAGAGTCGTTTGCTTGTACCTCTGCGCTTTGATTATTGATTAGTCACACCCAAATCGTCGCTTCCGCAAGTCATGAAATCGGGGGTGTGATAGGAGTCCTACTCGATTATTTTGTAAGCTCATTGCCGCTATGGTTGGCACCTTTGTCAGGATATAGGCAATGACGTATTAAATAAGTTCGACACGACATGTATGAACATATCATACCGAACTTGGGGGACTTGATGATATACCCCTTACTTTGGGCTTGGCCCATGGGCTTTCTCTATTGGGCTGCTCCCTCCCCATATATAAGAGTACAAACCCTAGAAGACACACACAATGGGACACAGTTTACTGCACACACATGTGCCGCCCCCACTTTGTTCTCCATCTCAAAACCCCATTTCTCAAATGGATATTCTCAATCACCCTTTACCACCCTCGATGAGAACTATCTCGATCCGGGTTACAACATTCGTGTAGTGTAAAGAGGTGGTTCCCCTCCATCTGCACTCAAGCCGAAATATGCTTGATCAACGATTGTTAATAGACATGGAATTGGATTAATATATATACGCATTTGCTTTTGTTCTCTAGTCCAACAGCTGCAGAAGTATCCGATCATCTGTTCTTTATAGTTTCCTGAAGATCGCCTCATACTGACGAAAAGGATCATGATCTCTTCAATGCAATACAAAACCTCGTTCCACATGTTTTTGGTAAGAATTGGGGCAGGAAGTTCAATAAAGGAATCTTCAAGAAACATAAATGTTACGGAGGTTACAAATTGCCGCTAGAAATGGAATGGCTCACCCTTGTGAGATCATACTTAATCCAGACCGTTCTTAGGAAGAGTGCTGAAGATTTAGGGAACTATCACGATACGCAGTTCCGATAGCTACTTGTTGAAGTGTACAAAGTAATGTGAAACGGTTGCAAGAATGTAGAATTCAGAGCAATGTACTTTTATTGGTATAGCGGGTTGTTTTAGAGTCTTTCCTTTTCTTTTTAGGTTAATACACAAATAGGTCACTATACTTTATGAAAATGTTCATCTGGGTTACTAAACATTAAAAATGTTCAATTGGGTTACTATACTTGTAAAAATGTTCAATTAGGTTACCAAACTTTCGACATAGTTGTTATATCCAAGATGACGCCGTTTTATTAAACTTAAAAATGTTCAATTGGGTCACTAAACTTTTTACCAAAATTAAGCAAAATAGGCGGGATTACACAATCAACAAGTACAACAACCCAATTGAACATTTTTAAAGTTTAGTAACACAGATGAACATTTTCGCAAAGTACAGTGTTCTATTTATGTATTAACCTTTTCTTTTTCTTTTCTTCTTTTTCCCTTACAAAAATGAATATCTATTGAAACTCGTTGAAATACATGGTTATGTAGTTTTGTAAGCTCTTATGTATTAACATTTTTTTGCCTGATATTATATAATTATAATTATATAATACGGTGATGTGAGGAGTGTTATGAGGTGTTTGGAATTGGAAAACATCAGCTATCGTCATTCATCATATTTGATAGATATATTTAGGGGCGGAGCTAGTCACATTGAAGGTGGGGTAACCTTAATTACAGGTTCATATGTTTTCTTATAAAAAATTGTACTATTCTTTATTGCAATTTTTTTGTGATACATGTTAGATATCAATACTACAGGTCACCCTAAATTCTTGATCCGCTACAACTACTTGATACATTTATCTTACTATTTATACGTGACGTACATGTCAAATTAAGTTACTACTTCCATAAATACTGGATGGAAGGGGCACGCACTTTAGAGCACCGGGTGTGAGATGAGCTGGCATCACCGTTCGGGGATGAGAACGCCGGGCATCGGCGTTCTGCCAGCCCGTGTCGGCGTTCTCGCCAATTTTTGAAGCTACTGTTCGTATGCAAACGCTGAGGAAGAACAACGTTCAAGGTTTTTTTTTTTGTTTTTCTATTTATTTTCCATGCATAAATCATGGTTTGTTTTTTGTTTTCATTATTAAAAAATCAAATAAAACTCAAGAACAATGTCCAGAACACTGAGAATTCAGTTTCACCACACCACAAAATCCTCACTTTCAACATTCTCCAGAACACTGTCCCAGAACACCGACACAACACCCTGTGCTCTTATGTCGACAACAATAACACTACTTCAGGATGTTAGAGCACTGGGTGTTGTAACACTGTGTTTACAGTGTTCAGGACAGTGTTTTGGAGAATGTTGTAAGTGAAGATTTTGTGGTGTGGTGACAGTGTTCTGGATAGCGTTCTGAAATTTTTTATTATTTGTTTTATTTATTTTTAATGTAATTAAATGTATAAATTAATATTTAAAAACAAATATATTAAATAAAACAACCTTTTTATTTAATTAAAACAAAATAAAATAAATAAAATGATAAAAAAAAAAAAAACAAACTCCGACCATCTCTCTTTCTTTTTATTAAAAAATTATTATTATTATTATTATTATTATTATTATTATTATTATCATTCCCACAAAAAACAAATCCCCATCATCTCTTTCTTTCCCACTCTCGCACTTCTCTTTCCTCTCTTTTTTTTCTCTGAAACTCCGGCGGCTATATCCCAAAACAAAAACGAAACACCCACGCAACAAAACACAAACACCATACAAACACAATTAAAAAGAAAGAAAAAAGGAAAAGAAAAAAAAAGAAGAACGTCGCATGGCTCGCCGTGTGAAACTGGATGCTGACCCTTGAACGCCGACGAGAACGCCGTCGGGAACGCCGTCCTGGTGCAGCGGAACGCCGTCTGACGGCGTTCTCAACCTTGAACGCCGAAAAAACGCAGCCCACACCTGGTGCTCTTAGCATCAAGTTAAGGGTATCTCCATTGGTGCACATCACAAGGAACGGTAAAAGACGCAGTCTCGCCTTTCTTCATTGTTTTGATGGAACAGTAAAAGATGCAGTCTCGCCTTTCTTCATTGTTTTGATTCCTTGATCCCATCGCTTAATTACTTGACCTATCAATATAGAACATGGTGTGTATAGACGTACCTTTATCATATAAATCAAGGGTGGAGTTCAAATGAGAATAAGAATTTGTGTGAGAATGAAGGAATCAATCTCAATCATTCATTTTCATCAAATACCTATTTCCACCATCTTTTTTAAAATTAAATATCTCACAAATGGCAAGTCGAAAAATTATAAAAATTGCACCATAAAATTCAGCATTTTATCCTCTTCGATTTGCCGTCCCTCAAGGCATACTTTTGACAAATTTTTTTTTTTTCATTTTTTAGTGGGTTTACAAATTATTAACACAGAAAAAAAAGTTGTCAAAAATATGCCT
Organism: Helichrysum umbraculigerum; assembly: GCA_949592205.1. Classification (NCBI taxonomy): domain Eukaryota; kingdom Viridiplantae; phylum Streptophyta; class Magnoliopsida; order Asterales; family Asteraceae; genus Helichrysum; species Helichrysum umbraculigerum. The sequence continues at coordinate 339,090,398 of CATIUR010000001.1, forward strand.
TGAGGGACGTCAAATCGAAGAGGAGAATACGCTGAATTTTATGGTACAATTTTCATGATTTTTGGACTTACAGTTTGTGAGATATTTGAGTTTCAAAAATGTGGGGAAATGGGTATTTGATGGAAATGAGTAGTTGAGATTAAATCCCCTATTTTTACTCAAAATTGTTGTACTCATTTGAACCCTACCCTATAAATCAATTAGCCCTCACATTTCAATCACCGAACTACCGAAGTGTGCACTTTAAATGCAATACGTCAATTGCTGCCCTTTTTCGACTCTATTTTTCTAACAGAAAGCAAAAAAAACTTGCTGGTTGCAGGTAACTTTTGAAACACATATAGACACTAGATAGGTATGGGACCTCCAGAGTCCAGACGTGTAGAAAATAAATAACATGACCGAGCACGATAACAATAATACAACCAACAAGATTACACTTTGGATAATGGTTGTGTTGGGCCGACCCTAAACACTTCATTGCCCGTTTTGTAATAGCTAATATGACAAGTATGATTTATCGAAATGTATTTAAAAAACAATTCCATGAATTATATGGTAAATAAAGCGATCTAGGACTCTGTAAGTATTTGAATCACACTTTACACAACTTTGACACAATTGCAAACAATGGAAACTGACCTATAGATTTAGACAAATGGTTTAATAATGCCACATGTATACCCAAAGGCTTATATCCCTATGAACAAAAACGGGATTGCCAACTAACCTGGGAGTAGAGATGTTGCAATATAAGTTAAGCATCTATATGTGCACATTAACACAATAGAATTTCATCCTACAAGATTCGAAAACTGAAAATATAATCTTGGAGAATATGAGATTGAAGGTTTCTCAATAGATTTTGTTAAGAACGCTTTTGATGAGAAGTGCAACATGAAGACATGGTTAACCAGAAGTTTTGGATACATTGCACTAGACTTGCAATTAGGTATATGTTCCTTTCTTGTTCTGGTTTTGTCGTTGTCTTGCTAAATCATTCATTTGACAGCAGCCATGGGAAGAACAATAACAAAAGTAGATGTTCTTGTTTACAGGGTGATTTTGACAAAGATCATAACATGTAGACATCTCTAAATGACTCATTAGCCAGAAGACGAAAGCCAATTGGTAGCTTGGTAAGCAGTACCATTGCTATTGTTTAATCAACAGCGCATCAAAAGCAACGCAGACCCATTGTTAGACCCTGATGTGAGACCTTATATATACTGCATATCCAAAGAAGCAGAACTAGAGTTACATGTCTCGTAAAGCCTTCAAATAGGCCATATATGAGTCATGTGGTCTATGTTTATGGTCTAAAAGTCGATCCTAGTAGCCTAATACATAGTACTTAGAATCATATCCTACGAGCCTAACCACTAATGTGTGCAATGCAGAACGAAAATATGATGCAACTAAAAAAAATGAAATGTTTTTTATTTCTTTGGTTGAATGTCAGTAACAACAACAAATTCAATAAGTTCCATAAATCCTGTATTTTTATTTTTACATATAATAAACAAGAAACTTACAAGCATCTGTTCACGAAATCATGCCTAACACAAAGTCAGATAGATCAACAATTACTCCAAAGGAGCAACCTTCCACTTTGAATATTACATCATAATTAAGACCACCTCTTCACGGCTTCAAGAATATTGTTCCAGCTTAAACAGCAACTTCCCCCTCCACCCATACACTAATGCTCAAATCCACTATATTCTCTTTCAAAGGCACAACTACGAGAATACAGCTCATCAATCACCCTTGTGCATAAGTGACTTCAGCCATTTTATCACACATTCCACTGTCATATACTCCAAAGGTTTGACTCCGAACACTCGAATGAAAATTGGTACTTTGGTAGCACTGACTCTGCCAATCAGCATACTCTACACACTGGTATGAAACTCATTTAGAGTTTTATTTCTCAAAAATAGCATTACCAAAACAGCTAACTCGCATAATGCAACCCATTGAGCAAAGTCTTATACGTTTTCTCGTTCATAAAACTATCCTTCTTCCTGAACTCTTCTAGAATATCAAAAGCATCATCCACCCTACCTTCCCTACACAACCCTTCAACAAGAGTCTTATACGTCAACAAGTCAGGCGACATTGACTCGCTCAACATATCATGCACAACACTAATCGAATCATCAAATCTCTGTTCCATCGCAAGACTACAAATCAAAATCATAAAACTACTCCCTTTTGGCACCAACCCCTTCCCCCTCATCTCTTTATAAAACTCTAACCCCTCTTCCACTCTCCCCTTTTCACACAATCCATGAATCAAATAACAATACGTATACAAATTCGGCTCGTTTCCATACAATGCCATCTCACGAAACACACTAATTGCACGATCAACCTCGCGACACTTCGCGTGTGCTTTAATTATCATATTCAATGCAAAAGTATCAGGCACCACACCAGCAGCTTTCATTTGTTTATATAATGATTTCACACCGCGTAAATACACAAAACAAACATTCACATTATTAAACCGTCTAAGTAATGAATCAAGTAACAACTTATACGTTTCGAGATTAGGTTTCGTATCTTCACAATTCAACATTTTTTTATAAACATCGAATGCACGATTGAACAGAAACTTACGCCCGCAACAGAATTTGATAACGGAATTGTAAAGAGGAAGGCTTCCGGTACACGCGCCGGCGAGTATTTCTTCAACTAGGGTTTCGGCGTGATGGTAACGTTTACCGGAAACTGCTATTTGAATCATGGTGAGGTACGTTGTGCTGTTGTGTTTGTAACCTCGTTGTTGACCGGTCCAACGGAAGATGTCGAATGCTAAATCTGGATCGGATTGAGCTCGTAAGGCTTCTACGACGTCGTATTGTGTGAATCCGGGCTTAAGGTTTTCCAGCCATGTTTCAAATTGTTTTACCAGTGGTGTTCTTGGTGTGAAGGAGGAGGCATGTGGTGGCGGCGGCGGCGGGGATGATGGTACCGTATCGGCGCTGGTGGTGGTGGTGGTGGTGGCGGCGGCGGTCAATGATCGGAGGTGAAAGACGGCCGGAGTGAGTAACCGTCGATTTAACATTTGTCTGGTCATGATTATGGTTTGCAGCGATTTTTGGAGTTGGGTCTTTCAGTAGTACCAGAGGTGAACAAAACCGGGTTTTTTGAATACCCGACCCGACCCGAATACCCGGTTACCCGAATACCCGAACCGGGTATTGGTCAAAGTCAAAAAACCGGTTTTTGGTCAACCCGACCAGGAACCGACCCGGTTTTGGGTGGGGGAAAACCCAACCCTATCCTAACCGGTTGGTAACGGGTAGGAACCGGTTCGGGTCTAATACCCGGTTCCAAACCGGGTACGGTGTACCCGCCGGGTATATATGGTTCCAGCCGGGTAGACTGTGTTCCCGCCGGGTATCTATTGTTCCCGCCGGGTACTTTGGCTTGATCCACTTCTGTCCTCATTTTCCAAACAGTACCCGCCGGGTACAAAAGTACAGGCCGGGTACTAAAGGCTTGATCCAGCATAACTAACCATTTCCCGCTGTAATTTCACCTAATTTCAAATAGAAAAGTGTTTATGGATGTCGTTCTACAAAAATGTACCTAAAGGCCATCCACAGTCAAGCATTCCAAAATAACCAAACATAAAATTAAAAGTACTTAAATAAACCGTAATCAAATTGTCAAGAAAAGTGTCTGAATCATACGAGGCACACAAGCACTCAAAATGGGGAATAGTCATAGGGGAATCCACGCTCCTCTTGCTCTCTCTCCTGCTGCCTTCGATACTCTTCCTGCAGCTCTGCCAAGGCGGCACCCTCGTCATAAACCAGTGGTGGATAGCTTGCTCCAGACTGACCCCACATGGGTGGGTAGTGGTAGGCTGTAGGTCGGTAGTTGGGCACCACTTCAGAAAGTCTTTGTGTGTTGTGTGCCGACCAAGCGTTGTGGTAACGCTGTGCTCCATGCTCGTACCTGACTTCCTGGGAAAAATTATCATGGCTAACCTGAAGGCCCTGAATACCATGCATAACATCCAGCATGGATGGCAGTGCTGCGCCTTGCTGCTGGAAACCTCCCTGCTCATATGCAGCTTCTTCCTGTTGATGTTGTTCTTGTTCCACCTGCTGTTGTCTTCTTCTTCTTCTCGGTGGTTGAGCCGCTTGCTCCTCTGGTGGTGGTTCCTGGTAGGGCACGAACCGGTTATTGACAACTGAGACAGCCTGTGCCCCCTGAAACTGAACTAGCCCTACTGTTTTTGGCCTAGTCGTCACTCGCTCTAAATTGTCAAAACTGATGTTGAAGGACTTGGCAATCCTAGTCACAAATTGTCCCCCACAGATAGGGGATGCCCCTCTAATCCCGCTAGCATTATGATGTAAATACCAGGCAACAGCGTATGGAACATTGATATTCTCCTCCGCTACAAACTTCCTCATATACCATAAGTCGGCGAAACCGACTCTCTCTGTGTTCTCCCTTCTATGAGAAATGGTATGCGCAAGACATCGTTGGATAACCCGCAACTGCATGTCCTCTATATCTTTGTATGAATTTCCACCTCTAGCGTAAGGTATTTGTGAAAATTCGTGCCATACATCCTTGGGAAAAAACTCCGTCTCGATCATCTCACTAGCCATCAAATAATCCTCAAAATGAGTTGCATCCAGCTGCTCTCGAGAATAAATGCCCAAACAGGCAGCAAGTTCCACCATACTCATTTTCCTTGGTTGACCTCCCAGTCGGAAAGTCATGAAATTTTTATCAGTCGCCGACTCAACATCCTCTTTCATTTCATATGTGCTGTGGAATTCCACGCATAGCTCTTTGTATACCTGCTCATTAATCTTGAATATGCCTTCCCATTCTTCATATTCGAATGGTATGTGATCCACGAAATAACGTTGCCTAATCAATTCCTTAATTCCAGCGGCTACCCCTGCTTGTTCTAGTGGTTCCCAATCGACCACCCGAGATAAATCACATTCTTTCACCCTCAATAAGTTCAGTTTCTGACAGTATATATTGTACTTTGTTAACCTGTTACTAAATCTAAGCCAAGGGTGAATTGTCTCGGGAATAAGTTGAGCATCAATGCTCATCGGCTGAGGGCGGTCACCCTCTTCATCGTTAGCAGTACCAGAGGTACTGCCTTTTTGTTTCTTTCTTCTTCCCTGCAAAACACAACTAAAATGAGAGAATTGCCTTGACCAATTCATCCATGACCTAAGGTAATTGCACAATTATTCTCACATTTTATTTACAAAGCTCAAACTCATCCTCTTTCACAAATGCCCTAATATCAAGCTAAACTTGAATTAAGCAATTAAACACATAATGTGATTCAAGTGAGCATTATAATCGTGAGTATTATGTAAATGGAATACAATTCTAAGCATATCATTTAACAGAATTAATTTTCCCCAAATTTTGCTACAAGAACCCTAAATTCATATTTTGGATAATCATATGTGACTTAAACACGAATTCACGAAATAAGAAGGTGAGAGTACATATAACTCACAATATATTCATAATTAAAAACAACTAAAACTTCCCCACATTCAATTTCAAGAAAACCTAAATCTCAAACTTCAATCAATCCATGAAAACTAAGTGTTTTGAATTAAAAAGTTGATAATCATACCTTAAACATGTTGTAGAAGAGTTTTGCCGGTTTAATTCGTGAGTTTTTGCTTCAAAATGGTTAAGTGAGGGGTTTGGTGGTGTTGCTGCCGTTTTTTGGAGAGAAAATAGGTTAGTGTAGTTGTGTGGAAAGCGTGGGTCGGCTCCAGGAATAACCAGAAAAGCGAGAATACCCGGCGGGTACAACTTATACCCGACGGGTAATAATGTTTTGTACCCGGAATAATATGAACTACCCGGAATGAATATGAACGGGTAAATACATAGTACCCGGCGGGTACTACTAGTACGCAGCGGGTACTCAAGGCTAGCTAAATTCTGTTATGAAATTAACCTTTGTACCCGGCGGGTACTACTTGTTCGCACCGGGTAATGTTTGGTAGGCAGAATTTGTAGAAGCGAAATTCCGACGCGCATAAATTTTGACTCGAAAATACTTAGAAGCTGAAATTTTGCAGACACTTCCACTATAACAAAATAAAACTTTCCATTTTTACACTTTTTCAAATTTCACGTTAACGAAGAATTCGGACGTGTGACTAATTTTTGGTCATTTCGGACACTTTTGGTGACCATACCAAATCACAAACGACTCACATTCAGAATTTCATTTTTTACCAACACATTTTAACATACATTTAACACCTAAAGCAATTGCAAGCCGCTACATAATTACACCATCGCTCGTTTTGACATAACCACACTTTCATGAACCATTTGGACACCTTTTGACCCGTTTACCATAACAACAACACTTTGACCATAACAACAACACTTGATCATTGCATAATCTTCATAAAACATATACACAATTATTTCACAAAATCTTCAGGTTTTATTAATCTTCAAGTCTTCTAACATCTTCAAATGCATAGTCTTCATTGTTCAAAGGTCGTAATCTTCATCGGTGTTAGCCTATCGCGAAGCTTCATCAAGAGCAATTTCTTCATCGGAGAGTGATATTGCCATACCCGATTGCACCTCGATATCGTGTATATCTCCTTCATATTCCATTTCACCTTCAAGACTAGAAATGTGTTGTATACGTTCCGCGGCGTCTAAGTGATCCTTCAAGCAAATGCACATCTCTAATGAGGCCGGTGTGAGTCTTGTTCTTCGTATAGATAGTACCCTGCCACTAAGAGAAAAAGCGGATTCCGAAGCTACCGTAGAAGCTTGGACGGTTAGTAAATCTCGGGCCATGATGGTTAGAACGGGAAATTGAGATTCCCTCCCTTTCCACCAAGCCAAAATATCAAATTGTGCGAATTCATCGGGTTGTATAGTGTTTAAAAAATCGGTTCCGGTATACCTCCCATATTCACTAGTGTTCGTTTGATTACCTTCACCCCTTGCCCGTTTATGGTTTTCTTGTCTTAAACTATTATATAAGTTAAGCATTGGATCGCGCGAGGAAGATGAACCAAACATTGTGGAAGCCGAACTAGAAGAAGGATTTGTTGAACCATATAATTGAAAATAATGAGTAAATAAATCTTGAAAGCATTTGTTAAAATGTTTTTTTGTATTTTGTGAAAAAAATGGGTCCTCGTCATTCAATTCCAAATCGTTACAAATGTTATCGATAAGCAATTCCACCCCGGAAACATTTAAGCATGGGTTTATTGCGGCGGCACAACTAATTATCGGTGGCATTTCTTTAAAATATTTTCTTAGTTTTTCTTTCATGGGAGCCACCATTTGTGCGTATAAAGTATCAATAAATTCGTATTCGCTTAGTTTTGAACACATTAAAAAAATTTGCTTAAGTACCAAGTGAATCGTGGGATAATAAACACCCGATAACAAAGTAGTTGCGGTTTTAAAAAGTTTGAGCAATTCGGTTATCTTTTCAATAACATCCCAAGATCCGCTTGGAAATTCGTTTATAGCATAACCCCTTTGGACAAGTTGAAAATGAAGAGCTTGTAAAGTCTCACGTTGGCGTAAACCACATACAAACATGTTGTATGTCGAATTCCATCTTACGGGCATGTCCCAATTAGGGGTTAAAAAAATGTTCTCCGTATCCTTACACAATTTCATATAAAGTTTGTATCTAGCCTTACCCTTACAAAATATATCTTGCAACATGTTTTTATACGCGTCTTTTACTTCACTTATTTGTTGAACCGCTAACCCGTCTTGCACAACCAAGTTAATTATGTGTACAACACATCTACTATGGTAGAAAATGCCTTTCAAAGGTGGGTTGTATTTTAGTATTAATTTTTGAACGGCGTTTGTGTTATTACTCGCATTATCAAACGAGATAGAAAAAACCTTTTGTTCTAATTTAAACATTTTCATTACATCCCGTAACATGCAAAATAAATTTTGACCCGTGTGAGGATACTCAAAGTCTTCAAAAGCAATGGTACGTTTCATCATTTGCCAAGTTGAGGGATCAACCCAATGTGCGGTAACACAAAGGTACGAACCGGGCAAACCATGAGGAGCCGACCAAACATCGGTTGTTAGTGATACACTTGTAGTTAAGTTTTCAAAACCGGTTATTAGTTGAATTTTAGCATTTTTCCACAATTTAAGTGCATCACGTCTAAGAGTAAGACGTGATACATGATTATATCGGGGTTGAAGAGTATTTTGAATAACCTTAGTAAGCCGAGGGTTGTCGAAGTGGTTGAACGGCAAAGCTTCTTGAATCACAAAGCCGGCAAATGCTTCTCGACAACGATCCGCTTGGTATGTGAAAATACCTCCATCACGTGACATGGTTGCTTGACCCTCCTCCGGATTAGTTTTGTTTGCATTACAATACTTTAAAGTATGTTTGCTCAAAGTTGAGTTGGAGTCGGCTTTTAAAAAACTCCCACATCGTTTACAATGTGCTTTAGTCGAACCATCCGACAACAAAACTTTGTCAAAGTTACACCAAATCTCCGGATTACGTTTTGTTGTAAAGACTTGAACAATGGTTGGTGCATTTGACGCATTTGACGAACCAACAAAATCGTTAGTTGAGGAACTTTGAGTTGCCATTATGAGAGCGTTTTGAGAGGATGAGAGTAATGTTTTGAGAGTTTCGTATGTAAATCGTAAGCGTTTTGAGTGTTTTTTCACTAGAATGAGTGAGTTTGAGTGTTGTAACTAACCCAAACCCAAGGTATCTATTTATACTAGTTTTAAGATGGCAAAATGGTAAAAAAAATGCAAAAAAAACGGATATAAAACGGCTAGGAGCTCAAACACAACGGCTAGTGTAAAAACCGGGTACAAACCGGGTATTAAAACCGGTTTTTGGAACCGGTTCGGGTCCAACCCGATTTGAAACGTATGGGGGCGTACCCGGTTTGGTACCCGCCGGGTACTAGTAAAACCCGAACCGGGTATTCAAAAACCGGTTCCAAATCGGTTCCGGTTTCGGTTTTTAAATCGGGTTCGGTTCCGGTTTCGGTTTTTTTGTTCACGACTATTCAGTACTACAAATTAAATGGGTTGTAGGTTCATGGGCTAAAATGTTTTTGCGGAATTGGGCCGAGCTAGTTGTGTACTTATCAACTATTGATTGATTTATTACAATGAGTAAATTACATTGCCCGTCCATGTGGTTTACACCTTATTACAAAGCCAGTCCCCGGGTCGGGTATTCCTTGGAGCCGGTCCCTTGACCCGGAAATTTGTTTCACTCCCAGTCCCTAAGTCAAACGGACGTTAAATATGCTTGTTATCTCATCCCACGTGACTTGCACATGGCAGCGTTATTACATTTCCCGTCCCTGTGGTTGTTCGTATATTACGGTCCCAGTCCTCGTGTCAGATATTGTGTGGACAACCACAGGGACGGGCAATGTAATTTAACGACAACCACAGCGACGGGCAATGTAATTTACTCGGCCATATGCAAGTCACGTGGGATGAGATAACAAGCATATTTAACGCCCGTTTGACGTAAGGACTAGGAGTGAAACAAATTTTCGGGTCAAGGGACTGGCTCCGAGGAATACCCGACCCGGGGACTGGCTTTGTAATAACGTGCAAACCACAGGGACGGGCAATGTAATTTACTCTATTACAATTTACAAATTACACAAAGGTTCATCTTTTCGTTTTCAAATATACCAATTTAATTGTTCATTTTCAACTTCAATCAATCAGGAAATGATTGAAGTGGGTGCGAATAAAATTTGATTAGTTAAGAGAGCTTAATCGATGTACTTTTCTTAAATGTTGTGAAATTGTCTAGCGGACAAATAAATTGAGACGAAAAGAGTATTGTTTTTAGCTGAACATAATTAATGGTCTTAAGGTCGAACAATTGTATATATTTAATAACAAAACAATTACTAAAAAAAGGTCATGTGAAGACACAAAATGTGTAAAAAGGTGACTCAAAAATAAGTGCAAATCTGTGATAATATGCAAAAGTACAATATGACAATTTTATTATTGCTTAAACTTTGTATTTTTGTACGTCGACAATAAATTTAGGGTGGAGACTAGAGAGAGAGTGCGTTTTTCAGTAAAGTTGAATAATGACGTTGAAAGAAATATACAAAATGACTTTTATTTGATTTCTCCTCTTTATTTTCAAAAAGATAAAGATATGAATCGGATGTTGTCATATTTATAAAAAAATTATATACAAAATGTTGCCTGCAGTTTATAAACTAAGATTAATTAAAAATTAGTATAATGATCCTAGTAGTGAATAGGCAGGTAACCTAATCGATCTGGCTGTATTATACTCCTCCTCAACGATAGGAACTTTCGAACATGACATATTATAAATTTAATTTCTCTACACTTTGATTCTTTCACGCGTAACTTTTTAATATTTGCATTGCCCAGCGGTTTCAAACTTATATTCAGGTAATATTGAATATTAAATATTGATTGATATTGATATGTTATTGAAAATAGAAACTCGCCAATTTTCAATTCGTAAGTTGAAAGTTAATATCATTGTAAAGTTTGCACTTTTAAAACACAATCATATACAGGGGCGGAACCATGTAGAAGGTAGATGTAGCAGTACTACGGGTCCATTCTTAATTCGCAGTGTAATTTCTATTGAAATATAGCATTTTTAGTTTCATTTCTTGTTTGTGCTACGGGTTCAGAAAAATTGGGATACTATTGCTACGGGTAATTCAAAATCCTGGATCCGCCACTGATCATATAATGTACGTAACCATCTAAAACCAAAAATAATAGATGAACATATTAATCATTAAGCGTTACGAAATGAGAATTCAAATGAGATTTAGGTTCGGTAACTAGTAGCTTCAATTCGACTTCTTAAGTAATTATATAAATTTCAAATGTATGAAATGTAAAGTGATAAAAGATTCAAATTAGAAAACTTCTAAGAAAATAATGTTGTTGACAATATGTATAAGCAATGTCTTCCCCATTATCCTTATAATACTCTTCATATATACATCATCAACCACATATTCAATTTTCAACTAGCATTAAACAATTTTTTTAAGTCAATCTCAACCCAACCAATGCCTTCAATCTTCCTTAAAACTAGACTTCCACATTTCTTCCATCTAAAGTCTTCAAATCTTACAATCTTTCATCAATGGTATTCATCATCCTCATCAACCTCATCTTCTCCACCATAACAACGATATCAAACCTCCTTTCGTTCTTGATCTTCAGAGTCACGGCATGTCTCTTAGTAATCGCAATCCAAGGACTAAAAGTCCCTGGCGAAGCGCTACAATCGGCAATGGAGCAATTTGGCGGGCTTGTTAGAGGTTGTCTTGAGTACCTTTTGGAGACAATTTTGGAGGTGATTAGTGAGATTGTTGGTTTAGTATTTGGTCTTGTGAAAGATGGCGTTTTTGGGTCGGTTACAGCCACCGGGGTCGCGGCTGTTGGATTGGTTGAGATGATGAGATCGGCTTACGAAGGATTGTTGGAACAAGTTCCGGAGTTGATAGAGAGTGCGTTTGAGATGGTTACTACAATGGTGACTGATTTATGGAATAATTATATGGATGCTCAAAGTTATGTCACAGAAAATGCTTGAGTTTTGGTAAGAAACTAGGATTTAATATTTTTTAATAGTCTTTTGCTGTAGAAGAATCTTTGTTTTTTTATTTTACATGACAAACAACATATATATTTAGATAGAATTGATGGTTACAAATAAGTGCCAAGCGAGATTTTATTTTTCTTACTCTTTTGTGTATCATGTATGTTACAGTTTTTCTTAACCTCACTTTGTTTTTGTTATCAATTGTAGTTTCGTATTTATTATTATTTTTTTCCATACAAATGTAACTCGTAATACAGTTTAAACCAAGAATCATGGTTTGCACAATCGAGCAATCTTCGAGAAGATATATATATCATGAGATAAGTGTCTGAAAATATATCAAACTTTGTCAAAATCTCTGTTGTATGTATCAACTTTCAAAACCTCTATTATATGTATTCAACTTTCGTCTTATGCTAATTGTATGTAATTTGACTGGTGTGTCATCCATATATAGCATCCACGTGGCATTCACATACAATTAGCATAAGACGAAAGTTGGATACATACATTAGAGGCTTTGAAAGTTGATACATACAATAGAGATTTTGACAAAGTTCGATACATTTTCATATAATTAGCCCATATATAATATATGAATGGCCTTTTGTCACCAATTTGTGTCTTTTTTAAGAGCTTAATTAACTACAGTAATTTCTTAATATATAGTTTAGTTTCATTTTATAATATTGGCTTTTCAAATTATGTTAATTCAATCTAATTGTATGAATGTTTATGTACATTGATTGATGTTTAAAATCACTTTAAAGGGTTGTTAGGCAGCTGGCGCAATTAACATATCACATGCCCTAAACACATTATAATAACTAACAACTAAAAGTGTATTTATATCTTAATAGGATCAACTATGTACTACTCATATACTTGTATGACATGTATAAAAGGATTAAATAATATCTATAAAGGATTGAATGTTACATGAAAAAACTGGTACCTTAATAAAATTTACAGGATAGTTACAAGTGATAATTTTAAACTCGTTGATTATTTATGGATTAAGTTGGGTTAATTTATGAGGTGATGGTTTGTTGGGTCTTCATCTATTTTTTAGATGGGTCTAAATGGATATTTAATACTCCATCTGTCCCAAAATTATTATCACCCGACAAAAAACACAGTTTAATAAAAACATAATTATTACTGTTTTCTCTTTCTTACTTTTTGCAAAATGACAGTTTTACCCTTAACTAATTAATTACTGCTTTGTGAAAAGTGTGTAATAATAACTTCAATTAAGGGTAATATGGTAATCATGACCAAACTTCACTATCTATTTTTGGAAGTGGACAATTAATTTGGGACGTCCGAAAATGGAAACATGGACTATAATATTGGGACGGAGGGAGTATAACTTTCAATTGTACAAGAATTAACCAACGGGTCTCGTGGGTAATTTTTCTTTTTTGAACACCTCATTTCATTTTTTTTCATTTTTCACTCAAATAAAAAAATTTTTTTTGTGGAAACCCGATGGGTCAACCCGACTCGAGACCCGTTTAAACTCCTCTTCCTAAATGACCCATCTAGATTTGGACCCATTTACACCCAAACCCATTTAGACCTGCGACCCAACCCAACCTGACTCATTTATTTTACAACTTATAACTTCAATTTGCATGCAAGTTTTGTAATACTCCCTATAAATATTGGGTGATGATATTTCCACCACCATTTTTTATAGATCCAGCAACATTGTGCATTACAGAGTTGTACTGTACAAATAAATAATGCATATTAGTGGTGGATCTATAAAAAATGATGGTGGATTTATCATCCCCTATAAATATTATCTCCTTAATTAGCTAGGTTAATTTCTAGCTACACCAATGTTTATCAACGATATATGTTTAATGTTTGGTTTACCCACCCTTTATAGATGATCAAACCAAAAGGTCAACTAATCGTTTAAAACCAACAAATGATTATAAGCAAGACATTTTAGCTATTGTTTTAGAATCTTTTAGCTTTTCCTTTTACTGCTAAATACTCATACACATCATTATAATAAGTATACATTTATTTACGAATATCTACATTTATCACATTCTAATGACTTGAACCTAAACCTCCTCATTAGAAGTTAATCTTGATACCATTACCAATTGACCATTTAATTTTTCAGGTTTTTTTATAAATGCTAAAAATATACATCAAAGGCATATATGAATTTTTATTACTAAATCATCCAATCTAAAATAAATATCCACCAAGAGCACATAGTGATTATGGTGGACATTTTCTTGGATAAATTGTAAATTAAAAAATAGGATCAACCTTAGCTTGTTAATATTTTAGGAATAGTTAAATGAGCACATAACTAAGTTATATAAATGAGCAGATTATGTCATATAGCTTCTTAAAAAAACACAAAAAAGAAATGGAATATATATCTACTAAAAACTAGTTGTGACGTCATATTCTTGTTTGGAAAGGACATCACAATCATGAAACTTACATGGTAAAGTTACCACCTTTGTTTCCTTAGCTTAATCGTCATGAAACATCACACCAACACGCACAAGCATATGCTATTATTAGTTTATTTCCAGGGAATATTTGTGAAACTTCGTACGGAGTAAAAGACAAGACTTAGAAATTTCCAATTTTGTATGCGTTATTTTATTAAAATGTAAATTAATAAAACAAATTTATATTATTATGAAAAATGATTGGTAAGCTTGAATTTATAAAACTAAATATATTTAAAGATGTGATTGGTAAACTTGAAAACTTGATTGGATAAAATTAAGAAAGAAAATAACTTAATTTTACGTAAGTAGACTTATTGAACATTACTCATTATTATCATTTAATTGTATGTTAATAAATAAAAGTTTGATACGCAATAAATAAAACCAAGTTAATCATTGGTACTGAATAATAAAATGTCTTTTTATTACGTACATAAAAAGACATAATAATAAAATGTCTTTTTAAAGTTAATCGAAGATTTCACGTACGATTATATTTTTATTTTTATTTTCATATTTTGTAAATAAATCATCAAAGGGCAAACAAGCTATGGACAGCTAAGGTAGGGTATGCACTTGCATATCCTATACATCCTTCATATAGTGTTAAAAATTATTTTCAAGATCAATGGGTGACTTAATTAGTTTACATAGATTGCATACCCTAAAAAAAAAGAGTGCATACCAGTTTTATGTTAAAGAATCTAAAGGGGAGAAGATGATGATAAAGAGAGAATAACAAGTTTATTACATGAAACTCCAAACCCAAAACCGTAACCCCTAAACCCCAAACTCTAAACTCTAAACGTTTTACAAAACTCTAAACCCTAAATCATACTAAACCCTAAACCCTAACCCTAAATCCTAACCACAAATCAAATGTACAACCAATCACTAACACATGTGTTACTAATTTGTAAACCCACCAAAAAATGTAAAAATTTTTTTTGTCGAAAGTATGCCTTGAGGGACGGCAAATCGAAGAGGAGAAAACGCTGAATTTTATGGTGAAATTTTCATGAATTTTTGACTTACCGTTTGTGAGATATTTGAGTTTCAAAATGTGGGGGAAATATGTATATGATGAAAATGAGTGGTTGAGATTGATTCACATATTCTCACTCAAAATTGATGAACTCTACTATAATAATAACTTATTTATTATTTATATTTTGTATTGTGTCATTTTCTTAATATGAATTCATGATTTTTGTGTTATATTTTAGGTTGTTATTAATCTTGTGTTTGTTTTTAATTATCCGGTTATGTAAGATTGTATTAGTTGTTATATGTACTTGTCATATTTATCGACAATGGATTATGTTGTTATATATATACTTGATTATCAATTATTAATATTTGATTAATTTTAGTATCTACTGATTATATATATATATATATATATATATATATATATATATATATATATATATATATATATATATATATATATATCTATCAATCAGGATTGTGTTGTTATATATACTTGATTATAAATTATTAATATTTGATTTATTTTTAGTATCTACTGATTATATATAATTTGATACTAGCATAATATCCGCGCTATACAGCGGAATATACTATTTTATTGTAAGTAGTAATTTAAGATAATTACATGATTACACGTGATAATTGATTGAGAGTGATAGTTTGCTTACATGTACAGTTCAGGATTCGAGATATGATACAATAGATAAAGAGTGAAAAAATGTGAAATTTATATAGTTCTATTTTAAAATGAAAATTACACAAACTATAAAAGGTATTGTTGAGTCTTACTTTTTAAAATTTCCCAAAAATAAAATAGCAATATGCTTTATAAGTAGTTATAGATTATAGATTTTGTTGATTAAAGAAACAAACTCCTAATCTAAAGTTCGTATCGAATTAGCACTAAGACGGGATCAATGTTACATGACCCTAAACCAAAAGTCAAAGCGATCTCTAATAGTCGGAACTTAATACATCCATGTGTCTCATATAACCCGAACCGAAAACCCGAATATTTGTTTGCGAATCATAAGAAAAAAGTTCTAGCATATAGTGCATATCCTAGTCGAGATTCCTAGATCCGGCACTGGCTATGGACACCACAAAACGGAAACATTTTCCCAAAAAAAAAAAAAAGATCAAATCCTAAAATGCCACAATAACATGAAACTTGTGTTTGTAAACGTTGTACATCACTGGTCTACCAGGTAGTAAATATCCATCACCAGATAGGCCACTATTAACCCTTTCAGAAGAAACACCATATGAACATAACAAGAAAAGTCATGGTAGCCATCGTGCTCATTTCAACGCACATTCAGCCCATCATATAGAATGTTGCGCTCATTCCAAAGTGGACACCTGCACGTTGGTTTCTTTCTTATCAACTCAGCTCCACACGTGTAGCAAAACTCATATCCACATCTGCAATGCCATTCTAAGTTCGAACGATTGATTAGAAGCACAAAAAGCTATTTAGTGTAAGTGTTTGCATCATTATGATGATAAAAGTTAAAGATAAAATATATATACACAGCTATTCATCACTTTATATATATGACTTTCTTGGACCATTAGAAGCATTCCTAAAGAGGTAAACATCAAAAGAAGATACCAAGGGACCGATGGAAATTGGGAATCCTTAACTACATTGAATTTTATAGTGATTTTAGAGAAGATATAAGGAAGAAAGGGATTGAATTGTATAGCGATTATAGGACCTATGGAAATTAGGAATCCTTAACTACATTGAATAATTGTGCTACAACCAAATAAAAGGAAGAAAGGGATCACACTAGTTAATGATGATTTGGCATGAACTTAAAGAAACTTAAATTGATTGTAAGTTATAGCATTGTTCTTTGTTGACGATACAATTAAGATATATAATACCTGCAACTAATATGGCACCCTGCTGCAAGTTCAAAGGAAAAGCTCTTGCACTTGATACATTGATCCCAACGTTTCATTTTTTGCAAGAGGCTTTGATTCTGCCCGATCACTATAATATCTATTTGATATATATTTCATGAAAAAGAGCAGGTAACGTCATAGCACCAAGTTACTTTGCAGTTCATACAAAAAGGGCGATGACATTTCACACAGTTTCTCATTCCAGTTCCTTGGGATGAAGTAGCAGAAGCATCTTCTTGAAGTTTGAATTTTGACATTAAAGCTGAGCATTCGGGAAACGGGCAATAAGCCCTCACCTTTGGAGGAATATAAGCTTCATTTATCGGCCATAAGCTTAAAATATCATATAATCATGAATATAAAAACTCCTTGCAGCTTTACTTTGGAGTTCAGACCTGCAGTTTTCATGTGGACATTTGGGCAGCTGCCCTTCAAGCAACTTTACTTGTACATGATGTCTCATACAAGAAAAGCAACATCTATGCAGACAGTTTTCAACCGAAAACATTCGACTGGTGGAGATATGAAACGCCCTAAACTTTTTTTTTTCCGGTTTATAACACTTTCGATAATGTCCCATTACTATCCCATTTGTATATTTTATCCTAAATAACTTTCCATAGCTAAAACGGACTTTTTAAAACCAAAATATCTATTTTACACTATGATACGCAATCCTGGTAAAAAGTGGGATCGCGTATGTACATGAAAACCCTTATGTGACGATTTTTACCTTGGGAACGCGATCCTGCAAAGGTTCTTGGATCGCGTTCCACAATGCAATTTGAAACTCAGCAAAAGTCAGACTTTTGACCAAAATCAAACGAGCATAACTTTTTACTCGTTGTGAGTTAGGACCTGAAATTTTGCACACACAACCACTATAACATTATAAAACTTTCCCTTTTGACACTTTTTCAAATTTCACAAAAATAACCATTTTGGACGTGTCACCAATTTGAGGTCGTTTTGACCACTTTTTGGTGTCAACTCAATTTACAAACTACATGTACTTAGACTCTAACTTTTTTGCATACTTCATTGACTCATTAAAACACACTTAAAGCATAAGACAAACACTCCATAACACTAACACATTCATATTTCACCATACGACCACTTTAGACCCATTTTAACCCCTTTTTGATCCGTTTAAGAAATTAACCATATTTCAACCAAACGACACTCTATTCCACACATGTTTGACTCTTTCAATGTAGTTGACTAATTGTCAACTCCATATTCAACCAACCAATCAAATTCGACACTTTATACTTTTCACCCATTTTTAACCAAACCAAAACCAAACACATGACTTCATACCTTTCAAAACACATATACAAGACACTATACATTTGTTTGACTTTCAAAGTCAACCACTACATATTTAATTCAAAAACTCTTTGTTTGGGCGAATAACACAAGGGATAATCAACAACAATGATTCAAAGAGATGGAGCATTTCTAACCATAGAGCTAGCTCCATATCCACACTACCATCTTGAAAACATTAACCATCCACATGGTTCAACCGAACCATTCACCTAAAACATGAAACAACGAAAGGGGTAAGCGCACCGCTTAGTGAGCATATAGGCAGTTAAACGAATAATCCACAAAACACATAACACATAATCAATATCAACACTATATAAATACTTATAACATCAACCACTGAATAAACACTGAGCATTCACTTAATAACCACTGAACTCTGAACTCTATGCGGATCCACGACCATTAGAAACAAGTCTGGTGGTACCATATCTCGTCAATATCCATACCAAATCATCATAACGTGCAAGCACGTATTCGTAAACACTATGCTAACCGCAGTTAGCGTTCTGATCAACACTGATTCTCCACATAAGATACAAACACAAGAAACAAGGCTCAAGAGACAAGTATAAGAAACAAGTAATCTTCCACCCGATTGTATAATCCTCTTGCTCGTAAGCAATCCGGAAACACATACAATCGATTCAAACATAAGAAACAAGTAATATTCCACCTGATTGTATGATCCTCTTGCTCGGAAGCTATCCGGAAACACATACAATCGATTCAACATATGAAACAATTATAATCAACTATACATATATACAACGAAGATACATACATACACAAACCTTACCCGTTTAACCCCCATAATACTCACCTTGATACTTAGACGATAATTTACAACACTTGACCAATTGAAGCCTTCCACGTCTTTAAAACCTACATATCTCATACATAGCACATAACGACACATTTAGACACTAATCATCATCATAATCTTTTAATCATCATTATTAACCCTTTACCCTCATGGTTTAACTTTAATCATACTACATAGCTACACTCTTCATAATCATGTTACCTCTTTAATCTTAACACTTTCAATTCATCATTTAAACTAGTTACACTAATTTGTTACCATTGACATCACTAGTTTCATTTCTAAACTTATTTACATGAATACATAAGAATCACCATAAAGACCCTTTTATAATTCATCATTCATCAAGACTTTACTACTTTAATACATGTTCCATCATCATTATAATACTCTACTAAGATCACTAATTACACTTTTAAGCTAATTAATATCAATTCACAACTTTTTAACTAAACTTATAAAATCACCCAAGAACACAACTAGTGATTTCATCACTTTCATGTTGTAATATGATTACCAATGATCATAAAGACACTAATAAAAAACAATTCTATCATTTTCTAACCTCAATTTCGGATTAAAAGCTTCAATTAATCAAAACCCTATAAAAACCCATCCAAACTCAAAACCTAGGTTAGAAGATAAAGAAATTCAACTTACTTGAGATGAAAGATGATCAAAGGATGATGCTTTTGATTTCTCTAGCTCGAATTAAGAATTTAGAAACTGTTTTTAGGATTTGGAATGGCTCCTGCGTTTTTCTCTTGTCTCTGGAATAAGTCTGGAACATTTTTTGGAAGAAAAGGAGATGACCATGAAGCTTTAAACGTACGTACGTACATATATATATATATATATATATATATATATATATATATATATATATATATATATATATATATAGTAACGGGATCAAAAAAGAAGAAAAATTAGGTGGAGAAGAGGGAGAAAGCAATATGATTCAGTGTTTTTATACTATGATTCATTTTTTTATTATAAATAAAAAAATGAATCATAGTATAAAAACACTGAATCATATTGCTTTCTCCCTCTTCTCCACCTAAATTTCCTTCTCCCTTGATCCTAATCCTATATATATATATATATATATATATATATATATATATATATCTATTCCCTTTAAACCCTATTGTTTGGAACTAAGAAACCATTCGCATATTCTATTATTTTAAATCATTTAAAACCATAACACTTTAAAACAATTATACCCTCACGTACTAAAATAAAACCTCGAAATTTGGGGTGTTACAAGATAGGTTCTGAACAAATTGTACATATCTCGAATAATGTCTTGCCATCAGCATTTTGCGTTTGCAAATATATATGCAGAGTTGGCATTGTTTTTCCGACCAAAAATCGGGCTAAAATAAGCAAATTTCCCCCGAAGTAGGTTCAATTGTTTAACCAATGTCAAATTTTTCTTATTTGATGTTCTCCATCCTCGAGTCATGAACTGCATTCCCAAAAGATAGCGCATTGTAATAGGGGTCTATGCACACTTACAAAGTAACCAAACAGATAAGGGTTAAGTGCACCAAAATGTGAAAAAAGAAGAAGATATAACCGAAAATATATTGATGGATATAGTGCAGTTGAATACAAGAAAAGTTGTGGTTGCCATCGTGCTCATTTCAACGCACATCAGCCCATCATATAGAATGTTGCCCTCATTCCTGAATGAACACCTGCACGTTGGTTTCTTTTTTATCAACTCAGCTCCACACCTGTAGCAAAACTCATATCCACATGTGCAATGCCATTCCAAATTCGAACGATTAATTAGAAGCACAATAAGCTATTTAGTGTAAGTTTTTATATCATTATGCTCATAAAAGATAGGGATTAGTCTTTGTAAATGTATTCAGCTTTACTTAAAAATTTATAGTATGCATCCAACTTAGAACACTTCAATTATATGTATTAAGATTTCAATAATCTTTATTGTATGTATCGGTGGTGCGTTTTGATGATATGTCACGTTATACAGATGACACGTGTCTCATTAT
This sequence comes from Helichrysum umbraculigerum, assembly GCA_949592205.1. Classification (NCBI taxonomy): domain Eukaryota; kingdom Viridiplantae; phylum Streptophyta; class Magnoliopsida; order Asterales; family Asteraceae; genus Helichrysum; species Helichrysum umbraculigerum. The sequence goes on from CATIUR010000001.1 coordinate 339,111,641, forward strand.
ATGAATGACACATAACAATACAATCAAGGGATAAGTGTCTGAAAATGTATCAAATTCTGTCAAAATCTCTATTGTATGTATCAACTTTCAAAACCGCTATTGTATGTATCCAACTTTCGCTTATTGCCAATTGTATGTAATTTGACTGGTGTGTCATCTATATATAGCACCCGCGTCGCATTCACACAAAGTGCCACGTAGAAAAATTATATACAATAAGCATAAATCGAAAGTTGGATACATACAATAGATGTTTTGAAAGTTGATACATACAATAGAGATTTTGACAAAGGTTGATACATTTTTAGACACTTAGCCCTACAATCAATCCTGGTAGGACTTCACATTTAGTACCTAAGTAGGAAGTATTTATAATGTTAGAAAGTGACTTAAACAATAAGTTTTGTTTGGTAAATATGGTTTTGGATAGATATTAGTTTGGTATGTTTACTAGTTAGATTCGAATTAGTAATTTGAGTTTATTTATATTGGGATACCATTAGTTCTATTCTATAAATTGGGATAATTAGTAATAGAAATTTTGTACGTTTGAATTTGATTTACAATTGGAATAAAGTTTTCGTTTCGATATTGTTTGAATTTGTTTTGTTCTTTGTATTTGTTCGAATATATCCTGACAATTAGAAGGGATCTCGTTTGTGTTTGAGTTTATTTCAATTTTGTTGTTGGGCAAATAGCTCAAAAAGGTAATGTAAGATCCAAAATTTCTCAATAAAGGGAATATTACTTTTTCCGTCACCCAAAAAGGACCCTTAGTTTTAATTTATGCTCAAAAAAAATTGTTGTGTCAAAAAACTTAAATCAAGGGGAATATCAACCGCTCGATTTTTTATTTTTTCAAAAATAACTCTTGAAACGACTTGCATGAGTTATTATGTGTTTAAGAGGTTGACATCGTTGCATCATCACCACACAAGAAACCATCAATTCCACGAATCACCATCTTTTGGATACGTATTTGTCACTACAATTTTGGAACCCTAGGTGGTGTGACATCCGTCACTAAATGCTTCATTTTTAGGTTCGTTTTCAAACTTCATTTCGTATTCATGGTTAAACATTTCGTAATCTAAACTATATGGGAAACTTAATCTTTGTATAGTATCCAAATGATTCGATTATTTCACAATAAAGGACCTGTTAATTACTAATCAAAGTCAAAGGGCATTTATTTCTAAATTAGGGTTTCTGGAATTCCTTAAATCGCGACGCGATTCAACACAAATCGCGACGCGATTACTTCTTGTTTTGGCGACGCGATTTACCTGAAATAGCGACGCAATTTACTGATAATCGCGACGCGACCTTACGTCGGCCAGACCTGGTATATAAACACATTTTAAAACCCTAACTCGTATTCCACAAACCTACAGCCGAAGTTTGACGATCTGGAGCGTATTGTTCTTCATATTTTCGATTCTCAAAGTCTAAGAACTCAATCACATCATCTCTCAATCATTTCTATCGATCGAGAAGTTGTTGTTTGTATATTTCAGTAAGAATCACGATCCATCTTTCATTTTCTTCATATTCTTGTTGCATGATGAATAAAACCTCATGCCACGATGTTTATCTACAGATTTTAAAGGATTCTATCATGCGGATTCTCGATTGTTGGTATAAAACTCCTTTCGACTCATTTAAATTCGTGTATTCGATTATTCATTTATTGCCGGTTATTTTCGGTTCGTTTCCATTGTGTTCCGGATAATAAAAATTGTTAGGATAATGATAAGATCAGTATACAAGTTGATAGAATTGAGGATTTTGATTATATTGCGGTTTGGATTAATTATACTAGCAATTAGGGTTGGTTTATTGAAAACCCTAATCTGTCCAGATTTATGTTTCGGATTGAAAGGCTCGTAACTTGGTCATATCACGATGGTTTTTGTTGAAAAAGGAGCCTAATTATAAGTACTTTGAGTCTTCTTTCAAATGGCATCAGTTTCATGATTAAAGGTGTAGTATAAGTTGGTCAAAACAATTTTACAAGTTTGTGTGTCATTTCCGAGTTTCTCGGCTTCAGATTTCGGCTAAGTTGTAGATTTTTGAAACGTGTCTTAAACTAAGATTTAGGTCTTGAAATTTTTACTGGAGTATCTTTAAAGTGTTAAGTATTTTCTGTTAAAATATGATAATCATTTGAAACTTCTAAGTATTTTAAGTAAATTAAAACTTTTGTGAAGTCAGAAAGAGTCAACGGTTTAGAGCAGTTCACTTTGATGAATTTTTAAAAATAGAAAATCAATGTAAATGAATCTGGGAAAATTACTGATTTTTTTCGTTGGTAAAAATTATAAAGTCAAATGATTTTAGTAAGTATTATTTAAAAATTCGTAAAGTGGAACCAAACTTCCGGTCAGAATCTGAGTTTGTCATTTATGATTAGTCCTTGTAATAATACACTAGTAGAATTGTGAGGAAACATATTAGAAGTGTTTGGGGTGTGGAATACAATGGAATGACCTAGTTATGCCTAGGTTATGACCCATACACATTATGACATTGTAGATTGGCGAGCTGATTAGTGGTTATACTTAAGGGACGATACTTACATCATTTCTTGAGGTGAGTTTTCGTGGCCCCTTTTTCATACACATATTTTTTAAATTGGAGGAAAAGTATGCTCACATGATTTATCACTTGTTTTTATGCTGTGATTACATTATTTTCTTTTCGGACATATGCTTGAAATGTGTTACATTATGTGGAATTATGTGCATTACTTGGAAACATTGTTGAGGCTATTCGTCTTACTCCTTTGTGGGTATTGACAACACGCCAGTTGGATACATTGACATCATTGAGGCTATTCGTCTTATTATTTGGGGGTATTGACAACACGCCGACTTATATGCTATTACTCTTACTCTGCGGGAGTAATGACAACACGCATGGTTGATTGGTTGAGATTTGTTCATTTACACTAATTTCATTTATATGTACCATTTCTATATGGATTGTCCTAACTTTCTATTATCACAGCAAAATGTTTTATTTGTGGTGTTTGGTCTCAAACCTACGAAACTCACCAACATTATTGTTGACGTTTTTGAGCATAACTTTTCAGGTAACACTAGCGGTTTGAAGATAGAGGACAAGAAAGCCTAGTGGACCTCTAGGTTGCATTTGAACTAAGACTGAGACTGTCATTTGAGATGGAACTTTGTTTTAATAATTTGAGGAAGGCGTTTTGCCTTAACATTTGATTATGGATTATGGTTTGGTTATCTTTTTCATTGTTGATATGTACATCTAGCGTGAGCCCTATTTATGTTACTTGTATCATAACACATTGGATTTTTTATTTTCATATAGACATCTTTATAATAATGTGTTGTGATCCTATCATGGTTATATCCCGTTGTTTCCGCTTTAGACGGGGTGTGACATATTGGTATCAGAGCCATTGTTTATAGAGATCTAGGTGGATTGACCTAGAATATAAATAAGGAACCCTCATATAGAATATGAATTAGGAAACTACGTGTGCATATCTCAACATGTTTCAATTCTTTTCTAACTGTCATTGCACAACACAACCATGTCAAATAGTAAGGAAATCATCTCTATCTCATCTGATGAAAATACCGAGCGTAATCCTAAAAAGGCTAATAATCCGACTCGTTCTGGACCATCAAAAGTACCTAGTGAGAGGAAGAAGTGGATAAAGTGGGGACAGCAGTATATCAGGCGTTGGAAGAAGGAGGGGAAGCCTCGGACGATAAGATTATTGGTGGAACCTTTGCCAGAAGAAGAAGAAGAAGAAGAACCCCTGGAGGAACATGAGGAGAGAAAGCTTGAAGATGCATTGTGGGTAAGGGACCCGAAACCCACGACCTCGGGGGATAGTGTTTGTAGTCGAGTTGGTCCTGAGCCAGAAGTTGCATCTCCTCTTCCTCACATACTCAGGGGTGAACCATTTCAAGCCAACTGCACCTGGAGCCCATGATTGTCCATGAGATGTGCCACATTTATTATTGTATTTTCGTATTTCGTCATTGTGACCTCGTTTCCATTTGGATTATGACAATTGTTACATTGGGAAAATTTTTGAATTATATGAAATGAACTTTTTCTTTACTTCTTAATTGTGATCTATTTGACATGTGTTGTGCATATTCATTGTTCTATTGTTAATTTATGCCCTTTTTACAAGTATATTGTGTTACGAGAACTTGGAGGATAGTTATGTGGGTGAAAGAACACTTTTACGATTATGGCGGCCGACGTAACTGAAGAAGGTGTTCCAACACATGCATATCTATCTAACGATGTTTGAGTATACAGTATGCAACTTGTAAAGGATGAGTTGGGATTCAAATGCTTCTTATGTCCTTTCATATTGTGAAATCTTATTCTTACATACGTGAAAGGTTTACTATTAGATATGTGAATTCATGCGTACATAAACTCTATCTTTATCCTTCAATTGTACTAAATCGTGATATGTTTCCCATTGTAGTGATCATGCCACCTAGACGTACTGCGCGTGTTGCTGGTAGGGGTAATGGTGCTGTTAGAGGTGGAGGCCGAACAGGCGGCCGTAATGGTAGGGGTGGTGGCCGTACTGGAGGCCGTACAGGTGGAGGTGACGAAGGTACTGGGGGTGAGGCACCCAATGTAGCCGCTATGATAGCGGAACAGCTGCAGGCATTGTTGCCTAATATTGTCGCACAGGTTACTCAGGGCGTATTACAGGGACAGGTGGTGGCGGTGAAGAGGAAGGAAATCTTGATGGAGAACCTAATGAAGATAATGGTAATGGTGGTACTGGTGGGACTGGTAACGGAAACGATGTTAGGGGATGTACGTACAAAGAGTTTGTGGCATGTAAACCGCGAGAGTTCAATGGTAAAGGGGGAGCTGTGGCCTGCTCCAGATGGATTGAGAAGATGGAAGCAGTTATGGATATCAGTAACTGCACCGAAGAGCAAAAAGTGAAGTGTGTGTCGAGTATGATGTTGGATAAAGCACTAACCTGGTGGAACACTCGGGTTCAGGCTAGGGGCCGGGCCGCGGCGGTAGGTATGACATGGGAGGAGTTCAAGGCATTGTTGGAGGAGGAATTTTGTTCATCCACTGAGATGAATAAGTTAAAGAAGAAGTTTCTAGGTCATTCGATGGTGGGGGCGAATCATGCTACCTACACCGATCGATTTCACGAGTTGGCCAAGTTGATTCCGACAATGGTAACACCGGAGTAAGGAGAATCAAGAAGTACATTGAGGGATTGGTGCCGGAGATCAGGGGAATGGTAGAGGTGACTGAACCAGCCACAATTCAGAGTGCTATACTGAGGGCTGGGTCCCTAATAGAAGAAATGGTGAGAAATGGTACACTTAAGAGGGGAAATGAGAAGAGTAAGGAGGTTGTTGAATCTAGTAGGACTAGGACTAGCGAACCGGGTAACAAGAAAGCCCGAGTAGCTATGACGTATGTTGCTACTAATGTGGACAGGATTATGTATGGTGGGACTCATCCCTTATGTTCGGGTTGTAATTACCATCATTCGCCGTCGGTGGGTTGTCGTTATTGCAACAAGTGCAACCGTTGGGGTCATTTACCAGAATACTGCCGATCATCTGCACGTGCTATCGCGCCAGTTAATGCAGTAAGAGGTGCTAGAGGTTGTTATGAGTGTGGGGGTTTGGACCACTTTGTGAGTGCTTATCCTAAGTTGGTTAGGGCGATAGGGACTGCGGGAAATAATAATAGTAACCGGACTTTAACTGTTGGAGGTAATCAAACCAGGGGCCGTACTGCAAACACTGCTCCTGGGAGGTCCTTTGTGATGAATGCTAGTGAGGCACGACAGGCGCCTAATATTGTGACTGGTACGTTTCTACTAAATAATCATTTTGCTACAGTGTTATTTGATAGTGGTGCCGATTTTTGCTTTGTATCAATGGATTTTGTGCCTATACTTAATATTATGCCTCGCAAATTGGACACCGTGTATGAAATTGAAATTGCGGATGGGAAGCGGGTAGACTTGGATGAGGTCATTAAAAATTGCACACTTGTATTGGAGGACCATAATTTCAGTATTGACTTAATACCTTTTGGGATCGGTAGTTTTGATGTTATCGTAGGTATGGATTGGATGTCGAAATATCGGGCCGAAATTGTGTGTTTCGAAAAGGTGGTCCGCATACCTATGCCAGACGGCAATATGTTGGAAGTCGCTGGGGAACAATCGGAGACTAAATGTGTTAAGCTTATGAGTATAAATTCCGAGGAATCAAAACTTGAAAATGTCCTTATTGTTCGTGATTTTCCTAATGTTTTCCCGAATGATTTGCCGGGACTACCTCCTTTTCGATCTGTTGAGTTTCGCATTGATCTTATCCCTGAAGCGACCCCAGTTGCTAAAACTCCATATCATTTAGCTCCTTCTGAAATGCAAGAGTTGTCCACTCAACTACAGGAGCTCCAAGATAAGGGTTTCATTCACCCTAGTCACTCTCCTTGGGGAGCACCTGTTCTGTTCGTTAAAAAGAAGGATGGTTCTTTCCGCATGTGTATTGATTATCGTGAACTTAACAAACTTACGATCAAGAATCGTTATCCTCTTCCAAGGATAGATGATTTATTTAATCAACTTCAGGGTGCCTAGTGGTTTTCAAAGATTGATCTTCGTTCTGGTTATCATCAGTTGAGGGTACATGAGTCGGATATACCAAAGACTGCATTCATGACTCATTATGGGCACTTCGAATTTCTCGTTATGCCCTTTGGTCTTACTAATGCTCCCGCGGTATTCATGGATTTAATGAATCGTGTTTGTAAGCCGTATCTCGATAAATTCGTTATCGTTTTCATTGATAACATCTTGATCTATTCAAAATCTAAGGAGGATCATAAGCTACATCTGAAACTTATTCTTGAACTTCTCTCGAAAGAACAGCTCTATGCAAAGTTTTCGAAATGTGAGTTCTGGTTGCGTGAGGTTCATTTTCTTGGTCACGTGGTAAACGAGGCGGGTATTCATGTGGACCCAAGTAAGATTGAGGTGGTGAAAGCCTGGAGGACTCCACAAACTCCTTCTGAAATTCGCCAGTTCTTGGGTTTGGCTGGATACTATCGGTGTTTTATTGAGAATTTTTCTAGGATTGCTCAACCGCTTACACTGTTGACGCAAAAGGAAAGGAAATTTGTCTGGAGTGAGAAACAGGAGGAAGCATTTCAAACTCTGAAGAATGCATTATGTGAGGCACCGATTTTGGCATTACCTGATGGCTCGGATGATTTTGTGGTTTATTGTGACGCGTCTAATCAAGGGTTAGGTGCGTTCTGATGCAGTGAGGGAAGGTGATAGCTTATGCATCGAGCCAACTCAAGGTGCATGAGAAAAACTACACCACTCATGATTTGGAATTGGGTGCGGTGGTTTTTGCACTCAAGTGTTGGAGGCATTATCTGTATGGAACGAAAAGTGTGATTTATACTGATCATAAGAGTTTGCAGCACATCTTTGATAAGAAGGAATTGAATATGAGGCAAAGGAGGTGGTTGGAGTTGTTTAGTGACTACGATTGTGAAAATCGCTACCATCCGGGAAAGGCGAATGTGGTGGCTGATGCTTTGAGTAGGAAGGAAAGGGTTAAGCCAAGAAGGGTGAGAGCAATGGCTATAACTATACATTCAGGTATTAAGGAGAAGTTGATTGAGGCTCAGTTGGAAGCATTATTGGATTCAAATGTTCACGGTGAATTATTGCGTGGTTTGGATGGGCAGTTGGAACGCAAGGGTGATGGATTGTATTATTTTCTTGAAAGACTGTGGATTCCGTCGTTAGGTGGTTTGAGGACGCTGGTGATGGATGAATTTCATAAGTCTAGATATTCGATTCATCCGGGGGTAGATAAAATGTACCATAATATGAAGGATTTGTATTGGTGGCCGGGCATGAAGAAGGATATTGCATTATATGTTAGCCAATGTATGACTTGCTTGAAGGTCAAGGCTGAACATCAAAGACCCCCAGGATTACTGCAACAACCGGAAATTCCCGAGTAGAAATGGGAGAACATTGCTACGGATTTTATCACTAAGCTGCCTAGAACCAGCAGCGGGCACGATTCGATTTGGGTTATCATGGATAGGATGACTAAGTCGGCTCATTTCTTAGCTATCCGTGAGGACTATAAGATGGGGAAATTGGCGAGGTTATACATAAATGAGATTGTAGCAAGGCATGGAGTGCCGGTATCGATTATATCTGATCGTGATGGTCGTTTTACTTCTCGATTTTGGCAAACGCTACAGAGGGCGTTAGGGACGAGACTGGATATAAGTACGGCTTACCATCCTCAAACTGATGGGCAGAGTGAGCGTACTATCCAAACGTTAGAAGATATGTTGAGGGCTTGTGTTATCGACTTTGGAGGAAACTGGGTTACTCATTTACCATTGGTGGAGTTTTCGTATAATAACAGCTATCATTCGAGTATTCAGTGTGCACCATTTGAAGCACTCTATGGGTGAAAGTGTCGTTCGCCTATAATGTGGGCAGAGGTAGGAGAAAGTCAGTTGATTGGGTCGGAAATAGTCCAAGAGACTACTGATAAGATTGTGCAAATCTAGGAGAGATTGAAAGTGGCTCGAGATAGACAAAAAAGCTATGCTGATAAACGTCGTAAGCCTTTGGAATTTGTGGTCGGGGATTAAGTGTTATTGTAAGTGTCACCGTGGAAGGGAGTTGTGCGTTTTGGCAAAAAGGGAAAGCTTGCACCAAGATTCGTTGGACCATTCGAGATTATCGAGCGTGTTGGCCCAGTTGCGTATAGATTGAAATTACCCCAAGAGCTTGGTGGAGTTCACTATGTATTCCATGTGACGAATTTGAGGAAGTGTTTAGCTGATCAGACTTTGCAAGTACCTTTGGAAGGGATTCAGATTGATCCTAAACTTCATTTTGTGGAAGAACCGGTTGAGATTATGGATCGTGAGGTTAAGAAGTTGAAACGTAGTAAGATTCCGATCGTTAAGGTTCGTTGGAACGCCAAGAGAGGTCCCGAGTTCACTTGGGAGCGCGAGGACCAAATGAAACTAAAGTATCCGCATCTCTTCGGTGATCATGTTGGCAGTACTAGTTCTAGTTGAATTTCGGGACGAAATTCCTTCAACTGGGGGATACTGTGACATCCATCACTAATTACTTCATTTTTAGGTTCGTTTTCAAACTTCATTTCGTATTCGTGGTTAAACATTTCGTAATCTAAACTATATGGGAAACTTATGTTGGGACATAGATTGTGACAACAGATCTAGCTTGAAATAGGACTGGTGTAATTATTATTACGTTTGTATATTGGTTTAGATTTGTAAATAAATATTTGTTTTGTTAGTAATATTCGTTAAACATATTATTTTGTTAACGTTAGACGAATAATTAAATACGAAATAAATATATACGTTTGATGCGAGTCGAGTTCTCAAGTCGCTGCGAGTTGAGCAGCGAGATGAGAACTGAACTCGTGGACACAGATAGGAATAACGAGCCGAAGCATAATGGGCTTGGGCTTGCAGAACGAGTCGAGTCAACTCGCAGGCCCAGCGGCAGCGAGTTGAGACGACATATTTAATGTTTTTCAATTGTGAAAAACATAACACTTTTAACACTTTTGCATATTCCGAACCTGCGAACTCAGCAAACCAGAGAAAAACATAACCTACGGCTAGGCTTTGACAATTCATTGTTTAAAGTTAAGCTTTAGTAAAACGCAATTCGAACATATTCGTTGTTAGTAAGATAACACCGTATTGAGGGATTCCGCACCTTAATACTACAGATAACGAAGTTATAGATCCTAAAACTAGGGGACTTACATCTGGTATCAGAGCTTTCGGGCTAAATACGAGTGTGTTCATAAGTTTTAGTGTTATTGCGTTTTTGATTCTGGTCGTTTTTACGTGCGTTCTTGCAATACTAACGATCAAAATCATTCATCTGGACGTTTTAGGGTTTGTTTACGGTCGAAATTCTTAGTTTCAGTCGTAAAAATACCTTAACATTCGTTTTTCGGGTTTAACAGCCGTTTCGCGAGTCGAGATTAGGGTTCCAGCGTCGCCTGCGAACCGAGTTGAACTAGCGAGTCGAACTGAGGCTTGCGAGTCGAACCGAGATCCCTCGCGAATCGACATCACTTGCGAATCGACATCTTTAGCAATCCGGACTGAGGCTTGCGAATCGACGTATTCTGCGAGTCGAGCTGAGATTGCGAGTTGAGCTGAGTCTTGCGAGTTGAGTTTTCTGAATTCGCTGAAACAGTTTAATTTTACGTTTTTAAGATGTCTAACTTAAGTAGAATGATCGAAATGGACCACGAGGTGGGAAAGTCAAACGTTCCACCTAAGTTGTTAAGAATCGAGGATTACTACAATTGGAATGACAGATTTGAATCTTACTGTAGATTCCATGACCTGTCAATCTGGATGTGTATCAAGAGTGGATACACCCCACCTACTCAAACTGTTCAAAATGCCACAGTGGTTCTTACCTATGCAAACATGAGTGATCAAGAGAAGGAAGCTTATAGAAATGAAAATAAATCACATTCTTGCATAAAGATGTGTCTTCCTAAAGAGATTGCTCATCAACTGAAATCTTTTCATACTGCTAGAACGCTCTGGGAAGCTCTAGAGAAAAGAGGTGAAGGAAGTCCACAGGTGAGAGCTGGCAAGAGGAGTCTTCTTAAAAAGCAGTTTACTATGTTTAAAGCTTTAAAAGGAGAAGATCTTGATGCCTATGTCACGCGTTTCTACCATCTACTAAGTGAACTGGAATACCATGAGATTGTTTAAGAAGAAGTATCTAAAACCGACAAGTTTCTTGAGGGTTTGCCTTTTAAATGGGAAATGTATGGCGTTATGATTAAGGATAACGAAACCAGGTATTCTACTATGACCTTAGAGCAAGTCATTGACAAGCTGAAAGGTTATGATTTCTCCAAAAAGTCAAGAGATAGTGATTCTGATCAGGTTCAGAACCTTGGGTTGTATCATGGAAAGTCAAGTCTTTCGACTGCGTCATCTAGTTCGACAACTGCACTGTTAGTTGGTGATACTAGTGAAAATGGAGAACTGATTTCTGAAGATCTGTGTTTTATTTCCTCCTCTAGTGATAAGACAAAGGGAAAGAATTCTGAGAAGTCACCTCAAGAGCATCAGAAGATGCCAATGAGTGTGAAATCTGCTGAACAACAACTGTCTGTTCTTGCTTCCTTTGTGGCATCATATGAGAACTACATAGAGGGAAAGATCAATGATCCTATTCTGTTTGATGAGGATTATGAACAGATCGATACTGATTATCTTGAGGAACTGGAGCTTCAAGATCAACTAGCGTTGATATCTAGAAAGGTGAAGAATTTCTTCAAGAGAACTGGTAGAAAAGTGTTGGGCAATAGATCAGGGTTTGATAAAACCAAGGTCAGATGCTTTAACTGTCAGGGTATTGGTCATTTTGCTAGAGAATGCCAAAGACCTAAAGTAGAAGCACAAGGAAAACAAGGTTCGGGAAGTACTCTTGCTTCCAAAGCCTTAGTGGTGAAGCAGTTGGATGGCTCTTATGATTGGCAAGCTCATTCTGAGGAAGCCTTGATGGCCGAGATCGAAGAGACAACTGCTGGATCAGTGTCCTACATGCCCACTGATATGGAACAGAGAGTAGAGGTGCCTAAGTCTGAAGTGAAGGCAAGTGATGATGACGTGCTATATATGGATTCAGCTCCAGATATGAGTCCTGAAGAATTCGTGGCACGCATGGCTGAATTACAAACTGACAAGAAGAAGGTATGTTTAGATATTCTTAATCTTGCTGATGTTTGTTACTTAGTTACTGATTTACAATCTCAGAATAGTGTCTTAACTGTGTCAAATAGCAACCTGTCATCACAATTAAATATGGATAAGGAATCCTATAAGACTGTTAGATCTGAACTTGATCAAGCTATTATGGATATTCGTAGATTAAGTGATGATAAACAGGTCTTAAAAGATAAAATTAAGTCTGATGCTTCGGATAGAACAAAACTTAGAGATACCATAAGTGAAAAATCTGTTGTCATAGATGGTCTCTATATGAATATCAAAAACTTAAATGAGACAATTGCTAGTAAGGATCAGGAAATAGCGAACCTTAACTTAAGGTTAATTGAGCAAAATCGTAAACTTGAGAACTATAGGACATCTCAAATGGACAAAATGTTAGATGCTCAACGTAGTGTAAAGGACAAGACTGGGTTAGGTTACAATGATGTATCCCCACCTTTTAATGCCAATTACACTCCTATTCCTGAAGATTCTGAAATGACAGATGCTACTCCTGAAATTTCAGTAACTAATGATCAGGAAAAGTTAGAGGCACAGAAAGATGTTATTAAGAACGTATCATTAGATAATAGCAAGGCTTCTCATTTCACCAAAATACAATTTGTATCGGGTGGAGTGATTAACGATGCTAAGACTGATGATAAGGTTAATAAGGAACAGCTTAAACCTTTAGTGCCTAAGACTCCGGATGAGAAAGCAAAAGTGAGTAAATCACGCAAGCAGATGTCTTGTTTCAAGTGTCATCAAAAGGGACACGTGGCTTCGTGTTGTCCTAACAAAAAGCCTGAAACACCACATAAGCTTGTGATGGATGAAAAGACACAGACCGACTCTAGTATGACTGTAGACGGGTTAGATACCAAACCTAAGTTAGGTAATAAACCTGTTAACATTCTTAAAAGAGATGGTAAGCATAGTGTCTCCCCACCTAAACCTAAACGGCCATATACTCAATGTGATAATGTTATTCATAAGTCTAGGGATGTGACACCGTCGAGGTTTAGAACTACAAGTAGAGGCCATAGTCATTATGAGAGTGTACTACTTCGCGATCACATGAGTTTAGTTATAATCATAGAGCTCATAATTATGTGCCTAAGAGGTTCTCCTCAAATTCACCTCTTAAGGCTGATCGTCCACAAACTAAAGCTACTTCGAAAGTAACCAAAGCTCCTGATGGGAAGGATGGTTATTTTAAAGAGCTTAAGTTTGTTGATGATAAGGGACAAACCAAGACCGTAATGGCTTGGGTCCCTCTTGATAACTGATCGTATCTTGTGTTATGTGCAGGAGTATGCTGTGAACAAGGACAGCTGGTGGTATGTAGACAGTGGATGCTCAAGGCACATGACCGGAGAAAGAAGTCTGTTGAAGGACTTCAAGGAGAGTCTCAAGCAAAAAGTAAATTTTGCAGGAGATAAAGGAGGAGTAATTTAGGGAAAAGGAAAAGTTTCAAATGGAACTTTGACTCTTGAGGATGTGAACTATGTTGAAGAACTAACTCACAACCTAGTGAGTGTTTCCCAAGTCTGTGATAAAGGTCATCCAGTTTATTTTAATGAAAAGGAAGCCTTAGTTCTGAAGCCAGGTTTCAAAATTCCTGATGAATGGATATTGATGAGGGCGCCAAGGAAGAAGGACATCTATGCTATCAACATGGGTGTTCCTAACTCTTCAATGGTGTCTACATGTTTATTATCCAAGGCTTCGGAAACAGACGCATTATTATGGCATAGGAGAATGGCACACCTGAACTGGAGAAAGATGAATTATATAACCAAAAATGGCTTGGTTCTAGGTGTACCACAAAAACGTTTCGAGTCTGAGGATAAGTGTGTTCCTTGCATGAAAGGAAAGCAGCACAAGAAACCACACAGACCTAAGACTGAAAACTCTATCTCCTCGCCATTTGAATTGCTACATATGGATCTCTTCGGCCCTATAAGCAAGAGAAGTATAGGTGGCAAATGGTACTGTTTGGTTGTCACAGATGATTATTCTAGATTCTCATGGGTATTCTTTTTGGGATCAAAGGATGAGACTCCTGGAATTCTAATTGAGTTCTTTGATCTAGTAGAGAATGTCTATAAAAAGAGAGTGAAGCGTATTCGTAGTGACAATGGAACAGAGTTCAAGAATTCAACGTTGAATATCTATTGCTTAAGCAAAGGGATATTACATCAATTCAGTGCACCTTATGAACCTCAACAGAATGGTGTTGCTGAAAGGAAAAATAGAACGTTGATTGAAGCTGCTAGAACAATGCTTGCTGATTCAAAGCTTCCGGTCATCTTTTGGGCAGAAGCAGTGAATACAGCATGTTATGTTCTTAATAGAGTTCTTACGGTTAAGAGACATAACAAGACTTGTTATGAGCTTTTGAACAATAAGAAACCTAACTTAAAAGGGTTTGAACCCTTTGGAGTTTCATGCACCATATTAAAGACTGGACATCAAGCTAAATTTGGTGAGAAGGCTGACGAAGGATTTTTCCTAGGTTATATGCCCAATTCGCCAAACAAGAGAGTCTTTAATAAAGTCACAGGACGTTTGGAGGTAGTTTATAATATTGAAGTTACGAGCTATTCACCTGATGTTCATAAGGGATTAGATTGGCAATTTGATTATTCTGATCTTTTTGCATCATTTAAAGTTCCTATTAGTGACTATGTCAGTGATTCAGAGATAACTGAACATTTATTGTTTGAAGATGAGAATATTGGTCCCGCTTCAACATCAAGTGTTAAGCAGTCTGAAATTAAGACTAATGTTGACTCAGATAAAGCTTCCACAAGTGAGTCACAACAAACTTCAGAGGATAAGTCTCAAGAAACAGAAGATCCTGATGATCTTTCTACAAAGTTTGATGATATACTTACTCCTTTGAAACATTTAAGGATATCTTCTGCACGTACGGAAGATGTACCTGAATTGGAAGAGATTGGTACTAATTTGGAAGATGAGATACCGGTTGAACCAGTTACTACAACTAGAACGAGTAAGAATCATCCCGTTGAAAACATCATCGGTGATATTAATACTCCGGTTCAAACTAGGCATCAATCCAGAGCTAGTACTTCTGAGAACTTAGAATACCAAAGCTTGTATACTGCAATGAAAGAGACAGGGATTCCTAATCAATGTCTATATTCATGCTTTATCTCACAAGTCGAGCCTAAAAATGTTCAAATGGCTTTAAAAGAAAGCTCGTGGGTAGAAGCAATGCAAGAAGAACTATCTCAGTTCTCTAAATTACAAGTATGGGAGTTGGTTGACCTACCAAAGGGAGAATATCCAATTGGAACTAGATGGGTATTTAAGTGCAAGAGAGATGATAAAGGAATCGTTACTCGCAATAAAGCTCGTCTAGTGGTTCAAGGTTTTAATCAACAAGAGGGTATAGATTACAATGAAGTGTTTGCACCAGTTGCTAGGCTAGAAGCAATTAGGGTGTTCTTAGCATTCGCATCATATTATGGTATAAAGGTTTATCAGTTGGATGTTAAGAGTGCCTTTTTGTATGGTGTTTGTCCCTAACCTTGGATCTATGGAAGAACCGAGTCACTCAATCGTTTGCGGAATCAACGATTAAGTTATCACACGAACACAATGAATAATCAATAAGTAATGAATAAGAACCAAACGTTTGTATATTGAATTATAATCGATCAGATTACAGGGATTTCGACAAATGGTGTTTAGGGTTTCGTCAACCCTAAAACAGAAAACGTAAAACGTTTATATACAAAATCTGACACCTGCGACGTCGCACACGACGTCGCAGGCCCAAGCCCATGCGACGTTGACTACGTCGCAGGCCCAATACCTGACGTCGCACCTGCGACGTTACACGCTACGTCGCAGGAATCAGGAAAACTAAATCTAATTACAAACTACGAGCTAGACCAACTGACAGACATAAACATGTACCAACAAACTCCCCCGTGTCTTCAGCTTGGTCTTCAAAAAAAATCTTCTTTAAACCCAGCCCGCAGGAAATTGGCCGTCGGCGTGAATTCCATTAGCTACGCAAACAGTAACAACATTGTAAAACTGCTCGGCTAAACGTCTGTTGAACTCATTCTTCTGACCAACACGAATCCGATCATCATAGAGTTTTCTTAAATCTTTTTCATGAAAATTAATCAAACTCATCGGATCATACAGTCTAAACGTTGCTTGCTTCAAATTCCATATACCTCCAACTTCTGGCCACAGTTCAGAATCTGGAACGAAAGTAATAACCGCTTCACCAGTCTGTGGATCAAGTTCCCATTTTACAAGTCTTCTCAGAAAATAATAAGGAACTGGTTCCAGAGGTATTTCGGTCAAACAGTTAGCAGGCGGATAGTGAACTTTAACCATAGGCTTCCTGGTGACTGGATCAATCTCCTTTTTCCACGTATACCGAGTGCCCAACGTCGGTTTCAATTTAGAATATGTCTTCGATAACACTTCCCGACGTAAATTTCTCTGAATAAACTCAGCATAATCATTCTCGAACGGATTAATCAATTTAAGCTGAGCTAATCGATTAATCTCTCCTTTTGGCAACGTACTTAATTTATCAAAACGCATTCTAAAGTACTGAACTCCATCTTCTCTCTTAATCATAAAAAGATTCCTCTGACACTTCCAGCTTTTGATAACTCCGGTATAATTTCGACTAACCCGGTACACTTGACATTTAACTGGAATAGGAACTGGATTTCGTCCCTTAGGCCACCATTTCTTGTTTCTCTCTCTCTTTTCTTCAGCAGTTAATTTCTTTGCTGCTGAGTCCGGTGCCTGTGTCTCTGGAGCTGGAGTTGCAGTAGAACTAGATTCTCCATGTTGAGCTTTAGCCGGTCTCTCATCATCACTTGAATCAGATTCTATAATTGGTGCACCATCGTAAGCTTCCCCAGATTGTGCATCATCATACGTCTCATCTGAATTCAATTGTTCTTCTTCAATCGAAACATCCTCATTCATCTCAAAAGCATTCTCCGTTTCTTCCTCAGATCCAACTCCACTGGCCATTCTCTGAATAAACGATAAGTCAGCGAATGAATAGTCAACGGCCAGCGGTCTCGGTTGCCCTGGAATATCATCAACACAAAAATAATCCAAACGAGGAATAGTTTCATTAACATTTTCAATTACAGGGTTGGGATTTACAGACGCAGGTTCACTTGACTCCAAAGTGGTTATCCCAGACCCAGACTCCCCCGAGGCAAGTAACCTGCCTTCCAAAACATTAACCCTAATCTTCGTTTCCTTAAGCTCTTGAGCTTGAACCTCGATCAGCGCAGCTTGTTCAGCAATCTTTTTGTCTTGAGCCTCCAGCTTTTGCTTCATCTTCTGCATATCATCCAAAATCTTTTGCATGAATGCTGGAGTTGGTTGAATCTCAAAAGCAGCTTGCGGCGATGGGGTGACTGGAGTTCTTGCAGACGAGGAACGACGAACACGACGACGAGGACGATAAGTTTCATCGGCAGAATCATCACCATCTCGTGTACGTTTCCCAGTATCCCTTGGAGGTACATACTTACGTCCTGCCCTGATCCGACGCTGAATTCGCAGATATCTGAATGAATCGGTAAGCCTGATACGTTCCATCTCAGAGGGATGCGGAACCGTACCATCCGAATGCTCAGGCGTCGGACCCCCATCCTGAGGACCTACATTTGCAGTAGCTTCAGAATCAGAACTCTCAACCGTATCATGCGATGCTGGATTGTCCGAGTCAACGTGCCCGAACTGCTCAATGTTTTCCAAAAGAGCATCCACATTCTCCCCCGCAGCTTGAACATGAACGTTCACAAGCGGTTGCTGAGGTTGCTGGGGTGCCGGAATGTCCATAAACTGAGGTTCCGGTGGCGGCACATAGTTCTCATCCACAATAGCACCAAATAAGGGAACATCCCTTGGTGCCTCAACCCCTTTCTCAAAACCTGCACAAATAGTAAAGATCCGACTCATCATCGGTGAAATCTTTAGTAGCTGATCGAGATCACCCTGTGCCTGAAGATCTGGATGATGACGATTGATGTGCAACTGAACAAATCTCGGATATAAGATCCATTTTTGATCCCCTGCATTTGCATTGTCAACCATAGCCTTGAATATAAAACCCGAGAAGTTGAACGGCTTGTTGTACACTAACGCTAACATAGCAGAAGCCAAACTTCGGCTCATTCCATCCGTTCCGCCTTTCCTATTTCCCAAACAAACGATAATCACATGCATCAGATATCTCCAAACACGTGTAAGGTTCGCTTTCCTATACTGATCAGTGGGAATCCCGGGATATCCAATCCTCTGCATAGCCCCCGTAACGAAAATATGATCAAAACCGACTGGCATATCCGGTTGATCGTTCAGCTGTAAAAGTTCCCGAATACTCTATTCAGTAATAGCTATTTCCGTACCAAGAACTGTAGAGACCAGTCGTCGAACGTTGTTATCCGTAACAACATTTGCGTTTCTCCAGAAAGGGTTGATCAGATTTCCAAACGCCACAGTGTTATCGGAAATGGCGTGGAATACCCTTGAACGTCTCAAAAACGCAATCATCTGACGATACGGTGCAGCTTTATCAGAAGTTTCAGCAAGGTAAGCAGCCGTATTGTGACGAGCCTCAAAAATCAAAGCCATATCTGCAAAAAACAGAAACAGATTGCAACTCGAAAAAGGTTAGCAAAAATATTACATTTTTTGTAAAACCTTTATAAAATTCCTGGAACTAGCGACGTAGCCACTGACGTATTAACACCGAGCGACGTAGAATCGTACGTCGCCAAAAATCAAAATAAATCGAAAAGCGACGTAAGGCTTGACGTCGCAGAAAATTCGAGCGACGTCAAGGGGGACGTCGCATTTTGCAATTTATTGTGAATTTAATCACATTAATAATAATAGTGACGTAGTGTGGTACGTCGCGTAGGACGTCGCGGGAAAAGGCGACGTAGGGAAGGGCGACGTAGACAATTAATATTAATTAAGCAGAGCGACGTAGGCCACTACGTCGCAGCGTACATCGCATCGACGAACATTCGTCCCCAACCCAGAAACCCTAACCATCAAATTTAGGGGTTTTCAAAATCAAACGCATTAAAAGGTGCGGCTAACAATGGTGATCACAAAAATATAATTTATAACACGTAAATCATACAAAACACCATCGAATTTATCCCAAAACCCGTAACCCTTTAAACCGTAATTTATACATAGCAATTATCGCATAATTACACGGTGAAAATAGGTTAGATTGGTACCTAAGTGTGCGGAATAACGAGTAGAAGAAAACTACGTGAGTGAATCGGAGTGAAAACGGCTACAAATCACGAAAAAGCTCGAAGAAATGCTACGTCGCAAATCGCCAATGGTACGTCGCAGGCTACGTCGCAAGTGAATAGTGAATAGTGTGACGCTTTACGTCGCAGTTGAGACTATATATAGTCTAACCCTATGTGCGACGTAGACTGGGACGTCGCAGGCGACGTTGAGTGGGACGTCGCATAAAGCAGTTAGGATGTGATTTGAGTCGATTTTGAATTTTTCAAGAACCGTTTACTCGTTATTTTAGCAAATAATATCCAAATGACTCATGACTTGGGAAAAATAACTTAGAATAAAAATAAAGCATAAAACTAAAAAAAAATGTTTTGGTATTTTCTTTAATATTACAAAAAGTAAAAAAATTAACAGAATAAAATTACTAACACTCTATTTTTGGTGACGGAGTTGATTTGTCTGATTAGGGATAATATCGGAATAACATGCATTTATTAGGAATAGTAAGTGTTATTTCGATTATCAGTATATTTGTCCACTTTAAATTTACGTGGCACATTTAAAACACCTTTTATAAAAATTATTTCAAAAACGATTATTGGTATTGTTTGTCCACCTAAACACGTTACATCCGTGTCTGTGAGTTAACCTTTTATTGTTAGTATGAATATTTCACCGTGGTCCCCACCATAGACATACCCCTATAACTTAGACATGAACATAGTTTCTAAATTTAGAAAGAATATAAGAGAATCAATTTTAAGAATCAAGCCAGCGGTGACAGGTCTGTACTTGCGTACAACAGAGCAACATAACTTGATTCAGGTGTAAGCAAAACCAAACGCAGTCGAACCAAATTAGTGGCGACCTTGTTAAGTACCTTAAATTTAAGACTTTGCAAGTGCATTGACTCACGTTTGCTTAGTTTTGAGAGTAAGCTGAATTGAGACCAGGTCTGCACTTTCGTACAACAGAGGAAACAATCAGCATACTCCCCCAAAAGATCTCAGATATACGATCCAAAAATAGAAGTATGTCAAGCTACGCTTAAGGAATTAAGACGTAGAGTCGTACATCACAAGGTGTTGACCATAGGATCATAGACATGTATTTAAATTACTTCTTAATACCTCAGAGACCGGTGTGTACCATGCCTACCAATACATCGTATGATGAAGATAATTTAGATAAAAACTGTTTTAAGTGTGTCAGATAAACCTACTGACACATCCAAGATAAACCTTAAAATTCCATTTTGTGCATGTCACCCGATGTACTATCATATCCCAAGTTGTTTACAGACACAACTTCAACGTCTATTTTAAAAATGTTGCAACCTCGCGTTTTCTTTAATACTAAAGAGTATAAAGAGTGGCTGTTGCCATTTTTTTTTTTTTTTTTTTAAATTGAATTTAAAAACTTAAAAAAAAATCCAAGTCACAAATCAATTCTTTGACTGAAAGAACCTTAAACCTATCAGATTGACCAGTTCAATAAAACGTGATCGCAAAAAGGCTTTTGTGAAAAGGTCCGCACACTGCTTAAGGGTTTCTATATGTACGACATCTATAAGGTGTTTCTCAAAGCAATCCCGTATGAAGTGGAACCTAAGTTCCATATGTTTGGTCTTAGAGTGCTGTACGGGATTGTGAGTTATAGATATAGCAGCTGTATTATCAATGTAAATAGGAGTCATAGAGAGATTGAACCCGTAATCACGCAGCTGATGCTGAATCCAGAGAACTTGAGAACAGCAACTTGCAGCAGCAACATACTCGGCTTCAGCTGTGGAAATAGCAACCGCAGTCTGCTTTTTGCACTGCCAAGAAACTAAGCGCGATCCAAGGAACTGACATCCTCCAGTAGTTGACTTCATATCTACCTTGCAGCCACCAAGATCCGAATCTGAATAGGCAGTTAACTCGAAGTTTTTCTCGTTTGAATACCATAGACCCAGAGATGACCTAAAAGCGAGATATCCAAAAATGCGTTTTACTGCCTTCATATGAGACACCTTCGGATTTGCTTGAAATCGTGAGCAGAGGGAAACTGCAAACACTATATCTGGTCTTGAGGCAGTCAGGTACATGAGAGAGCCTATCATTGAACGATAGTCTTTCTCCTTGCAATCTTCATCGTCCTCATTAGGTCCAAGATTGTGTCTTACTTCAATTGGAGTGCCGTAGTGTTTACAGTTGAGCAATTCATACCGCTTCAACATGTCAGTGACATATTTTGACTGGTGTATATAAATTCCATTGTCAGATTGCTCAACCTGTAGTCCCAGAAAGAACGTGAGTTCCCCCATAGCACTCATTTCAAACTCAGATTTCATCAGTCTTTCAAAATCCTTGCACAACTGATCATTAGTTGATCCAAAAATTATGTCGTTCACATAGACCTGCACAAGTAATAAATCCGCTCCTTCCTGTTTGATGAAAAGCGTGCTATCAATCTGTCCTCTATCAAAACCATTCTTCAGCAAGTATTTGGCAAGTCTCTCATACCAAAGTCGAGGAGATTGATGAAGACCATACAAAGCTTTTTTCAGCTTGCAAACATGATTAGGATGCTTTGGATCTTCAAAACCAGGAGGCTGACATACATAAATCACTGCGTCGACATCTCCGTATAGAAAGGCACACTTCACGTCAAGTTGATACACACGGAATCCTTTAAAAGAAGCATAGGCTAGAAAAATTCGTATAGATTCCAAACGAGCGACAGGAGCGAAAACTTCATCATAGTCAATACCCTCTAGTTGACTATATCCTTGAACTACCAGACGGGTTTTATTTCGTATAATCGCCCCACGATCATCCATTTTGTTACGGTAAACCCAACGAGTACCCGTCAAGTGAGCACCCTTGGGTAGAGGAACAATTTCCCAAACATTCATCTTGTTTATTTGCTGTAGTTCCTCCTGCATAGCCTCGACCCAAGATGGATCCTTTAAGGCTTGTTCAACCTTTTTAGGTTCAATTTGAGACAAATGACATGAATCAATATGAGCTATAAGTCCCAAAAGCTGCTGAGCTGAAGTCTGCTTTGCTTGCTGTCGTGTTTGAACAGATGCATGAGGATCACCAATGATATTATCAATGGGGTGATCCTTATGTATACGAGTTTCTGGTATGGCAGTTGGCACAACGTTCACATCCAGATTGTTCAAATCTCCCTCAGTTTCGGGAGTAGCAGCAGACTCAGGAGAGGCTACCTCTTCTTCTTCTCCTTCATCTTCAGGAGAAAATAAGTGAGAGTAGGCCATTGTTTCTTCCACTTCATCTTCTTCTTGAGGTTCTTCTAAAGGAGGCATGTTTGGATCATATGGAAGCTCCTTTGTGTAGTTATAAACTGTTTTAGAAGGAGCAGCAGAAGATGGTGGATTAGGGGATGGTGTAGGTGTAGGAGTAGATGGTGGTGATTTGGTAGTTGTTTGTGGTTGTGTGGGTGTTGTTTGAGATGGTGTGGGTGTTGTTTGTGAAGGTGTAGGATTAGTTGGTGGAGGTGCGGGTGTTGCATTGGGAGATGGGTCGGATGGTTTATTAACAGGTGTATCTTGAGTAAGATCAAGTTCATGAAGTATAGAAACCAATTCTTCCGTATAATCTTCTTCCGGAATATTGAAAGAATTGAAGAGGTTTCCATAATTGAAAAACCAATCCGGACCCGTTCCTTGAGGAGGTTCCGTATACCTTAAACATTTCACTTCAAAATGTTCCTCAATCTGATTCGTTGATTTGTTGAAGACTCTTTTGTTCGGAGAGTTGACTGAATATCCAAGAAAAATCCCTTCAACAGCTTTATCACCAAACTTAGAGACCTTATCTTTTGTAATCATGATCATGCATGGACACCCAAATGGTTCTAGAAACTGAAGATTTGGCTTACGGTTATTGAAAAGTTCATAACACGTTTTGTTCTTTTTCTTAACCGTGAGCACTCTGTTGAGAACATAACAGGCAGTATTAACTGCCTCAGCCCAGAAAATGATTGGTAACTTGGAGTCATCTAACATAGTCCGAGCTGTTTCGATGATTGTCCTGTTCTTCTTTTCTGCAACTCCATTCTGTTGTGGAGTCCTCGGAGCACTAAATTGATGCTCAATACCTCTTGTAGCACAAAACAATTCGAGAGTTGAGTTCTTGAATTCAGTTCCATTGTCGCTGCGTATCCTTTTCACCTTCAAGTTGCACAGATTTGCCAACTTGTCCAACAAATACACCAGAATATCAGGAGTCTCTCCCTTAGTGGTCAAAAAGTAAACCCACGAAAACCTTGAGTAGTCATCAGTAACTACCAAGCAGTAAGACCGACCACCAATGCTCTTTGTAGAGACTGGACCGAAAAGATCCATATGCAGTAGTTCCAATGGTGCAGAAATGGAATTCACCTGCTTAGACTTAAGGGACTTCTTACGTAACTTTCCTTTTTGGCAGGAGATACAGTCATCCTTTAGAGCAAATGACTGTTTTGGAACTCCTAGCACTAGGTCATTTTTAGTCAAGAAATTCATTTTTCGGAAATGAATGTGTCCCATTCGTCTGTGCCAAAGCAGTGAATCCTTTTCAGAAGCCTTAGACAAGAGACATGTATACTCATTTGATGTCTCAACAGTTCTCATATTCAAAATGTATGTGTCATCCTTTCTTGGTGCTCTCAGTAACACCCAATCTTCCGGAATGACATACCCAGGCTTCAGTATCACACACTCCGTCTTTGTGAACGCAGTGGTATAATCCTTATCACAGACCTGTGAAACACTTAGCAAGTTGTGCGTAAGCTGTTCCATGTAGTTCACATTTTCAAAACTAACATTGCCGTTAGTTAGCATTCCTCTTCCAGAAATGGTTCCTCCAGTATCTCCAGCAAAGGCAACATATCCTCCTGCATGTGGTTTAATATCCACAAGAAGAGATACATCGCCTGTCATATGTCGCGAGCAGCCGCTATCCAAATACCATTCACTATCTTTAACACGTTCTGACTGCTGCAACACACAAACGAAAGAAGATTAGTGAGAAACGGTGACCCAAGCCTTTACAGACTTAGGTCGACCGTGGTCATCAACAATAAGCACGTCAGATAGGATTTTATCTTTAAACAAATTAGAATTTTTATCTGATGTGTTATTGTTGACGACTGAAGAGTCAACATTAGACTCTTTTCGTTTCCAAACTTTAGAAGGTTCGGAATTGGTATTAGAAGTAATGTTGGGCTTTTGAATTGGCAAAGGTTTTTGCTCAACATTACTTGGTTTTGAAACAGGCTTGGGAGAGTTTGAGTAACGCCTAGGTGGAGATTTAGAAAAAGAGTTTCTATAAACAGATGTCCTAGGCATCTCTCTCCCATATCGCTGATTTGACAGCTTTGGACATTCACGAATTAAATGTCCTTGTTTCTTGCAGTAGAAACAAGAACGAGTCTCAACAAACGGTTGAGGTTGAGGAATTACCACAGGAGAAGGAGAAACATTTCTAGAACATGAACATTGCGTACACGTCTTAGAAAATGTTTGTTTTGGTTGAGAGGTTGAAGTTGAAGGTTTATCATATGAAACTCTTTCATTTACTATTTTATGTTGCAAAATCTTTACAGGTGACTGTAAAGTTTGTTGTTTCGAATTTAAAACCTTGGCTTTTCCCTTATTTGATTGAACCTTAATTTCAGGTTCAACCTTTGAAATTACTTTTTCAGGTTTAACTTCAACTTTCTTAACCTCAGGATACTCCTGATCCGTAATGTCCTCAATCTCAACAATCTCCTTTACACAGATTGGAGATTCATTCTTTAGCTTAACACTCTCCTCAACACTAACAGGAGACTCATTCACAGACTTAACAAACGTTGGCAAGGGGTACTCTGGCCGCTTGGTTTTCTCCTTTGCCGGTTTGTTATGTTTGGTCTCTTTAGCATCTTTGGCTTTTATACCATAAAGCTTTGACCAATCAACTTGAATCTCTTCAAAGCCTTCCTTAACAGGCAGGGGACAGTGAGTAGTAGAAGAAGGGACTGAGTGGTATCCCAATCCCTCATTCTTTTTCCCACTAGTTCCATGCTTGCTAAGAATTTCATTAAAGACAACCGTTGAGGAATTTGAACCTAAGATTTTACTCTTATAATTCTCATACTCATTTTTTAAATCTGTAAGTTCTTTCTTTAGCAGTTCAATTTCAACAAGATAGCTTTTAATCGCATCTTCTTGACTAAAAACCTTAGATTTATATTTCTGAGTATCTAACCGATGAGCCTCAAGATGTTTTTCATAAAGTTTCTCATTAGCTTTTAAAAAATTATTTGACTCGGTTAGTTTTTCATTCTTTTTCCTCAACTCCATGGTGTCTGTCTGATATGCCTTTAGAGATTCAGTTAACTTAATGCATGAGATACAATTTAACGGTTCATCAGGTACCTCATTCACAATGTGAGCCATCAAGCACTGTTGGTATTGCTGGGAGATAGCTGTCCAATCCTGACTTGTGGGCTCGATAACAATCAGGGCATTATCAGTAGGCCCTTTCTTGGTAACTTTCATTTCTTTGGCCTTTGGAGGAGTAGAAGGTGTTGTGAATCCCGATGCTGGCATTTTGGGTTTCTCGCATTCCCTGGCGAAGTGACCCAAATTTTGACAATTGTAACACCGGACCTTACTTTTGTTAAATCCAAAGCCAGTCTTCCCGTCACCTTCCAAGCTTTTACGCCCTGTCCTCTGCAAAAACTTTTGAATTCTGCGGGTGATCATTGCCACATTCCAAGTTAGATCCATTTGCTCCAGATCATCTTCATCAAGTTGAGCATAGTCTTCCTTAGTCAACTCCAAAGTAAGATTCGGTTGAGTAACCAAATCCTTGTATGAGCTTAAGAAAGCTGTGTAAATTGCAGCTTGCTCCTGAATAGCAGGTGAGACTTGAACCTGTTGTTGATTTGAAGAAGGTCCAGACATGAAAACAGAATGAGTCCCATCGTAAGAAGAAGAAGAGGTCGACGTAGCATTTGTATTTGTCACGAAGGCGACTCCTGATCCATAAGTCTTTCTAGAGTTAAGCGGAACACCATACACACTAGGATTCTGAACAGCAGCACCAAACTTTGTTTCTTTCTTCTTAATCTCCATCGCTTGAGCTTGAAGATCCCCTATCAAAGTATCCAGAGACATGTTTGCAAGTTCTTCGTTTTCCTTTAAAAATTGAACTTTAACATCCCAAGAACTCGGCAACACATCCAGTAGCTTCTTATTGACTTCAATAGGAGGAAAAGTATAACCCCCTTCAAACAACTCACCAACTAACCGTGAGTATCTAGTGAATAAAGAAGTTGAGTCTTCATTAGGAAGGATGTCAAAGATATCGTACTGTTTCTTAATCAGTTCGAGCTTGGCTTCCTTATACTTGTCATTCCCTCCACAACGAGTTTCAATAGCCTTCCATAAATCAAATGCTGTTTCATGAGTTCTGAAAAGCCATAGAACATCTTTGGTTAAACACATTTTAATCATAGAAAAAGACTTTCTCTCAGTATCAAAATCTTTCTTCTCCTCGGGAGACATAGCTTTATAAGTCTTAGTAGGACGAATACCACGATATTCCCCTTCAGCTAATGGAGGTACATAGCCCTCACGTAATGGTCCCCATAATTCTGGACAATGAAAATCAATGTATTGTTCAACACGGTCTCTCCAGTATACATAATCCATGTCCGCAGTGAATAGTGGAGGTTTATTACTTGAACCTATGTCATTACTTTGTTTAATCATTTCTCTCAATCCTCTAATATCCTCTTTATCAGCGGCCATTTTAATTGTCTAAACGAAAAACAAGTCTTCTGATATTAGCGACGTAGAAGGTAACGTCGCACAAATAGTATGCGACGTAGAGAGTGACGTCGCAAAAGGCAAAGGATTCAATTAAGAATCAGAAATATGCGACGTAGAGAGGTACGTCGCAGATGATGTCGCAGAAGACGTCGCAGAGTCACACGGCGTCGCAACAAGACGTCGCAACACAGCGTCGTAGAGAATTATTAAAGTCAAAATAGCGACGTCGCAGATGACGTCGCAACGGTACGTCGCACAGACTAATTAAAGTCCAAATCCTTAACGTCGCAAGCGACGTCGCAGCTGATGTCGCAGGTAACGTCGCAAAACGCGAAAACCTGCGGCCAAAAACCCTAAAAACGAATTTTTTAACCCCAAAACCAAAACCACGAATGAAGATCGACGAAAACCTTCAATAATCCCAGTAATATCGATCGAACACCTGTAAAAACACAAAAAACAAACGTAATAATCACAAAACAATATGAGAATCACGTCGCTTTATCCCGAACTCGATCCTAATCGCCAAAAACGAGCACTTTCTGCTCTGATACCAGTTGTTTGTCCCTAACCTTGGATCTATGGAAGAACCGAGTCACTCAATCGTTTGCGGAATCAACGATTAAGTTATCACACGAACACAATGAATAATCAATAAGTAATGAATAAGAACCAAACGTTTGTATATTGAATTATAATCGATCAGATTACAGGGATTTCGACAAATGGTGTTTAGGGTTTCGTCAACCCTAAAACAGAAAACGTAAAACGTTTATATACAAAATCTGACACCTGCGACGTCGCACACGACGTCGCAGGCCCAAGCCCATGCGACGTTGACTACGTCGCAGGCCCAATACCTGACGTCGCACCTGCGACGTTACACGCTACGTCGCAGGAATCAGGAAAACTAAATCTAATTACAAACTACGAGCTAGACCAACTGACAGACATAAACATGTACCAACATATGGCAAAGTGGAAGAATTGGTGTATGTTTCACAATTGCCAGGGTTTGCTGATCCTGAGTATCCAGATAGAGTATATCGTTTGAATAAGGCTCTATATGGATTACATCAAGCACCAAGGATGTGGTATGGAACACTATCAACGTATCTACTTGAGAATGGATTTACAAGATGATCAATTGATAGTACACTGTTTGTGAAGTGGAAAAAGAAAGACTTTCTTCTCGTGCAAGTTTATGTTGATGATATTATCTTCGGATCATCTGATGAAAAGATGTGTCAAGAATTTGAGAAAGTCATGAGAAAAAGGTTTGAAATGTCTGCAATGGGAGAGTTGAATTTCTTCTTAGGATTACAAGTTGATCAAAAGAAGGATGGATTCTTTATTCATCAATCTAAATATACATATGAGCTATTAGAACGCTTCAAGATGGATGAAAGTAAGGTCTACAATACTCCAATTCCAGTCAATCATGGACTAGATCCAGATACATCGAGTGATAGCGATATGGATCCAACTCTTTATAGAGCCATGATCGGATCACTAATGTATCTTACAGCCTCTAGGCCTGACATAATGTTTGCTGTTTGTTTATGCGCAAGATATCAGGCTAATCCGAAAGAGACACACATGCAAGCTGTTAAACGAATCTTTCGTTACCTCAAAGGGAAACCTAAGCTGGGTCTTTGGTATCCGATTGATGGAGACTTAGATCTCGTAGCTTATACTGATTCGGATTACGGAGGATGCAATCAGAATAGGAAATCTACGACCGGAGGATGTCAATTCCTAGGAGGTAGATTAGTATCCTGGCAGTGCAAGAAGCAAACCTCGGTAGCCATTTCTACATGTGAAGCTGAGTATGTTGCAGCTGGCAGCTGTTGCTCGCAAGTACTTTGGATTCAACAGCAACTGCGGGATTACGGGTTAAATATAACCAATACTCCTATGATGATTGATAACGAATCTACTATGTCGATCACTAATAATCCGGTGAAGCACAGTAAAACTAAGCATATTGATATTAGACATCATTTTATTAGAGATTGTGCTGAGAAAAAGTTGATAAAGTTAGTTAAGGTTCCATCATTGG
Source organism: Helichrysum umbraculigerum (assembly GCA_949592205.1). Taxonomy (NCBI): domain Eukaryota; kingdom Viridiplantae; phylum Streptophyta; class Magnoliopsida; order Asterales; family Asteraceae; genus Helichrysum; species Helichrysum umbraculigerum. Next base: position 339,140,659 of record CATIUR010000001.1, read on the forward strand.
ATAACTTAGCAGACTTATACACAAAGGCGTTCGACAGAGCAAGATTTGAGACGTTGGTTCAACTGAACGGAATGAGAAATCCAGAGTGATTAGTCTTCCAAGGGTATTTTTGTAATAGTTAGTATTTCTGTATTCATTTAAAAAAAAAAGGCGTATGGCATTCATTTGCTTGTTACCTAAGGGGAATCGCCTTCATTTAAGTTTTTATTTGCAAAAACTAAGGGAAATGATAGTACATTAGGAGAATAAGCTTCACAATAATAAGCTTAAGTCCTAAGTATGATATGGTAGTAGGTTCAAATAAAGTTGCTTTAGAACTACAGCGGTTCTATCAGGTATGTGTTTATATTTATTTGATTATACACCTATATCCACAAATTATAATTTGTATATTTTTAATAAAACTTTAGATGGCTTCATCATATGATGTACTGGTAGGCAAATTATATGACATTTTCTAAGTCTTAAGAAGTTAATTAATCTTGTGTTACTATTCTATGATGTATGACATTAAGTCTTAATTGTTGAATGATAGTATTGCCATACACTGTTATCATGCATATTAATTTAAAGTGACAAATAGTAGCAATATGGGTATTAACTTAATTACTGGTAACTTTGTTGTACTAAGTACAGAACTGAAACCTTTAATTAAATTAATATTCTCAAATATATTTTTTGAATTATGCTAGAAGGAATCTTTTGTTGTACTACGTACAGACCTAGATTACATAGCATATTCAAAGTATGTTTGATATTTGTCTAACCTTAAAAATTCAAGTGTATGTTATATGTTTCGAAAAGATACATCATTTAGTAACCGCTACCTTGAAATTTAATGATGCAGTGTTATGAGTTTTACTTGACTTCTTCATTATGTCATATAATAGGAAGCATTTGACAATATTCATACTAACAATAAAGTGTTATGCTTGGAAAATTGAGTATAATTTGTTTATGTGGATCATAATACCGGTAATCGTCTTGGACTGTCTATAATAAAATATTCACTTTATGTGAGTAATGCATTTATTAATTATGCTATGTGGATAAAGGTACCTAAGATATAGTTTCATAAATATAAATGTATAAATGATAAATTTAGTTGTAATTTACAGTAATTTATTTGAATTTCATGAGGAATGTATAATACCAATCTGCTTAGATTTTTTTAATATGTAATTAATTGCTTATTCTTACTAATATGATCCCTAAGCAGATAAAATCTTATTTACTTTGTATATTTACTTTGTTTCAAGTGATTAATAAAATGGTACTTGATACCAAAGTTTATATAGTTGTATTTTTATCTTATTTTTATCTATTTTTAATTTTTGTGTTTATTAGGTTTACCCTTCGGAATTAAATAATACTGAATATTTTTGAGTTGAACAAATGTAACAATTTGCAAGTGAAAATTAATTGTAATTTAGACTTGTAAAATATCGGGTTTTATTTATACTTAGAATTAAATTCGCGTTTTTAATATAGTCTGCGAGTTGAAATCAACTTGCGAGTTCGCTACAAATCTCGCGAGTCTGATACAAAGTATAAAGGGGGTCAAACGAGTCAAACCAACCCATCGAACCCACACATTTCGCGAGTTCACTAAAACTTGCGAATCCGTCACACAGGCGAAACGAGGCGATTTTTGATTTTCGCTTGATTTTGATTTTTATAGTACGGGAACGAGTTTTTCAATCCGTAGACTTTATACACCTTCAATTTACGAACATTTTGAGGTATATATCAACGGATTTCACCGTGTAAATAACGAGAAATCGAAGCTTTTATAAACTTAGGGTTTCGAGTTATAATCTACACAATTTGCGTCGATTACGATGTTATTGGACATAGATCTTTAGGGTCATTGGTCAGTGGAGGTTTCTTTGGCACGTGATGAATATAGTTTTCGCAGCGAAGAAGGGTGGCTTTGATGAGTTAAGCCCTGCGATTTTATCGGCTGCACTGTCACTGGTTTATAATAAACCATACAGTTTTTGTGATTATATTTTTGGTGAGATTGCGAAACAGATATCGGGGTCTGTTAGATCAAGATTTTTGGTTTACCCGCGATTTTGCATGCTGATTATCCGTGAGCGTCTACCGGATTCGGCTATACCTGAACCACATCTAGTGGTTAATACGATTGACCATCGTGGGTATAACGCCATGTTCATGCAGACGGTTAGAAAGGAGGGAGTGGTGAAACCGGAAGTTAGACCACTTTTCGGGTATATTATTGATCCGAACTACGTTGCACCGCCAAATCATGGGTGGCTAGACGTTGCTCCTGCTGCTCCTGCTGATGCTGATGCTGTACCAGAACCTGCAGCTGAGGAAGCTCAACCTGAAGATCCACAAGGGCTCCTTGAGGATGTTCTTATTCAGGTTGGTCAGGTGGATCAGCAAGTGAATCCAGATGTTGCTGCACAGGTTGTGCAAGAGGTTTTGGAGCAGAATGATGATGCGACAAATCCTTTGCTTCAAGACATTGAGAGTTATTTAGCACCACCTGAGGTAATATTTTATTTATATAATAATATAGATGCTTAGTTGATAGATTGTTTTTATTAATCTTAGATGCATAATATTATTATCTAATGATTCTGATATTAGATATTTAGTTAATTGGATATTATTTCTGATTTTAAAATATAAATATCATTAACCGAACAGGAAGCTGAAGCTGAGGCTGCAAACCCAGAAGTTGTATTACTTGAGGGGGAGCAGATACAGCTAGATGAATCAGTTGTTGTACCAACTGAGGTAGTATATCTGATTAATCTTAAATATATAGAACTTGTATGATAGAGCTTATGCTAATAATAAATGTTTAATATATTCAAAATTTAGGATCCTGTTAGATTATCTAGAGGTCGTGATGGTGAGACGGCTTCAGATGAAGATTCTGAGAATACACCTTCTCCTCCTCCGTCTATCTCTGAAAGGAAGAGAAAAGGAAAGGATATTCTGGAGGAAGGTACTGAGGAAGTTGAGATTCCTTTGATGAAGCGTCCGAGAACACTGACTATTCGAGAAGGTTAGTATTGATAATAAAAGTTAAATAATCTTAACTTGTTGTTTATCAGGAGTTAAACTGAGACAGTTAATTCTGTATACAGTTGCTCAGGATACACCGCAGGTGGAGATGGATGCACCGGTGGTTACTGAATCGATGTCTTTACCGCTTCAGGTATGAGATATAAGTTCTATGACTATGAGTGTTATGCAATTAATTAGAGTTTGAGACAGAGTAATCTGTAACAATAACTGATTTTAATTGTGTTTAACTTTACAGCATGAGGTTGCTGATCTAGTTCGTGGAGCTAATTTTCCGACGAACAAAGCAGCTAGATTTGCGACAAGTTTGCTTACGCAGGCTTTGTCTCAACCTCATACACCGCTGACCAGAGACTGGCATATTGAGTCTCTCACACCGCCTGGACCAAGAACGATACCTGTTACTCCGACGACTGATGTAGAAAGGATTACATCCTTAGAGTCGAGGGTAAAGGATTTGGAGAAGCTTACTTCTCAGATTCCAGAGCTGGTGTCGAGCAATCTTCTTCTTTCTCAGCAGATTCTCAAGCAGAGTGAATCGTACAATCTGTTGATGAAGACTCATGAGACTTTGCTTGCGGACTTCACTGTACAGTGACTGAAGTTATCTTCTTTGGAGAGTCTGGTCTTGAGATCGCATTCAGGACAACCTACTCAGGGGGAGATATTGGTATATCTGGAGTCTTGCAGAGAAAATGAGTAGAAGAGGAAGAGAGATCAAGACAAGGACGATGATCCCAATGCACCGAGTGGTGAGCAGACTGGTCCTTCAAAGACTGATGAGCAAGCTACAACTCAGGGGGAGTCTGGTGCTGGTGCTAGTGGTTCTGGAGTGGATACAAGTGCAGATAAGACTGTACCGGGTGATACTGAAGCTGGTAAGATAGCTTAGTATTATCATAGTACTGTAATATTTGTAATAGTTTGTAGTGAACAAATGTAAACTTAATTTATTGTGTAAATATATTTGGCTTAGCGTTATTATAATTTTAAGTAAAATATGTTTGGTAATTTAAGTTTATTGTGTTAAGATAAAATAATGATTGAAAGTCTTCCGACTCATTGAGTAGTCGAGCGGCGTGTTCCGATTAATTTCGGCGGTCAAAATTTTATGATAACATATGCATTTTAGATTTGATTATGGACTTAAGATCGTAAGGTATATAAGTAATTAACAAGTTAAAAATGTATTCGTATTAACTAGACAAATGATATATAATTTAAAGGTTAACTTGATAATGAATGAGATCAATTAATGCTTGGAAATTATATAAGGTAATTAATAGTAAATTTAAATGTTTGTTGATTATTCACAATGCATTAGAATTTAAAATTAATTAATATTTGTTAAGTAGACTTAAGAGATTTTGGATTGATTCAGGGTAATCAATAAAAGATTGTATAAGTTATATGTAAATTGCGTTTATATGTTAGGTTAAAATATACAAAAGAATTAATAAAGAAATTCTTAGATTGGTTCAGGGAAATCAATGAAGAATTTGAATTATTAATATGTTTGTATTTACATTTTTCTCTAGGAATGGAAATGCTTAATCTATCATATTCGGAAGATGATATTTTGGATGAGATAAATGAAGAGATTGATTATGATATTGAAGAAGGAGAGTTCAAACTTCCTGAAGACTGGACTGCAATATTTGAATCTGTGATAGATGAAGGTGTTGATCTGGATGCAAATGTAGATGAACATGTTGTGAATCCATCAACGACTGAATTTGTCTTTGTAAATGAACAAGGAGAATCAGTTATTGATTTAGAAGCTTTTGAGAATGCTTCTGAAGATTCGGATATTGAAGTTGAAGAAATAGAGGACAAATACAAACATATGGTAGGTAATCCTATGTTTATCCAAGAAATGCTGAAGAAGAAAAAGGAAAATAAGCCACGCATTTTGAAAGAAGTTGATATTACTGGAAAGCGTGTACTTAAAACTGGCATTATTGGATGGTATTATGACTCTGACCTGAAGCTCTTCGCGATCAAAAGGTTTGACGGGGTTCAATATTTTGAGAAGAAGCTTGCAGTGTTTAGTTCGTTGCCTCGATATGAGATTCGAGACTTGGCTAGATTAGATATGATAAATCCAAGTGATGATGACTATGCTAAGTATGTTGAGCGTATCATTAGAACTGAAGGATTATCTATGAAGTTCTCGAAGATTAAACCAAGGAAAGGTAAAACGATAAAGCTCAACGAACTTAGTCAGAGAATTGGAAGAAGAAGAAGGAAGAAGGTTTATCCAGCAGTCAAATGCATTAAGCAAATACCTATGAAGACTATGCCTCAGAATATTTTGGGAAAATTGAAATATTGGGGGGTAGATGCTGGAACAGGGGAAGCCTTTATGATTGAAGCTGATGATGATTATCCTGATGGCGAAAAAGAGATTCTTCGTGTATATGATCACAGACATCTGATGAACTTATCAAAGGAAGATCTGATTATGTTGTACAAGAAAAAGATCATTTCTACTATTGGTTGGGGTGATTTAGCACGAAATTATCACAGGATGGTTAAAACATGCATCAAGCTTAAAATTTTTGCAGGAAGTAAGATTTACTCTTGAAAAATCAACGACAGCGTGAAGATAAAGACGCTAGAGCTATTGTCAAGGGGGAGTCTGTTGGGACATAGATTGTGACAACAGATCTAGCTTGAAATAGGACTGGTGTAATTATTATTACGTTTGTATATTGGTTTAGATTTGTAAATAAATATTTGTTTTGTTAGTAATATTCGTTAAACATATTATTTTGTTAAAGTTAGACGAATAATTAAATACGAAATAAATATATACGTTTGATGCGAGTCGAGTTCTCAAGTCGCTGCGAGTTGAGCAGCGAGATGAGAACTGAACTCGTGGACACAGATAGGAATAACGAGCCGAAGCATAATGGGCTTGGGCTTGCAGAACGAGTCGAGTCAACTCGCAGGCCCAGCGGCAGCGAGTTGAGACGACATATTTAATGTTTTTCAATTGTGAAAAACATAACACTTTTAACACTTTTGCATATTCCGAACCTGTGAACTCAGCAAACCAGAGAAAAACATAACCTACGGCTAGGCTTTGACAATTCATTGTTTAAAGTTAAGCTTTAGTAAAACGCAATTCGAACATATTCGTTGTTAGTAAGATAACACCGTATTGAGGGATTCCGCACCTTAATACTACAGATAACGAAGTTATCGATCCTAAAACTAGGGGACTTACAACTTAATCTTTGTATAGTATCCAAATGATTCGATTATTTCACAATAAAGGACTTGTTAATTACTAATCAAAGTCAAAGGGCATTTATTTCTAAATTAGGGTTTCTGGAATTCCTTAAATCGCGACGCGATTCAACACAAATCGCGAGGCAATTACTTCTTGTTTTGGCGACGCGATTTACCTGAAATAGCGACGCGATTTACTGATAATCGCGACGCGACCTTACGTCGGCCAGACCTGGTATATAAACACATTTTAAAACCCTAACTCGTATTCCACAAACCTACAGCCGAAGT